>JASVEL010000519.1:0-325194 GCA_032618575.1 Nicotiana noctiflora | reverse complement strand
AATAACATAAAGTCCACATATATTGCAAACAATGCAAAACTCTTTTATTTTGAATTTTTGGGAGTAATTCTCATGTATGGCAAAAATCACGTGCTCACAAGAGTAAAAGCACAAAGGGTGATGCCGTGCAACTATTTGCCATTCCTTGACTTGATATTACCTGTTTTCCATTATACTTTGTTTTCCTTGTGGACTTGTTAACTGTTGTTAATTGCCGAGTTCTTCTGAGATATTCCTTGTTGAGTTGTTACTTGATTATTTCTCGTTATCTTGTGGTTTCTTTTGAGATATTCCTTAGTGCGTTATTACTTGTTTATTTCTCGTTATCTTGTAGTATACATATATATAGAATTGCACAGGTTTATGTGGGTGTCTGGTCCTAGGCTTGTCACTACTTCGCGGGATAGGCCAGGCACTTACCAGCACATGGGGTCGGTTGTGCTGATACTGCACTTCTGTGCATTTTTGCATAGGTCCAGGTTTCGATCAGGAGCATCAGCAGTAGATCTTTTGCGTGGGAGTGGAGCATCTTGAGACCGAGGTATCTTGCAGGCGTCCGTAGGCCCGACGTCTCTTCCTTTTATTTATGTTACTAGCTGCAGTCTCCTTGTTCCGAGACAAACAGATTATGTTATATTTCTTTCAGACCTTTATGTGTAGTATTCATGAAGTAGTTCGTGAGTTGGTGACTCCACGTCTTGGGTAGAGGATTTCGGTATCATTTTACCTTGAAACTGCTTATTGCTATTTTTATAAAGTCTTCCGCACTTGTTTAATTAAGGTTATGGTTTTGGTTGTTAAATTGAATATGAAATATTGCTAAAAATAGGATAGTGTGAATAAAGTGGCTTGCCTAGCTACCACGAATGAGTAGGCGCCATCACGATCCCGATGTTGGGGGAAAATCCGGGTCGTGACACTAATAGTATAAGTGCTTTGAATATTCAATAGAATATTTCCTTTAATATCATATTTCAAACACTAGTTGTTATTGTTCTTTACACAATGCTCGACCACGGTCATGATTGACATCTCGGCCATGAATCTTGCTGCCTCCCGATTGACCTCGACCGACTCTTTCCTTAATGATATATTACACTAAATATCTTTAGGGTAGATTTTGGCCTATACATATATGTCTTTTAATTTCTTTCTATCACAACATCAAAAGTTATGGCACCAGAGTGGAAGATTGCGCCTTATCTACATTTTCAACAAGTAGATGAATTTATTTTATTTATTAATTTATTACTGACGTACTTACCTATTCATTAAATAAGACTGTATATTAATTTCTAAGAAAACCCTCTTTTATAGTCGTTTCATTGATACAATGCGTATTTTCTGGCACTGCAGTCGGATAAGGTAAAGAACAAGAGCGTAACTTAAACTTCACTCGATTCAAAATGACGTTCTGAAAAAGAAAGAAAAAAAGGGTAACATAAACTATATAAACTAATC
The DNA here is from genome assembly GCA_032618575.1 of Nicotiana noctiflora. Taxonomy (NCBI): domain Eukaryota; kingdom Viridiplantae; phylum Streptophyta; class Magnoliopsida; order Solanales; family Solanaceae; genus Nicotiana; species Nicotiana noctiflora. Next base: position 323,733 of record JASVEL010000519.1, on the reverse strand, counting down.
GATCATTCGATAAAAAAGAAAATACTTAAGAGGCAGTATCAAATAGACACAAGTATTGCTTCACATTTATAATCGGAAGATAGTCCAAATTTTCCTTGTAGAATCTGAAATTATTCTATTTTGCCCTTTGTTTTTGGTCGAGTCATATTCTTACTATTAAAAAATAATTTTTTATAACCAACAAAGGTTGTGGTGAAATAGTAAGTACTCCTTCATCATTAACCAGAGATTTTGAATTCGAGCCCTGGGTATAGAATCGTCTTTGATAGGGAACATTTACCCCTAATATGAGACTTTTGGATGAAAATCAAAATTTTCTTAGGCATATGAGTATCGGACATCGAATAAATAATCAAAGAAAATTATTTCGTATTTGTTAATGCCATTAGTATAGGTCCTATACGAAATTATTCAACTCCGTGTATCAAATTTTTCGAGATAAAAGGTTCAAATTTACCATGATTATGGTTTAAAATTATTCTTAAATTGAAGATACGTCAGAAATCAATGAAAGCTCTACATTGAAATTTTTTAAATTCTTGGTAGGGAGCGCTCCCCTCGAAGGAGTTCTACATGATATGAATTCGGATATAGTCGAACTTCAATACGAATTAGTGGATAGCAAGAAAAAAGAAATTTTTGCAATTAAAAGGTCCGCATTGAAATTCTTGCGAAGTTTACTACAGTAGTTTGTATAATTAGCAGAAATAATAGCAAAAACAATAGCAAAAACAGATGCCCCTTTTGCCCTGTCATTGGTTGGAGCATAGGTTAAGTTGGATTTCATATCTGCCACCGCCAAAAAAGATTTGAGCTTTTGATTTTTCCTCTCTTTGATAGTATTGTGAAAATAAAATCTATGATAATGTAAAATACGGTCTAAATTTGTTCATAGCATACTTGGAGTCAAAGTATTTAAATTTGGAGTCAAAGTATTGAGCCGAAAAATATAGTTTATCTTACTCCATTTGAATCATCTTGCATTTTGATTAATAGCTCATTTTGAGTATTCTTGTAATAGAGAGCTTTGTTATATTCCATAGAGTTAGTGTTGGGAAACACTTTGAGCGAATAACTTCTTTGTGAGTGATTGTAGCGAAGTTATTGTCTTGGGATATATTTTGGATAATTAAAATTCATATCTAATTTTGTACTCTCTTTTGTATGCCAGTTGTTATAGTTAATTGTTTCTCTCTTTTTGTGGACGTATGTCACCTTAATCGAACCACGTTACATTTGTATCTCCTTTATTTGCTTTAATTATCGTTATTATCAACTTGCATTATCTTTGTTATTGTCATTATAACTTTCCGCACTACCGGATTCCCGATCCTAACAAATAAAGGTTGCCGCTTACACTAGGTGCTTATCCTCCTACTTGTCTTAATTTAGATGATCCAGTTTGACTTGTTTAAGAAAAGAGACTTTTAAAATTTATGGCTGTCACACCTCCTTTTGGCGCGCTTACCCCGAGGGATAAACGTACAAGGGATTTTTTCCAATTTAAGTGACAATATTCGAAACGGGATTATTTTATTTATTTCAGAGTCGCCACTTGGAATAAATTATGGTGTCCCAAGTCACCGATTTATTTAAATCCCGAATCGAGGAAATTTCGACTTTCTAAATGAAGTCCGCGAACCAGAAATTCTAAGTAAGGAATTCTGTTGACCCGAGGGAAGGTGTTAGGCACCCCCGGATCCCGTGGTTCTAGCACGGTCGCTTCAATTATTATAAATGGCTAAAAATACCTGATTTTTACATGCTTATAAATTATATGCTCTAATTAAACTTTAAACCGCTCTGTTAATTTGAAACCATACCAAAAGAAAGATTAATTACAACATAGGCTCGGATTTTGACAGATAGGTGAAATAAAAGGGTACCCGGATTACTTTGAAACTATCAAAACAAAAAAAAGGATTGATTTCTAGATTAAACAAGAATTCAATTTATGTAAAGATGCACAATTTTGTCATTTTTTCTAATTTAAACATATGCAAAATAATTCCTTATTCCATGACTTATTTTCTTAGGGCCAAATAAAAACTCTTAAAAAGACTGCATTTGGTTCAAATAAAAGCTCTTAATCGATATACGAGTGTATACATCCTGATTTTAACACATTCTTTTGAACTCTAATGCTGAACTAGATCGAGAATTTATTTGCGCGTGACTCGTAAAATTAGGACAGTTGATACTTACTCACGAATTGCCAAGTTAACTCTAAAGTTTTGTCTTTGAAACCAACACTATTATTACAGGCTTTTTAGGGAATTAAATTTGTCCCAACACTAAAGTTTTACTACGAACCAGTGTTGCTACAAAACTTATAAAAGCATGCTTATTGCAAAACTAACTCAAACTTTATTTAAAATTTAGTTTGTTACAAACATGTGACAATGATTCCAACATAGCACTAAAATTAAATAGATTTACATGCTAATCAAAAACGACGACTTAATTTCAACCCATGATTTAAATCAAAGCATGTAGCGGTTCTAGTTATCCAAATATGCTTTACAAAAGCTAATATACACATATGGAAGATTTGATCTAAATTTGAAGCTAACAGACAGTGATCCAATGCGTGAAGTCAGCAAGACATTCTTATTTTCAGATTAATTCAAGTCTAATATCAACAACGAAATCCAAATTATGTACCTGAAAATAGGAATTCAAAGGATGAAGAAAAGGTCAATCGCAGTATTCTGACAGTAACAGCTTAACAGAAAACAACAACACCAACAGCAACTAGCAGTAACCAACACTTTCAAACGGAAGAAACCCCAACCAAACTCAGCTAACCAAAGATTGAATGATAATCAAATCCAAAACAGCATCAAAACAGCCACCAAAAATTCCCAGAATGGTTTCAAAATCGACTTGGAATTCTAAATGTGAGTGTTCTGCCAGTGAGTGTGTGTTTCTGGTATTTTCCAGAGAGTATCTCTTTGTTGAATCTCTCTGTATGTGTGTGAATGAATGTATACTGCCAGAGAGTATGTTTGAGAGTATATCACTGTTTTTCAAAAATGGTTCTCTCTGTTTGTTTTTGTATCTCAAAACAGTGTGCTCTCTGTCTGTTTTCAGAATGTAACAGTGTGTGCTCTCTGTCTGTTTTTTGTTGCTCTCTTCTAGTGTTTTTTGTGTGTCCAAGTGTGTGTGTCAAAACAGTGTTTTATAGCCTACAGATCTCAACTAACAGCCCTTCCTTTTTCAGTTTCAGATCTGTCCAGTCCCTATTATTCCCCTTTTTCAAACCTTTTTCAATTGTATATTCCCTCTCATGTGTATCCTGATTCTAACAACTGACCAAGCACTCAACAAAGCTGAAAATACTCATTATTATCCTCACATTCTTTGATTATTCCACCCTGATTTGTCTAAAGGTGGGATTTATAATTAATCAAATCCTAAAGGTGCAAACTAATGAAATACACTGCTGTCCAACAAGTTTTAACAACTCATTTCCATGTGTATTGCACTTTAAAGGTTGATTTTAGGGCTACTTAAATGGACTAACAGCTATATCCAATTCACAACCTAATTTAGAATCAACAGTGGTTCAAAACAAACAATCCAACAATTAACTCAACACTCTGAACAAACCGAAAAATTTTAAATCAAGCAAAACAGTGAACCACTGCCCGGAATTTCAAACAACAAATTTGCGAATTGAAACGACGACATTCGTTAAGTCGAATCACAACATGTATGATCGACAACCAAAAGCCGACAAACAAATTCACAACTTATAACACTCAAAGCCGAGAGAAAAGAAGAAAAATGAAGCAAATACGAAACTAAATGTTCGACGACGCTAATCGACGCGAACCTGTATTCAACAACCTTGGTAATCAAATAGACAAAACAGAACTTTAGAATTGACAATTCACTAAAACAGTGTTCTCGACCAAAGAAGAGAAAAGAGAAAAAAAAAATAATAAAGCTAACTAATCGACGACGCTAATCGACGCGAACACATATTCTATATCATTCGATTAGCCGATTACAATATGCGTAATCGACAAACAAATCCGACAAGCAGTGACTATACAATTTCGGACAGCATGTTATAATTCCAATATCAAACAACTTAATGATATTAACAACGAATCGAATTCGATTCACAATTAACCGTTAAACAACGAAGAATAACAACTAACAAATCGACCAAATAAAATGTCCCAAGAGATGAAGAAAAATAGAGACGACCGACAAACATCAAGAAGAATTCAATTAACAAATACAAAAGCAAATTGAAATAAACGGTAAACATGAACATTACCTTAAAGAGAAATCAAAAATCGGCCACTTTGGAGAAGATTCTCGGTTCTTGACTTAAATTTGGACTTTGGGAATCAAATGGATTTTAATTGAAATGTTTTCAACTGAAAACATCTCAATTAAAATCTATTCTAATCCCAATTTCTTCAAATCGAAGCCGGCGGCCCAAATTTGGATTTTAGGGTTCTTGAAGTCTCGATTTGGGGCTTCATGGTTTCGGGCTGGATTTGAATGAAACCAAAGGTCGTTTGGGTGTGAGCGAGGCTAGGGGATGCTATGGTGTGAAGTTGGAGTGATTCGGGATGATTTTCGATTTTCCGGCAATTTTCGATCTAATATTCAAAACGTTTGGGAACGATTCGAGACTAATGGTTGCCGGATTCGTGTTGAGGGGGAGAAGGGGAAGCTATGGTGTAAAAATGGTGGTGTTTGGACCACAACCGCCGGCGGAGGCGATTTCCGGCCGGCGGTTCACGGTGGCAAGAGGCGGCGGTACAGGGGAGGGATTTGAGTGAATTAGAGGAGGGGCGTGTTTGGGAGAATGAAGTGAGTATCAGGGGTTTTGGGGGTTTTTTGGGTAATTAAATCAAGGATTTAATCTTGGTCGTTGGATCACCAAAATCCAACGGCTCAGATTTAAGCTAATATTGGGCGGATCCGGGCGGGTTTTCCAGACGGGTAGGGTGAGGTTATTTTAGTTTTTGGGCCTGGGATTTAATTAAGAAGTGGCCCAATTCGATTTTCTTCCTCTTCTTCTCATTATTCCCAATTTTCCTCTTCTCTAATTAAAACAAAAAATCCTAACTATACTACAAAAGATCAAAATCAAATTAACTAATACTAATTAAATTATACTAACAAAATATCACACATAATTAAATGATCAATTAAACATAAATCACACAATTGGGCATTTAAATGCTGAAAATGTAAAAAGATGAATTATTTTTGTGATTTTCATTTTGTAAGATAAAATTAATTACTCCTAATTTCAAAGTTAGATAAAAAATGTAAACACGACATATTTTTTTTGTATTTTTATTAATTTAAACACATATAATCACGTATATACAAATGCAAACAAATACCAAAAATAACAGAAAAATTCACAAAATACACACCATAAAATAGACAAATTTTTTTTTTTTTTTTTTTTATTTTGTGGGAGTAATTCATGTTAGACAAAAATCACGTGCTCACAGCTGCCCCTCTTTGCGCGGAAACATGAAGAGTTTTCGTGCAAAGATAAATGAGCAAATACGAGCGATTTTTGCCCGTTTGAATAGTCCGTGGGAAGCATTTTGAAAGAGTTTGACCGAGCCTTTGCTTCGGAGGCCTCCTACATATCATGGGCTAAACAGGAATCAGGTCAATGTAGTTCGGGAAGTTTTGGTAGCTGGGACTACCGTGGACTGACACTTTGCTGTTACTGTTGCTATTGTTGCTGCTGTCGCTGCTTACTGCTTACTGACCTCCTTATTACACCGAAAGAGAAATTAAAGCTAAACTAGCTATGCTATCAAACTAATGAGTTACAAGATTCCTATCTATGATTCTCTTGAAAACTTGATCTTGAATCTTAGCTGATTTGCTGTAGACCTTGATCTGAATCTTGATGCTCCACAAGCTGTACGTGCTTGTTTATTTCTGTAACATTGAGTGAAACAGAGTCGGCGGAGCTTGTTACTTCAATCATCTTTTGGGCAATCGTGCCTTTGTTTACTCCAGCATTTGAACTCTTTTCTTTTGGTTCTTTTCTTCTTTTCTTCACTCTGGATTGATGTTCCATTTGTAGGTTATCTCGATCCTTGCGTCCCGAGGTCAAACCTATTTAGACAACAAAACAAACAAACGAACGAAATTTTTCTGCCCCAGTTTTGCTAGGAAAATTTCGTGAGTTAGTTGTGACACAGAAAGCGATTAAAAAGACTCTTTGGTCTTGGGTAAGAAAATCACAATTTCACAAATAAACGTTCCACGGCTTTCTGGCCGGGATTTTGAAGAAGAGTTTCACGGCTTTATGGTCGGAATTCAAACAATGTCTAACGGTTTTTGGCCGTCGGACCCTCGGTTTTTGGCCGGGGATAAACTAAATGGCTCCGCGGTTTTCTGGCTGGGGAGATCCTCGGTTTTTGACCGGGGATAAGAGTTTCACGGCTTTATGGCGGAATTCAAACAATGCCTAACGGTTTTTGGCCGTCGGACCCTCGGTTTTTTGGCGGGGTAAAAGTAAATAGCTCCGCGGTTTTTGGTCGGGGAGATCCTCGGTTTTTGACCGGGGATAAAAGTTTCACGGCTTTACGGCCGGAATTCAAATAATGCCTAACGGTTTTTTGGCCGTCGGACCCTCGGTTTTTGGCCGGGGTAAAAGTAAATAGCTCCGCGGTTTTCTGACTGGGAGATCCTCGGTTTTCTGACCGGGGATAAAAAGTTTCACGGCTTTCTGGGCGGAATTCAAACAATATCTAACGGTTTTTGGCCGTCGGATCCTCGGTTTTTGGCGGGGTAAAAGTAAATGGCTCGCAAGTTTTCGGCTGGGAGATCCTCGGTTTTCGACCGGGATAAAAGTTTCACGGCTTTCGGCGGAATTCAAACAATATCTAACGGTTTTTGGCGCGTCGGATCCTCGGGTTTTTGGCGGGGTAAAAGTAAATGGTTCCGCGAGTTTTCGACTGGGAGATCCTCGGTTTTCGACCGGGATAAAAGTTTCACGGCTTTACGGTCGGAATTCAAACAATATCTAACGGTTTTTGGCCGTCGGATCCTCGGTTTTTGGCCGGGGTAAAAGTAAATAGCTCCGCGGTTTTCTGACTGGGAGATCCTCGGTTTTCGACGGGATAAAAGTTTCACGGCTTTCTGGCCGGAATTCAAACAATATCTAACGGTTTTTGGCCGTCGGATCCTCGGTTTTTTGGCCGGGGTAAAAGTAAATGGCTCCGCAGTTTTCGGACTGGGAGATCCTCGGTTTTCTGACCGGGATAAAAGTTTCACGGCTTTCTGGCCGGAATTCAAACAATATCTAACGGTTTTTTGGCCGTCGGATCCTCGGTTTTTTGGCGGGGTAAAAGTAAATGGCTCCGCAGTTTTTCTGACTGGGAGATCCTCGGTTTTCCGACCGGGGATAAAAGTTTCACGGCTTTCGGCGGAATTCAAACAATATCTAACGGTTTTTGGCCGTCGGATCCTCGGTTTTTGGCGGGGTAAAAGTAAATGGTTCGGCAGTTTTCTGATCGGGAGATCCTCGGTTTTCGACGGGATAAAAGTTTCACGGCTTTACGGCCGGAATTCAAACAATATCTAACGGTTTTTTGGCCGTCGGATCCTCGGTTTTTTGGCGGGGTAAAAGTAAATGGCTCCGCGGTTTTCGGCCGGGAGATCCTCGGTTTTCGACCAGGATAAAAGTTTCACGGCTTTCTGGCCGGAAAGACCCTCGGTTTTTCTGACCGGGGTCCAAACGGATATTGGACTGATATGATTTGATTCTCTTTTTCGGAGTTTTCATTTTCTTTTCTTTCATTTTATTTTTGGCCTTCTTTTAGGCGTTCTTTTTAAACATCAACAAATGCATAGGATAAATCTCTAAAAGAAACTTACCTTTTTATGTGTTTTCCTTGTTCCAAAGCCATTTCAAAGCTTGCGTATTTCACTTATTTGAGTGGTACCTTCTTCTTGCACAATTAAAAAGACCTGCTTTCAACAAAGAATATTTTATCAGTTGAAAAAAAGTGGTTGGCTTTGCGGCCTTGGTTATCTTCATTGCTTGATTGTTTCCCCATTTTCATTGAGAAGTTCGCTACCAATTGTCTTTGGGGTGACTTCCTTTCAAACTGACCGGGTTCATTCCCAGAATCCCATGGGGATTTTCCGTGTAGGTTCCATCCTTCTGCCTTATTCCGCCTCTTCTAAGACCTTAGCCTTTGATTTCCATTTCCTTTCTAAAACTCTTTTCCTTTGGAAACAATCGATCATTACGATCCAATCGTGGATTGTAACAATACACCATTGAGGCTGTTTTTCTTTTCTTCTTTACCAGGCGGAGTCCTGTAAAACCGGTCCTGTCACCTTCCTTTGTAATATTTTCAGAATTAAAATTAAACCGAAAGGGATTCAAAGAAAAAGAATGAATCAAATAATGGAAAAACGTATCAAAGATAGAGGAGTCCCTTTCGGGGGGAAAAGAAGGACTTATCTGAGGTATATGCTGACTTTAACCAACATGACATGCTCCTCGGACTAGATGCTTGATCGTCACAAAACTCCCATTTTCTTATGAACCAAAACGGGTCTATATTTCCGAGCTAAGGAGCCGCGCCAGGACCTCTCGTGGTGAAACAAACTTTTCGGTTGATAGCGCCCTTTGCGGGTTTTCGCCAATCGACCTCTCTCATTTCTCTTCTTACCATCGCCAGATAGCACTCTTTGCGAGTTTTTACCAACAGGCTCTCTCTTTTTGTATTTCTCTACTTCCATCGTCTTATGGTGCCCGAAGGTTTTCACCGATAAGACTCTCTCATTTTATTTATCTACTTCCATCGCCTTATGGTGCCCGAAGGTTTTCACCAATAAGACTCTCTCATTTTATTTCTTTTCATTCTAGGAACCCCGGATCGCAACAATGATGTTTTCACAACTTCCAATCGATCTTGAAGGAATTGTACTCGGTTCGGGTAACAAGAATTGTAAACAAAATTACAACTTTGGAATCATCTTGACGGATCTTAAACCGAATCAAAAATATCATCTGCCCCAGTTTCATTTTTGGGGAAACCGGGATTTTTGATTTGGTGTGACTGAACCTCAGGGAGAGGTTGCCTACGTATCCTTTCGGAATCAAGTCAGAACGTAGTTCAGAAACTTTGTTTTTGTTTTGTTTTGTTTTTTTTTTTTTTTTTTTGTTTTGGTTTGGTTTGGATTCCAAAGAGGGTAGCCAAAAGAAGGTAACCGGCTCAAAGGGTTTACAAAAGGGTTAGTAGTGTTTGGGTAGCGGGAATAAAAGCCTTCAATCATTTCGACTTGTGAGGACCTCATTAAAGCAAGTTCAGACATAATACCTTTTCACAGCATCTGCATTCACAGTCGTTTCGGGATCTTTTCCTTCCATGTCTCCCAAGTATAATGCTCCTCTTGGCAGTATCTTCCTGATGATGTATGGTCCTTTCCAATTAGGAGCGAATTTTCCTTTCGCTTCCTCATGATGTGGAAGAATGCGTCTTAAGACCAACTGACCTACTTCGAAATTTCTCGGTCGTACTTTCTTGTTGTAAGCACGAGCCATTCTTTGTTGGTATAGTTGTCCATGACAGACCGCAGACCATTCGCTTTTCATCGATCAAAGTTAATTGTTCCAAACGAGTCTTAACCCACTCGCTATCTTCAATCTCTGCTTCAACAATTGTACGAAGCGAAGGAATTTCTACCTCTGCCGGTATCACAGCCTCAGTTCCATAGACTAGCAGGTATGGAGTTGCTCCCACCGATGTGCGTACTGTAGTACGGTATCCCAATAAAGCGAACGGTAATTGTTCATGCCATTGTCTAGAACTTTGGATTGTTTTTCTCAAAATCTTCTTAATGTTTTTGTTCGTTGCTTCCACGGCACCGTTGGCTTTGGGCCGATAAGGGGTGGAGTTCCTATGCGTTATTTTGAATTGCTCGCATATTTCTTCCATCAAATGACTGTTCAAATTCGCAGCATTGTCCGTGATGATAGTTGCGGGTATACCAAAACGACAGATAAGATTTGAGTGTACAAAATCCACCACCGCTTTCTTGGTGACTGATTTGAGAGTGACGGCTTCGACCCATTTTGTGAAGTAATCGATAGCCACCAATATGAATCGGTGTCCATTTGAAGCTTTCGGCTCGATCGGGCCGATGACATCCATTCCCCAAGCGACAAATGGCCACGGTGCTGACATAGGATGCAACTCAGTTGGAGGTGCATGAATCAGATCTCCGTGTACCTGGCATTGATGACATTTTCGGACAAAACCGAAACAATCTTTCTCCATGGTCATCCAATAATAACCTGCTCGAAGGATTTTCTTGGCTAAGACATACCCGTTCATATGAGGCCCGCATACTCCTGCATGTACTTCGTGCATGATTCTTCCTGCTTCTTCGGCATCAACACACCTTAAAAGGTTAAGATCTGGGGTTCTTTTGTACATGACCTCACCGCTCAAAAAGAAACCACCTGCATGTCTCCTAATGGTCCTCTTTTGATCTCCAGTAGCATGTTCTGGGTATTCTTGCGTTTTCAGAAATCTCCCGATATCGTAATACCATGGCTTGACGCTCGGTCCTTCTTCGATTGCATTGCAATAACCGTGGCTTTCCCTGATTTGAATTTCCAAGGGATTGACATGGGCGTTGCCCGGATAAGGTAGCATTGAAGCTAAAGTGGCAAGTGCATCGGCTAGTTCATTGTGACATCGTGGGATATACCTGAACTCTATCGATGCAAATCGCTTGCCAAGAATGTTCACGTGATGTCGGTAAGGGAGGAGTTTAACGTCTCGAGTTTCCCATTCACCTTGAGATTGTTTGATAATTAGATCTGAATCTCCCATGATCAACAAATCTTCGACGCCATGATCAATTGCCATGTTCATGCCCATGATACAAGCTTCATACTCAGCCGTATTGTTCGTGCAGAAGAAACGGAGCCTAGCCGTGGCCGGATAATGCTGACCAGCAGGAGAGATCAATATTGCCCCAATCCCTACACCTTTAGCGTTTACCGCCCCATCGAAAAACATTTTCCAAGCATGACTGTCTTCCGAAACAACTTCTGTCGTATTTACCTCTTCATCAGGAAAGTAGGTATTCAATGGTTGATACTCTTCGTCGATCGGGTTCTCGGCCAAATGGTCTGCCAATGCTTGGGCCTTCATTGCCGTGCGAGTGACATAGACTATGTCAAACTCAGTGAGCAGGATTTGCCACTTTGCCAATCTTCCGGTGGGCATCGGTTTCTGGAATATACACTTCAAAGGATCCAACCGAGTAATGAGGTGAGTCGTATGGGCTTGGAGGTAGTGTCTCAATTTATGAGCGACCCAAGTTAAAGCACAACACGTTCTTTCCAGCAAAGTGTACTTGACCTCATAACTGGTGAATTTCTTGCTCAGGTAGTAAATCGCCTGCTCTTTTTTCTCCGTCGCATCACGTTGTCCGAGAACACAACCGAAAGAGTTTTCCAGGACTATTAAATACAAGAAAAGAGGTCTCCCCGGCTCTGGCGGGACTAAGACTGGGGTGTTTGACAAATATTCCTTGATCTTGTCAAAAGCCTCTTGGCATTCAATTGTCCATTTGATTGCAGCGTCTTTCTTCAACAACTTGAATATGGGTTCACATGTGGAAGTCAAGTGAGCGATGAACCTACTGATGTAGTTCAGTCGGCCTAGAAGACTCATTACATCTTTCTTTGTTCTGGGGGGAGGTAAATCCCGGATGGATTTTATCTTTGTGGGATCTAATTCAATACCTCTTCTACTGACTATGAAACCCAAAAGTTTACCTGACGGGACTCCAAAAGCGCATTTGGCCGGATTCGGTTTCAAATCGTACTTCCGCAACCTCTCAAAGAATTTCCTCAAGTCTCGCACATGATCGCCTTGAGTTCTGGATTTGATGATCACATCGTCCACGTACACCTCTATTTCCTGATGCATCATGTCGTGGAAAATGGCAGTCATAGCTCTCATGTATGTTGCTCCTGCGTTTTTCAAACCGAACGGCATGACTCTGTAACAGTAAGTCCCCCAAGGTGTGGTAAAAGCGGTCTTCTCGGCGTCCTCTTCATCCATCAACACTTGATGATATCCCGCATAACAATCCACAAATGACTGTATCTCATGTTTGGCACAGTTATCAACAAGGATGTGGATGTTCGGTAAAGGAAAGTTATCTTTAGGACTCGCTTTATTCAAATCTCGGTAGTCAACACATACTCGAGTTTTCCCGTCCTTCTTTGGCACGGGCACAACATTAGCCAACCACGTGGTGTATTGTACCACTCGAATTACCCTCGTTTTCAACTGCTTAGTGATTTCTTCTTTGATTTTATCACTGATGTCAGTCTTGAACTTTCTTTGCTTCTGTTGCACTGGGCGACAGTCAGGGTAGATTGGTAATTTGTGCACCACTAGATCAGCTCCTAATCCTGGCATATCATCGTAAGACCAAGCAAACACGTCTTTAAATTCAAACAAGAGTTGGATTATTGCATCTCGTGTTTTCTCATATGTGTGGATGCTTATCTTGGTCTCTCGGACCTCTTCATCAGTTCCCAAATTAACCGGTTCGGTGTCATTCAAATTTGGCTTAGGTTTATTCTCGAAATGTTCCAATTCTCGATTTATTTCCCTAAAAGCCTCGTCTTCATCGTATTCCGGTTCTTGGTTCATTATTTCCGGATTAGGTGGCGTGTTCGGATTTGAGCATGAGTTCCGCAAGCATGTCATGTTATTTAAAGCCGCATTATTAGGACTGAAAAGGAAGAATAAATAACAAAATTAGAAAGAGTGCAAAAGTAAGGAAATATTTATTTTATTTTCTTGGAATTTTCTGAAAACAAACAAAATTACATTGGGGAAATCAAAAATACAAGAAAACAAAGAAAAACATCCAAGCTACATCTTGAAGTAACTTGTGATGAAGGAAAAACGACAGGACAAATCTACCAGAACTCCCGCCTGATTGGGAAGGGTGTGGCTTTCCAATTTTGCAATTTAGCTTCAGGGCCCACATACAGCACCTCAGCGGTGCTTGTTCCTTCTCCCGATTGGACCATATTAACATCATAGAGCATTTGCCTCGTGGCCCCGCATATTTCTTCAATTTCCTCTGATGTGAAGACCTCGTCTTCTTCTTCTTCACTGTACCTTGGTCGGACAAAAGTTTGGTACAGATGTGGCAATGGTTGCGGCAGAACCCATCCTTTCTCCTTTCTCCTGTTGGCCCATCTTTCATCTTCAGGGGTTGGGCGAAAGCCCACTCCGAAAAACTTTTCAGCTACAGGTAAAGTTATCAGCTTCGGCACTCCTTGTAGGGACTTTCCCAAACCTTTTCCTGGTTGGAATCCATGTTTAATCATTTCTTTTGCCACCATGATGGAGGCATTAGACAAAAAAGGTTGGGGGAGAGGGTTCCCTTCTTCGTGTTGATCTGCCAACACAATCTCGAAAGCTTGATAGACAATGTTTTCGCTTCCCGCTTCCGCTTCCAAGCAAGGTATGGATGGATCTCGATAAATTGATTGCTCATCTTCCCCGTGGACCACGATCTCTTGTCCCTTGTGCTCAAATTTCAACATCCGATGGAGGGTAGAGGGCACAGCTCCGGCCGCATGAATCCATGGTCTCCCTAGAAGAAAATTGTAAGAAGTGTCCATATCCAAGACTTGGAATGTCACTTCGAAGTCCAACGGGCCGATGGTCATAATTACATCAATCTCTCCGACAGTATCTCTTTTCACACCGTCAAAAGCTCGCACACATATGTTGTTAGGCCGAATCCTTTCGGCTCCGATTCCTATGCGGCCTAAAGTGGAAAGTGGGCATATGTCTACCCCCGAACCCCCGTCAACCATGACCCTCTTCATATAGTAGCCTTCGCTTTTGACAGTCAAATGCAAAGCTTTGTTGTGGGCGGCACCCTCCAAAGGCAAATCAGCTTTACTGAAGGAAATCTGATTGATCGCGAAGAATCTTTCTGTCATCCTTTCAAGTTGTTCGGATGAAGTCTCAATAGGCACGTATGCCTCATTCAAAGCTTTTAGCAAGACCTTTTGATGTTCAGTAGACTTCATTAGAAGGGACAACATCGACACCTGCTTTGGGCATTTACGCAGTTGGTCTATCACCTCATAATCAGGCATTTGCATCTTTTGAAAAAGACCTCTGCCTCTTCAGCACTTACAGGTTTCTTCGACGGGAAACGCCTTTGTGTGGCGTTATTTACCTCCTGTGTGTTTAAGTACTTCTGTCCTAAGACACTCTCAGATGAATTTCCCACGATCTCTTTCCCTTTGCGCATAACAAGTGTTCGTTGGTAGCTCCAGGGTACTGCGGATGGATCTGTCATTGGTTTTTGTTGCACGCGTGCAATAACCACAGGTTCATCTGGTTTTCGAGCCACATAAGTTCCCTTTGGTACATACATTGATGTTTCTCTCTTTAAATGGAACTTCTTGGGGGCACCGATGGACAATGGTTTTTCCACTTTACCTCGTGGGAGGTAAAGGACTCCGCCCTTCTGAGACGATGCTTTTAATTCAATCGTCTTTTCGGATTTGGTTTCAAGAGCTTCAACCTTTTTCCCCATTTTCTCTTGTTTCGGGGTAGCCTCAGGACGCTTCTCTATGTTGGCGATGGCGATTATCGCTTTCAAAGCTGGGTCAAATTCTTTGTCGTCACAAATCATCCCAATCACCGGTCCGTTGTTGTGGGGCTGGTAATGGGTTGTTTGTCACATTTGGGATGTCTTCATCTGCGAAGACGATCCTCCCTTGATTGATCAATTCTTGCATTGCCTTCTTTAACGTCCAACAATTGTCAGTACTGTGTCCTTCAACACCTGAATGATATGCACAGTATATCCCCCTCTGGTAGGTAGGAGAGTCTGGATTCTGCCTGTTCTGCGGAACATGCTGCAATAGGTTTTCTTGCCCGAGTTTTGGGAAAAGAGTGGAATACGGCTCCCCAATCGGTGTAAAGCTCGTTTTGGGTTGCTCACGGTGGCGAGCGTTATTTGGCCGTGGATTATACTGGTTTGGGTAAGGAGGTTGGTTTCTCTGGAATGGAGGTGGATTCCTGTTGGCTGGTGGTTGTGGCCGTGCCTGAGGTTGAATGTTCATGACTGCATAGGGTAGAGGCGAAGGAGCATAAGCCATGCCGTGATGTGGATAATAATGTTGGGGAGCCCTGTCGGAGAATACCTGCCTTGAGGTTCGATATCTCCTGTCTTCTACCGCTGCCATAGCAGATTCTTCTTTCTTCTTGCTTCGGGGCATCCCTCCAGACCCGCCTTGAATGGCTTGGGAAGTTGCCCGAATGGCCGCTTGGCTCAAAATTCGCCATGTTTTCAAGCCATTTTCTACCATCTCTCCGATCTTGATAGCTTCGGCAAAAGGTTTTCCCATTGCCGACATCATATTTTGAAAGTAATCGGGCTCTTGAGCTTGGAGAAAAGTCGTGACCATTTCAATTTCGTCCATGGGGGTTTCACCCTGGACGCTTGCTCTCGCCACTTGATGGCATATTCTCTGAAGCTTTCTGAGGGCTTCTTTTTTAAGTTCGATAGAGAATTCCTGTCCGGCGCAATATC
Organism: Nicotiana noctiflora; assembly: GCA_032618575.1. NCBI lineage: Eukaryota > Viridiplantae > Streptophyta > Magnoliopsida > Solanales > Solanaceae > Nicotiana > Nicotiana noctiflora. The sequence goes on along the minus strand of JASVEL010000519.1, from coordinate 308,109 downwards.
GATGTTGTATTGGAATTGTTTTACAAAATCTATGGCCAGATCATCCCAGATGTGCCATCGAGATATGTCTTGATCCATATACCATTCGGATGCTATTCCGACCAAACTTTCTCCGAAGTACGCCATCAACAATTCTTCCCTGCCGCCGGCACCCCTCAATTGATTGCAGTATTTCTTCAAATGAGCAATGGGGTCTCCATGTCCGTCGTACTTTTCGAACTTTGGTGTCTTAAAACCTGATGGCAAATGGACGTGCGGGAACATGCACAGATCGGCGTAAGATACACTCTTCTGTCCACTCGGACCTTGCATGTTCTTAAAGCTTTGTTCCAAACTCCTCATTCTTTTTGCCATCTCCTCCTGCTCGGGGGTCTTTGGATTTTGGCTCGGTAGGAACTCATATCGAGGTGGCTGAGAATATGTATTGGCTGCAACCTGGGTATGGTCCCGTGTGAGCGGTGGTGCTGGGAATGTAAAGGATGAGGAGTCGAAGAAAGGAGCATGTGCGGTGGGGTGCGTTGTGATTGGAACTGGCAATTCAACGGACGTTCTTGCAGATGTATCATGTGGTGTCACCCGAGGATGGGATGTGGAGGGTGATTCAGAGAGGTTTGTAGCATTGGAATACCCGAACAGAGTAGGCGGGTAATTGATGGGGGTATTTGTAATACCGCTTGACCTGAGAAGAATTTCAGGGAACCCGGGGACCGGACTCGGGGGCTCTTTCCCGTTGTTCCAATCGTCCAACATCTCGAGCATGCGGCAACGCAGCATTCTATTCTCTTCCAAAGCTGCCGACTCAGTAGCCGGGATGGTTGTCAATGAGCTTTCCTCTGAAACGGGAATGGTTGCTAAAGGCATTTCTGAAGACATGTCGGCACCCTTTTTTGATCTAGTAAAATAGGAATGAGTACTTTCAGGCTGCCGAACTTTTCCTTTGGACCTTGTGAAGTACGAATGTGGTGCCAGATTACCGCAAAGTCAACCACTTTTACTAAAACCTGAATTTTGGCAAACAAACGGTTAGTCCGAAACAACATAACAGATAAGTAATCTCACGTTGGGTGTGATGCACTTATACAGGTGACAATGTTGCTACATGTATTCGTTTGCGATGCGTCATTCCGGTTTGTATCGATCTTCTTTTCTCTTAACTTCTTTCCCCCCCCCTTTTTTTTTTCATTTTTATTTTTATTTATTTATTTTTTAGTGATGGTCGAATCTTATGTGGATTGCCTACGTATCATGTCCCCGCATGAATCAGACCGGGCGTAGTTCGGAAACAATAGACATAAGATGAAGTGTTCATGAATTTTATTTCAACAAACTTAAAACTTGAAACACTTGCAAAATGTCAACAATGGAGAAAAACTCGTACAAGGACAAACAGGACTCTAAAACAAAAGACTCTCCTAAGCATGTTCCAACGCCTCGAATCTTTGCGCCGGGGGGGCGCTGTTTGGCCTTGCTGCAGTTCTTGGGGTGAGATCTTTCTGTATACTTCCCAATTCTGCCATGACCTGGTGGACACATTCCATGATTGAAGCAAAGAGGGCAGGCCGAGGTACTTGTTCGCAGTTTCAAACACTTCATAGTAATGTAGTGCCCGATCTCATTGATCCTGGTTCTGATTATGTCTTTTTCTCTGAGCAGCTGCCCTATGTGCCCGTTCTTTGCCCCTAATACTTGAGAGTTGCCGGAGACATGGTCCAAGAGCCTATCTATTTGTCTTTCCATCCGTGCCATCAAGTTGTGACAACGGTCTCTATCTGCTTTAGCATCCTGGACTTGCCTGAGAGTTCGCCCTTTAAGAGTGGCATTTGCTTTTCTTAAATCAACGATGATCGCATCATAGTCTTTCTCTACTTGTTGTAGACGGAGTGCTTCTTGGTGGGCCGCTCTCTTCCATTTTGTTCGGACTGCAACCAAAGCCGCTTTTGCCTTCTCCAAGTCTTCGTGGTGTTCAAAGGCTTTCCTTTCCAAATCGTTTATCAGCATCTGATCACTCCGACTCCTCCTTGGCCTTTCTGCGGCCAATTGCATCTATTGAATTCGAGTTTGGAGTGCTTCTCTTTCCTGCTCCCAACCGGCCATTTCCCGATCGAAGTCAGCCTGTTGTATGTCCATGGCTGCTTCCAGGATTCCTTTGTCTTCTTTTAAAGTGTTGATGCAAGATTGGAAATTTTGTGCTGTTTCATGCTCAACCTCTCTAACTCTGGCTTCTATTTCTCTCTCCCAATCGACGGCATACTTCACTGACCTTTCTGACCTTTGCTCCGGTATTGGTTGGTTGTGGAACCATTCAAGATAAGCGAGACTCACTTCTCCCCGTTCCCGATCGGCAACCATTTCGTTGATGTCGGAGAGTCGACTACCGAACCACACCTTCTGTGCATAAGTCTCCCTCGGGGTCTCTTCTGTCACAAATTCCCATACAAATGATCGCATATCCTCAATTGGGGCCCTTTTCTATTCTCTTCCCAGCTGCCGCATGACACGTAGCGGGGCATATGGTTGGAAACCCCTGAAACCCATTAATATGTAGAATGGGCGGTATGTCGACATATGCGTGATTTTGGCGGAAGGGAACCAATAATAATTCCAGGTAAGTTGATCGGCTCTCAAAGAGTTGAGGAGTTCTTGCCAAGTCCTCAAGTCTTCTGGAAGGTTACAACGGGCGGCTCTGTTTGTATGACAGCGAATATAATTCAGCCAATCTGCTTTGAAGTTTATCACAATTGGGTGATGGTAGAGATGTTCTATAAACCACATTTGTAATAAGATATTGCAACCTTCAAAATAATCTTGTCCTTCTTGGCACCGAGTTAAGGCCCGGAAGATGTCTCCTAGTATCATCGGAAGAACAGTGTGTTCCTCGTTACTATGTAGATATGAGACCACCGCAGCTAAACGGATTCTGATGCGTCCACCACGTTCGGGAAAAACCATGGTTCCCAAAAAAGCGATCATGAAAGCATAGATTCTTAAATCTCCCCAGGCGTCATAATTTAGCTGGTTAACAAATTTGACGTTTGAGAATTTCCCAAACCCTTCCTTATCACCAAATCTGTCGTAGAGATAATCTAGTGGCACCCAACCGTTCTCCGGACAACCGAGGGGAACCCGCCGGAGACATAGCTTTTTCAAGAAGTTATTCACACTCATCTGCCTAGGAGCTGCAGGCCTCATCTTGTGCAAATCTCTTCCGAGCCCTGTGAGTCCGCCCAATTCTTCCAAAGTGGGTGTCATTTCACAATCCCGGAATTTGAACACATTGCTTGTTGAGTCCCAAAAACTCACTAAAGCTCGGATCACATTTTTATCCGATTTTATCATCATGATGTCCGGAAGAAATTTGAGGTGCTTGTGAACTTGATTTCTTTCCCAAGCTGAAAAACTAGTCCACCATTTACAGAGCCGATCTGGGGTTTTGTCCTGGACCATGAACATAGGTGGTATTTCGTCTCTCACCCTTTTCTGGCCGATTCGTTGCGAGGAAGTCATGCCGATCCTAGAAAAGATAAAAAAAATGGACTTAAGATTTTTTTTCAAGAATTTTTTTTTTTTTTATTATTAAGAAAAACGAATCTTGTTAATACGGCCTTTCAGCACTTGAAGAAGATTTGAAGGTTGTATAACGGGATACCCGTGTGATGTCTGTATTCCGTTTTTGCGAAATTAGTCCTCCGGCGCCCCTTTTGAGGCGTTTGGCTATTTTTGCAAAATTTCCTAACTCTCGACTAAGAACAAAAATCCTAATTCTAATATTATTATTTATTTTTTTTATTTTTTTATTTTTTTTTTATTATTATTTTTTTTTTTGAAAAATCAGTATTAGTTGAGCCCGATATGGGTTGCCTACGTATCTCATTTTTGGTGAGAATCAAACTTGCGTAGTTCGAAAATAAAAGAACTAAATCATTTTAAGAAAAGAAAACGAACTATTTTTTAAACGGCATTTCTAAAACAAATTATTTTCAAAGGAACTAAGAAAATTTATTTGGAAATTTATTTTCAAAGAAACTAAACTATTTTTGTAAAATTAAGCAAATTTATTTGGAATTTTTTTTTTTTTATTATTTTTTTTTTTGCATTTTTCAGAATTTATTTTTTTAAAGAACTAACTATTTTCGTAAAATTAAGAGAATTTATTTGGAAATTTTTGCATTTTTCAGAAATTATTTTCAAAGAACTAACTATTTTCATAAAATTAAGAAAATTTATTTGAAAATTTTTTTTTTTTTGCATTTTTCAGAAATTATTTTCAAAGAACTAACTATTTTCATAAAAATTAAGAAAATTTAGTTTGGAATTTTTATTTTTTTTTTTATTATTTTTTGCATTTTTTTTTTAGAATTTATTTTCAAAGAACTAACTATTTTCATAAAATTATTTTAACTATATACCCTGACGTTTTCCACTTCTTCCTCTTTTTTAACAAACCGGTCGGCATGTAAGATCGAAACAAATAAATGCACACAAAAAGATGCAACAAGTTGGTCTTTTTGTTTCAGGTACACCTGTCCTAGACAGGCCCAACCCCTGTGTTGAGCCTCCTAAGTCAAATATGCACATGATGCAAATAAACGTTCCTATCCGGGATCCGGCATAAGGTCTTGTTATTCTAAGTCATCATCCTGTTGGAAAAGTGTCTAGACTGGCTTTAACTCGAGCGGACAACTCGAGCCGAAGAGTGTCAGGTGCACCGGTAGCATGGCTTTCCGGCTTAATTGACAAAACTCTCCGCCTAAACATGTGTGACTACAAAATCCTTCACCGGTGCCAAGCACCACGGCTATCTTGAGAAAAACGGGCTATGTCCAGCAAATGCCCGGTATTATATTTCAAAAGACTCAGAAGAGAAAAAAAAATGGGTATCGGCACAATTTATATACAGTTCACAAAATATCAAAGCGGTAAAGCAACATTTAGCATATCAAATATAAACATGTAATAAAATCAGATAATAAATAAGCCAAATAAAATAATTATTCAAAGCTCGAATTCTTAAACCATGAACCAGTGGTTCTGGGTTTGCGTCCCCAGCAGAGTCGCCAGAGCTGTCACACCTCCTTTTGGCGCGCCCGCTTACCCCGAGGGATAAACGTACAAGGAGTTTTTCCAATTTAAGTGACAATATTCGAAACGGGATTATTTTATTTATTTCAGAGTCGCCACTTGGAATAAATTATGGTGTCCCAAGTCACCGATTTATTTAAATCCCGAATCGAGGAAATTTCGACTTTCTAAATGAAGTCCGCGAACCAGAAATTCTAAGTAAGGAATTCTGTTGACCCGAGGGAAGGTGTTAGGCACCCCCGGATCCCGTGGTTCTAGCACGGTCGCTTCAATTATTATAAATGGCTAAAAATACCTGATTTTTACATGCTTATAAATTATATGCTCTAATTAAACTTTAAACCGCTCTGTTAATTTGAAACCATACCAAAAGAAAGATTAATTACAACATAGGCTCGGATTTTGACAGATAGGTGAAATAAAAGGGTACCCGGATTACTTTGAAACTATCAAAACAAAAAAAAGGATTGATTTCTAGATTAAACAAGAATTCAATTTATGTAAAGATGCACAATTTTGTCATTTTTTCTAATTTAAACATATGCAAAATAATTCCTTATTCCATGACTTATTTTCTTAGGGCCAAATAAAAACTCTTAAAAAGACTGCATTTGGTTCAAATAAAAGCTCTTAATCGATATACGAGTGTATACATCCTGATTTTAACACATTCTTTTGAACTCTAATGCTGAACTAGATCGAGAATTTATTTGCGCGTGACTCGTAAAATTAGGACAGTTGATACTTACTCACGAATTGCCAAGTTAACTCTAAAGTTTTGTCTTTGAAACCAACACTATTATTACAGGCTTTTTAGGGAATTAAATTTGTCCCAACACTAAAGTTTTACTACGAACCAGTGTTGCTACAAAACTTATAAAAGCATGCTTATTGCAAAACTAACTCAAACTTTATTTAAAATTTAGTTTGTTACAAACATGTGACAATGATTCCAACATAGCACTAAAATTAAATAGATTTACATGCTAATCAGAAACGGCGACTTAATTTCAACCCATGATTTAAATCAAAGCATGTAGCGGTTCTAGTTATCCAAATATGCTTTACAAAAGCTAATATACACATATGGAAGATTTGATCTAAATTTGAAGCTAACAGACAGTGATCCAATGCGTGAAGTCAGCAAGACATTCTTATTTCCAGATTAATTCAAGTCTAATATCAACAACGAAATCCAAATTATGTACCGAAAATAGGAATTCAAAGGATGAAGAAAAGGTCAATCGCAGTATTCTGACAGTAACAGCTTAACAGAAAACAGCAACACCAACAGCAACTAGCAGTAACCAACACTTTCAAACGGAAGAAACCCCAACCAAACTCAGCTAACCAAAGATTGAATGATAATCAAATCCAAAACAGCATCAAAACGACCACCAAAAATTCCCAGAATGGTTTCAAAATCGACTTGGAATTCTAAATGTGAGTGTTCTGCCAGTGAGTGTGTGTTTCTGGTGTTTTCCAGAGAGTATCTCTTTGTTGAATCTCTCTGTATGTGTGTGAATGAATGTATACTGCCAGAGAGTATGTTTGAGAGTATATCACTGTTTTTCAAAAATGGTTCTCTCTGTTTGTTTTTGTATCTCAAAACAGTGTGCTCTCTGTCTGTTTTCAGAATGTAACAGTGTGTGCTCTCTGTCTGTTTTTTGTTGCTCTCTTCTAGTGTTTTTTGTGTGTCCAAGTGTGTGTGTCAAAACAGTGTTTTATAGCCTACAGATCTCAACTAACAGCCCTTCCTTTTTTCAGTTTCAGATCTGTCCAGCCCCTATTATTCCCCTTTTTCAAACCTTTTTCAATTGTATATTCCCTCTCATGTGTATCCTGATTCTAACAACTGACCAAGCACTCAACAAAGCTGAAAATACTCATTATTATCCTCACATTCTCTGATTATTCCATCCTGATTTGTCTAAAGGTGGGATTTATAATTAATCAAATCCTAAAGGTGCAAACTAATGAAATACACTGCTGTCCAACAAGTTTTAACAACTCATTTCCATGTGTATTGCACTTTAAAGGTTGATTTTAGGGCTACTTAAATGGACTAACAGCTATATCCAATTCACAACCTAATTTAGAATCAACAGTGGTTCAAAACAAACAATCCAACAATTAACTCAACACTCTGAACAAACCGAAAAATTTTAAATCAAGCAAAACAGTGAACCACTGCCCGGAATTTCAAACAACAAATTTGCGAATTGAAACGACGATATTCGTTAAGTCGAATCACAACATGTATGATCGACAACCAAAAGCCGACAAATAAATTCACAACTTATAACACTCAAAGCCGAGAGAAAAGAAGAAAAATGAAGCAAATACGAAACTAAATGTTCGACGACGCTAATCGACGCGAACCTGTATTCAACAACCTTGGTAATCAAATAGACAAAACAGAACTTTAGAATTGACAATTCACTAAAACAGTGTTCTCGGCCAAAGAAGAGAAAAGAGAAAAAAAAAATGAAGCTAACTAATCGACGACGCTAATCGACGCGAACACATATTCTATATCATTCGATTAGCCGATTACAATATGCGTAATCGACAAACAAATCCGACAAGCAGTGACTATACAATTTCGGACAGCATGTTATAATTCCAATATCAAACAACTTAATGATATTAACAACGAATCGAATTCGATTCACAATTAACCGTTAAACAACGAAGAATAACAACTAACAAATCGACCAAATAAAAGGTCCCAAGAGATGAAGAAAAATAGAGACGGCCGACAAACATCAAGAAGAATTCAATTAACAAATACAAAAGCAAATTGAAATAAACGGTAAACATGAACATTACCTTAAAGAGAAATCAAAAATCGGCCACTTTGGAGAAGATTCTCGGTTCTTGACTTAAATTTGGACTTTGGGAATCAAATGGATTTTAATTGAAATGTTTTCAACTGAAAACATCTCAATTAAAATCTATTCTAATCCCAATTTCTTCAAATCGAAGCCGGCGGCCCAAATTTGGATTTTAGGGTTCTTGAAGTCTCGATTTGGGGCTTCATGGTTTCGGGCTGGATTTGAATGAAACCAAAGGTCGTTTGGGTGTGAGCGAGGCTAGGGGATGCTATGGTGTGAAGTTGGAGTGATTCGGGATGATTTTCGATTTTCCGGCAATTTTCGATCTATTATTCGAAACGTTTGGGAACGATTCGAGACTAATGGTTGCCGGATTCGTGTTGAGGGGGAGAAGGGGAAGCTATGGTGTAAAAATGGTGGTGTTTGGACCACAACCGCCGCCGGAGGCGATTTCCGGCCGGCGGTTCACGGTGGCAAGAGGCGGCATTACAGGGGAGGGATTTGAGTGAATTAGAGGAGGGGCGTGTTTGGGAGAATGAAGTGAGTATCAGGGGTTTTGGGGGTTTTTTGGGTAATTAAATCAAGGATTTAATCTTGGTCGTTGGATCACCAAAATCCAACGGCTCAGATTTAAGCTAATATTGGGCGGATCCGGGCGGGTTTTCCAGACGGGTAGGGTGAGGTTATTTTAGTTTTTGGGCCTGGGATTTAATTAAGAAGTGGCCCAATTCGATTTTCTTCCTCTTCTTCTCATTATTCCCAATTTTCCTCTTCTCTAATTAAAACAAAAAATCCTAACTACACTACAAAAGATCAAAATCAAATTAACTAATACTAATTAAATTATACTAACAAATATCACACATAATTAAATGATCAATTAAACATAAATCACACAATTGGGCATTTAAATGCTGAAAATGTAAAAAGATGAATTATTTTTGTGATTTTCATTTTGTAAGATAAAATTAATTACTCCTAATTTCAAAGTTAGATAAAAAATGTAAACACGACATATTTTTTTTGTATTTTTATTAATTTAAACACATATAATCACGTATATACAAATGCAAACAAATACCAAAAATAACACAAAAATTCACAAAATACACACCATAAAATAGACAAATTTTTTTTTTTTTTTTTTTGATTTTGTGGGAGTAATTCATGTTAGGCAAAAATCACGTGCTCACAATGGCCTTAAAAGGATAAAAAGTTTGTGGTACCATGACATTTGTGTGATTATAAAAGCTTGGTAAAATGAAGAGTTTAAAGTTGAATTATTTTTAATTGTAAAAATATATAATTCTTTTGGAACGCATTATTAAGGAAAGTGTATCATCTCAATTAAAACATGGGCAGTATTAAGATTTAAGAATAAGTTCATGGCGAAGCTATAATATATTGGGTACGAGTTTGGACGAATTCAATAATTTTGTTTGAATTATATATATATATATATATATATAATTTATAATTTATAAATATAATTATAAATTTAATATTAAAAGAAATTATGAATTTGATGGCTAAGTTAAAAACTTATAAATTTAGAATTCTGATTCCTCCTCTAATTTTACGGCTTCACACCTGCCTCTCATTTTGGGAGTATAATTACATGAGCATGACACCATGGCCATTGACAGATTGGAGCAACAAGATTCTCAAATAATGTGTATGTCCTACGATTTTTGGAACTTTTTTAATCAAATTAACCAGTTTGGACTTTGACCAGTCTGTATTCTGTAATAGTAGTACAGTTGTACTTTGAGCCCGCGCCAAGTTTATTAAATTCCAATTCTCCTCTCAAACCAAACAAAAACAAAGCTAATGAATTTGGAATTGTGTGCCTGTATTTTGCTTGAGAAAGGAATTAATTTATATCACTAAGGGTGTGTTTGGTATGAAGTAAAATATTTTTTCAATTTTTCCATATTTGATTGGCTTAAATGTTTTGGAAAATATTTTTCTTATTAATTCATTTTCCTCCAATTGGAGGAAAATATTTTCCTTATCAAAAGAAAGGAAAATATTTTCCAAAACTCCTTCTCAACCTTTTTCTCCCTTACCAACCCACCTTACCCCCTCTCCAAAAATAAGTATTTTTTTTAAATTTTAGTTTTTCCATCCACCCTACTACTCCCACGCCCCATAAAAAAAATATTTTTTTACCTTAATTGTTTTTTTTTTTGCAATTTTAAATTTCTATTTTTCCATTTTTCTGCACCACTCAACCCCAGCCCCACCCATCCCCTACCACCCCCACCCTTCCCCCGCAAAAAATATATTTTTTTTACCTTAAATTTGTTTTTTGCAATTTCAAATTTCTATTTTTTATTTTTCTGCACCACCCAACTCCCCCCCCCTCACAAATTTTTTTTTTAACTTCATTTTTTTTTTTTTGCAATTTTAAATTTATATTTTTTCATTTTTCTGCACCACCCAGCTCCCACACCCACCCCACCCCTCTACCACCCCCTCTCCCGCAAAAAAATATTTTTTTTACCTTAATTTTTTTTTTTGCAATTTCAAAAATCTATTTTTTATTTTTCTGCACCACCCAGCCTCCACTCCCACCCCTACTTCCCTCCCCGCAAAAAAAAATGGTTTTTACCTCAATTTTTTTTTTGCAATTTCAAATTTTTGTTTTTTTTATTTTTCTGCACCACCTAACCCCCACCCCACCCCTACCACCGCCCCCCGCAAAAAAATATTTTTTTTACCTGAAATTTTTATTTTTTGCAATTTCAAATTTATGTTTTTACTATTTTCTACTCTCTAACCAAATAATAGAAAATATTTTTCGGAAAATATGTTCCACTTACCAACCAAGCAAGAGAAAATAAGTGATAAAACTACTCATTTTCCAAGAAAATAGTTTCCATGGAAAATATTTTCCTTCGTACCAAACACACCCTAATAATTTAAGCTTTATACGTTATCACTACAATTAAAAATACAATAAAAGGATGCTTTATTTATTTTTTTTCAGTTACTCCCTCTTCTCAAATTAATTGTCATGATTTTTAAAAATAATTGTGCCAAATGTTGTCATTTTAGACATTGAATACAATTTTAATTATTGTTCTCATTTTAGCCTTAATAGTAATTGCTCTTGATGACTACAAACACCTCAACTGTTATGGTTGTTCAAATACCAATAAGAAATAAGGGTAAAATAGATACAAATATCTCATAATTATTATTTTATTAAGAGGCGTGTAAAATAAAAATACAATAAATAATTTGAGATAGAGGGAATAATTAATTTCACTAGTTACGGATAATTGTTATTGTACCTTTCTAATGATTTTATAATGTAAATGTTTTTTTATACTATCAATGTAGAAAATTAAATTTGGAAGGAGATTGCCATGCTTGTACTCCAGCAACAGAATTATTCATTAAGAAAATGAAAAGAAACAAATCTGAATCAGAATTCAGAGAAAAAGATATAGTATAATATAAAGCATTAAATAATGATTGAGTAAACAAGTAGCAAATAAAATACATATACAAATGCCCCTTGGTAAATGGGGGTATCACGTGACACCATGAGAGGTAACCAGAATTTCTTTTTTGGTTGGAGTTGTAGTGCCATAGTGGGAGAAAAGAAGGTGGAAGAAAGCTAAAAGAAAGGTGAGAGCTGCATCCAATTAGAGGTGACTTTAACGATCAATTAAGATAAGAGAAATTATAAAAGCTTAAGCGTATGCGTGGTACGAAGCAAAAGGTTTTTTTAGAAAATACTTTTTTTTGAAAAATAAATAATTTTCTTACTTATTTTCTGATGTTTGATTAGATATTAAAAAATATTTTATTAAAATATATAATTTAAGCAAACATTATGGGAGATAAAATAGGTAAGGAGGGAGGACGGTGATAGGTGGGAGTCTAGGGGCTTGGGTGGCGGTACTAACGATAGGGGTGTGAGTGGGCGAGGGGTAAGGGATAAGGGTTAGGGGTGGTAGGGTTGGTGGTGGGGGCAGGGGTGGGAAATAGGGAGGGAAAAGGGGTGGGTGTTGGGGGTGGTAGGGTTAGGATGGAGAAAGTTGAAAAAGAGTTTTGAAAAATATTTTTTAAAATATTTAAGTCAATCAAATATGAAAAAATTGAAAATATATTTTGTTTCATTCCAAAAACACACCAAAAGCTTAAAATTTCAGAAAAAATAAAACAAATTAGATAATGTTATGAATAAAGTTTAACTTAGAGTTAATGTCTATCTTGTAGAGAGTTTTACTTTGTGACTAATTCATTTTTTCCCTATAAATAGAGGGGTCTTACCCCATTGTAAATCACCCCAAAATTCAATAACAATTCCCTCTCTATCTCTTTCTCTGCAATATTGCTCTTGTTCTTTTATTGTATTATATCACGTCATCAGCATGAGACTCTACCGTCTCAAGAAGCTCTTTGAGAAGACTAAGGTATAAATTTTCTCCTCTTAATTATGAAAAGAAAGTTCATTGATCTTGAAATTTTGGGCAAGAACTATATGACATGAGTGTTGGATGCTGAAATCCATTTAGATGCAATGGGTCTTGGAGACGCCATTAAAGACATAAATAAAGCATACACCCAAGACTCTGCTAAGGCCTTGATTTTCTTGTATCAACACCTTGATGAAGGGTTGAAAGTAAAAATATATCACAGTCAAAGATCCATTTATTTTGTGGAATGACTTAAAGGAAAGATATGGCAACCTAAAGTTGGTCACTCTTCCACAAGCATGATAGGATTGGACTCATATGAGACTCCAAGACTTTAAGCCTATTTCTGAATATAATTCTTGAATGTTTAGAATTACTTCTAAATTAAAACTCTGTGGAGATACCATCATTGATTATGATATGCTTGAAAAAAATTTCACAATGTTTCATGCCTCTAATATGGTCTTACAACATCAATACAGAGATAATGGTTTTAAGAAGTACTCTGAGTTGATTTCTCTTCTATTATGGCTGAACGAAATAACGAGTTGCTCATGAGAAATCACGAAAATAGACCCACTGGGTCTATACCATTGCCTGAAGTAGATGAGGTGTATTCCCATTATGCTAAGCGTGGAAAAGGCCGCGGCTCTATTCGTGATCGTGGTCATTACCGTGGACAAAGAAGAATTTTTTTTGGTGTTAATCACCCTCCAAAGAAAAATAACCACCCAAAGTGGAAAGGGAAAGATGAAAAGCCAAAGGAAAATAGTTCAGAAACTGAATGTTATTGTTGTGGTGGAAAAGGGCATTGGGCAGATATTTGTCGTGTGCCAAGACATTTGGTTGAGCTTTATCAAGCATCTCAAAAAAATATAGTCCCTGAAGCTAATTTTGTCTCTGAAAATGATTTGACATCACTCACTTGGATGTGGCAGACTTCTTTGAGCACCCTAATGGAAAAATAAACCACTTGTTCGGTGATGAATTCTTGGTTAAAGATGATTGAGTAGTTTAATTTTTATTTTTATATATTCGTAGTAGCTAATAAACATTATGTAATCATATTTCTTTACGTGAGTAGTACTCATTAGTATCAATTAGTATTACTTTATGAATTAGTGTTAGTTTATTTAATTAAATAAAATTCTAGTATTTATTTTAAATAATATTTTGGTTTGCTTAATATTCAAGGATAATATATTCTTTATTAAAATATTATTGTGATATTTTATGGCCTTTTAGATATTTTATGGTATTAATAGATGCATATTCTAGATGGTCTCATGTGTGCCTATTGTCATCTCGCAACCTCGTGTTTGCAAAATTAATGGCACAATAATTCGATTACCGGCACAATTTCCTGATAATCCAATTAAGTGTATTAGACTTGATAATGCTGCTGAGTTTTTATCCCAAGCATTTAATGATTATTGCTTATCAATTGGGATAAAAGCGGAACATCTTGTAGCTCATATTCACACTCAAAATGGTCTGGCAGATTCTTTAATTAAACGTCTACAATTGATTGCAAGACCGTTACTCATGAAAATGAGGTTGCCCACTTTTTTTCCGGGGTCACGCCATTTTGCATGCAGCAATGCTAGTTCATCTCAAACTGGCAATTATCATAAATATTTCCCGTTGCAATTAGTTTTGGGTTATGAACCTAATATATCCCATTTAAGAATGTTTGGATGCACAATATATGTGCCTGTAACACCGCCATATAGCACCAAAATGGGTCCCCAAAGAAGGTTAGGAATATATATTGGGTTTGAATCGCCCTCCATTATTCGCTACCTCAAAACATTAACAGGGGATTTATTTACGGCATAATTTGCAGACTGTCGATTCGATGAGACACCTTTTCCAAAATTAGGGAGAGAAGTTGGTGAAACCCAACGGAAACTTTTGTGAAAAAATTCATCATTATCTCATCTTGATCCACGTGCCTCTATTTGTAAAAAAAGGTACAAAAGATTATCCATTTGCGGAGAATAGCAGATCAAATGCCGGATACATTTACGAATTTGAAAAGGATAACAAAATCACATATCCTTGCAGAGAATGTTCCAATCTGTATTGATGTCCCTATTGGAAAATCTTCTAGTATCGTAGCTAATGAGTCAAAAGCACGCCTAAAACGTGGCAAACCATTAGGTTCTAAGGATGAAATCCTAGAAATGAAAAATAAATGATCAAAATAACACTAAGAAAGAATATCGTAAAAAAATCCACATTTAACAAATTTTGAGATTCATGAAGAAACCACTGAGCCCGAGACTCAAGAAAATAAGGAACTATCAATAAATCCAATTGATATTGAGACAAATTTAAATCGAGTGGATATAGTGGTGAATTATGTCTTTGCATATAATGTTGCATCTAGCATTATGCAAGAAAGTGAGGATCTTGAACCTCAATCTGTTGGAGAATATCGACAAAGACTTAATTGTCCAAAATGGTGAGAAGCAATCCAATCTGAGTTGAATTTACTTACAAAACGTGAAGTTTTTGGGTCTGTAATCCAAACACCTAATGGTGTTAAGCCCGTTGGCTATAAATGGATCTTTGTACACAAGAGGAATGAGAAAAATGAGGTACAAAGATATAAGGCACGCCTTATTGGACAAGGATTTTCACAAAAGTGTGTCGTTGATTATGAAGAGGCATATTCACCGGTTATGTATGCTATAATGTTCCGTTATCTCATTAGTTTTGTTGTCCATGAAAAGCTTGACATGCATCTAATGGATGTAGTTACCGCTTACCTTTATGTCTCACTTGATAATGAGATATACATTGAAAATTTCCGATGGATTTAAAATGTCAAACGCACATAGTTCAAAGTCCCGGGAAATATTTTCAATCAAATTTCAAAGATCTTTGTATGGTCTAAAGCAATCATGACGTATGTGGTATAATCGTCTTAGTGAGTATTTATTAAAGGAAGGCTATATAAATGATGCTATTTGCTCATGTGTTTTTATAAAGAAAACAACATCGGAATTTGTTGTACTTGCGTATATGTTGATAACATAAACCTAAATGGAAATCCTATAAAATTTCAAAAGGCAATTGATTATTTAAAGAAGGAATTCGAGATGAAAGATCTCGAAAAGACAAAATTATGTCTTGGTATGCAAATTGTACATTTGGCAAACAAAATTTTTGTTCATCAATCTGCCTATATAGAAAAGGAATTAAAACGGGTTTACATGGATGGAGCACATCCATTAAGTATTTCGATGGTTGTTCGATCACTTTATGTGAATAAGGATCCATTCCGACCTCAAGAAGAGAATGAAGAGCTACTTGGTCCTGAAGTACCATATCTTGGTGCAATTGGTGCACCTTTGTATCTTGCTAATACTACAAGGCCTGACATAACTTTTTCAGTTAATGTCTTAGCAAGATATAGCTCTGCTCCTACAAAAAGACATTAAAATGGAATCAAACACATATTGCGGTATTTAAAAGGAACTACCGATATGGACTTATTTTATGGTAATAATTGCAATTCTGATTTTGTTGGTTATGTCGATGCTGGGTATTTATCTGATCTACACAAGGATCGATCTCAAACAGGCTGTGTATTTACATGTGGAGGCACTGCCATATCTTGACGATCAACTAAGCAATCAATTATGGCTACTTCATTCAATCATACTTTGAGATAATTGCTATTCACGAAGCAAGTCGAGTGTGTGTGTAGTTGAGGTTTATAATACATATTATTCGAGACAATGTGGTTTGATGTGTGACAAACTATCCACGATTTTGTATAAAGATAATGAACCATGCATAACCCAATTTAAGGGAGTATTCACAAAAGGAGATATGACAAAGCACATTTCACAAAAGTTATTTTTCACACATGATCTTCAAAAGAACGGTGATATCAATATGCAACAAATTCATTCAAGTGATAGTATGACTGATTTGTTAACAAAATCTCTGCTGACATCAACCTTCAAGAAGCTAGTGCACAAGATTGGGAAGCGAAAGCTCAACGATGTGAATTGATGCTCTCATCAGGGGGAGTTAGTGCGCGTTGTACTCTTTTTCTCTTGCAAGTTTTTGTCTCACTGGGTTTTCCTTGCATGGTTTTTAACGCGACAACCAAAAGGCATATTATTAAACATGTGTACTCTTTTTTCCTTTTCTAGAAATATTTTCCCCATTGAGTTTTATTTTAGTTAGGGTTTTAATGAGGCACATTACTTATTGAATAGACATTTAAGGGGGAGTGTTATGGATAAAATTCTACTTAGATTGAATGTTTATCTTGGAAGGAGTTTTACTTTGTGACTAAGTCATTTCCCCTATAAATAGAGGGGTCTTACCCCATTGTAAATCACCCCAAAATTCAATAAGAATTCTCTCTTTTTTATGCAATATTGCTCTTGTTATTTTATTGTTTTATATCAGATAATATTTTTATTTAACAGAGCTAATAAATAAAGTTACTTAATATGTGTGTTAGTGAAAAATAACACCACCAACAATTATGGTTGGTGAATATAATCTTTTCACTCTTAGAGCCCATTTGGCCAAGTTGCGAGAAATGGCTTCTTTTGAAAAGTATTTTTTGTTCAAAAATACTTTTTTGAAAAAGTACTTTTGTAAAATAACAGTTTGTGCTTGGTCAATTCATTTGAGTATTACTTTTTGCAAGTTCATTATGTTTGGCCAGTTTTTTAAAAAAATACTTTTAAGCATGAAATTATGAAAAAAGAACAGTAAATGCTCAACTCAATTAGTATTATTTAAAAAAATAAATTTAGATATTTGTTATAAAAAATTAATTAATATATAAAATATAAAGTAAAAATATAAATTTAAAACTCTATTTAGTATAAATTATAATTATTTCAAAGTAATACCATTGAGATTATAGTATTACTTACAGTTTACATGATAATTTAAATATATTAAAATATATTATTTAATATAAATTAAAAATCTGCACTTAAGAATAGGAGAAAGAGAATAAATACATGATTGAAATATAAAAGAGAAGAAATGTATGGTAAATAAATAGATAAAGGAAAAGAAAAATATTAAGTTACTGAGGAATAATTTAGAAAATATTAATTTATTGTAAAGTTATTTTTTCTTGAATAAATTATTTTTCTGCTTTGCCTTTTAGGAAGAAGTTAGCTTTTGCAGCTTCTCCCAAAAATAAACAAAAGAAAAGTTATTTTTGCTACTTCTCAAAAGCACTTTTTCATCTTGACCAAATACCTTACATTTTTCGAAAGGTACCTTTTGACATAAAAAAGGTACTCTCCCAAAAACTTGAACAAAAAGCTCTTAATCAGTGTTTAGTATTTAATTTTTCTTGTAAGGAACATTTTCCCTTTAACGAGCTTACACGACGCGAACCAAAATTAGAGCTCATTTGATGGGTTTGTTTTAAATTATTTTTAAGCCATAAGTTAGGATTTCTAGATTTTTGTTTTTAACTTATTTTTGTCATTTTAGCTCGAAAATAAGTGCTTAAAAGCATTTTTTTTACTTTATCCAAACACTACAAAATGACTTAAAAGCTATTTTGGCTTAAAAACACTTAAAACTAGGGGTGAACAAAGTTTTGGCAAACCCAAAATTCGAACTGATATCCGAATTTTTTAGATTTTTGGTTTGGATTTTCGGATTACGGACGGATTTCTGGATTGGATGTTGGGTTTTGGTACTTTGGATTTTTGGATATCCGAAAATCCAAAAAATTTTTACTTGATATTTAGTCCACTACCTATATGCGAATAATAATAAGTTAAACATCCCATCCATTAGATATTATTTCTTATATGCAATATTAATTACAAAATTATTGTCAGAATACTTACCATTGGGGCATGGTTTTGCTATTACTACTTATCGGCCGTATTGATATCTATGTTGCATTTTTTTGATAGTAATTTCATTACTTGAATACTTTATTTGGATGATTGCGGTGAGAATGAGTAACTTTCCAGGCAATTTAATACAAGTACATCATTTGGATATTCATTTTTGTAAAAAGAAGAAACATGTCAACTTATAAGCTCAAAATCTAAAATTCATAATATCCAACCCGATTAATCCAAAATTGAACTTAGAAAATTCGATTCAATCCGAGCTTATTAGATTGAATTTGGATTGTCATTTCTTCAATCCAAAAACCGAAAATCCAAACCAAATTTATATTTAATTCAAAAAAATCCTGAATGCCTACCCTTATGTAAAACAAACCAATACAAACGGACTATGAGTTTGAGTTCCAAAGGAAATACCCAAATTTCAGTGAGTACAGGATTTGCCCCAAAAGCATACTAAAGGAAAGTATGAGGGTCACAAGGGTAGTTTAGGTTGGTGTAGGGGTGTTGGTCGGTCGGTACAATATGGTATTCAGATATTTCGGTTGGGTATTTTTGATATTCGATTTCTAAAAAATTTATATCAATACTGTAACTAATTAAATTCGGTATGGTTTGATTTTTCTTCTTTCGGTTTGATTATTAGATGTCTTGTTTTATTTAGAGTTAATGGATGAAGTTAGAGAATACATGAAGGTAAAATTTAATATTTTTATATTAATGTTATACTAATTGATCATATGTGTTTTGTGTAATATAATATATATTTGAATACGGTATCAATATTTTAATATTTTATTTCAAAATATTAAATACTATACTTAATAGCAATATTTTAAAAAACTTAGACTAAATATCACATCAAATATCAAATATCAAATACCAAATACCAAATACCAAATACCGTATATCAAATATCAAATTTTTTAATTTCGATATGGTTATTCGGTACTTATGGCACAGCCCTAGGTTGGTGTGCAGAGTTCTTCAACAACGTGAAATCGATCATCTCAATAACTCATTACACACTGCTTTCAATGTGCTCTTTTCTCACCCATTTATTTACATTTAGATCTAAAAACATTGAACAGACACAGTACACAGTCACTCTTCTCTCTCTCTCTCTCTCTCTTTTAGATTAGATAACCTGTCCTTAAAATAATTTTGTGTTCAAAGCTGCTGACCTCCACTTTCTCTCTCCCAATTCTGACACCACCCCACTACTGTCATTGTCCTCTGGAGCCTACAGAAACAAGAGAAATCAGACCCCAAATTAAGATACTCAAGAAAATAAGAATACTCCACATTAAACTAAAGAAGAAAAAAGGGATAAATTTAAGTTATATATATACAGAGAATTACCTCTCATCCCTTTCGGGTAGGGTAAGACCTGCGTACGTATTATGCTTTCCAGACCCCACCTTGTGAGATTATACTGGATAGTTGTTATTATTGTTGTTGTTGTTGTTATATATAGAAAATTAATCGGGATTAAGTTATATGCATTGATTAATGCATAACGGTTTAATAATTTTATACAAGTGCATGACTTTAAAAGATGATTGTAGAAAACTCTATTAAATAGGAGTACTATTAATTAGTAACATAAAATAAATGCTAAGTAATCTACTTTAATAAGTTAAATTATACTTCCTTCATTCTAAAAGGAATGATGCAGTTCGAGTTTTAGAGGAAGTAATGATGATAAAAAAATGTTTATTACTTATATAACATAAATTCACACATTGATATTCACATACACACGAATAGTACAAAGAAAATTTATAATACTAGGGGTTGTTTTGTTGGAAAATGAGTTTATTCAAAATTAATTATTTCAAACTTAGTTATTTTGAGATTGTCGTCTCATCTTCTCATATGGATAAAAATAACACCGCAGTTCTAGGATAATTAATCCTAAAATTAGTTATACCATAATTTTTTTTCAACTAAATATTAGATAAACGCATCCCAAATTTAAAAATTAATGGTCTCTTATCCTAGTACCAAACGAGCCCTTAGTATCATTTATATATAAACAAGTAGCAAATATTACTTTATCTTTTAAGTATCTTATTAGGCTTCTCATAAATAGTTACCTATCAACTAAGGATTCGTTTGACTTAAATTTTGTCAAAATAAATATAGATTTTATTTGGCAAATATATGTTTGGTTATAGATTTTGCCAATATTTTGTCAAAATATTAAATCCTAAAATCCGCTCAATAGCTGATTTTGGACCAAATACCTAATAATACACATATTTTTCCAAAATAAATTTAAAAAATATGTCTTGAAAACATACGTCCGAATACATTTTTATTTTGAAACTAAATTTTAATCAAATCAGTTTTTAAAAAATAATTTAAAAATCTATAATCAAACGCTAACTAAGACAACTTAATAAGAAATTTATGTAAGTCAATGAAGAGTTTATTAGAGTCGAGAAGGAAATAAAGACCAAGCCTCTTTTGGCCCCAAAAATGTACCAGAAAGAACTGTTCCATAATGCAAATTTATCCATCATATTCAAAGCTAGCGTGTATCTCTCGCTTTCACTTTGGTCTTATTTTGTCGTTGTATCTTTGCTTCATAACTTTTCCTCCTGCTTAAAAAGCCTGAGAATATATCATATATATATATATATTTCTTTGAGTTGTCCCTCAATATTTTCATTAACTAAATTCTTCATGGGAAATAAGAAAGAAAGATCTTCATCTTCTTGGTTGACTGCTGTTAAAAGAGCTTTTAGATCTCCTACTAAAGACCCTGAAAAGAAGAAACAAAATAAAAGAAGAGATGATAATAATCAACCTATGGATGTTGACGAAGATGAAGAAGAAAAGGTACTACCCCCACTTCTCTTTCTCTTTATTTTGTTTAGTTAATCATACTTTATGTTGCAGAAATGCAGGTCAAGACCGTTAACCTTGTGGTCCGGCCCTTCTCCGCTCCGTGTATTGCAGGAGTTTACTGTATCGAGCTGTCCTTTATCCATTGTTTACTATATAGTAGCTAACTTTCTTGTTTTTGAATTCATGCAGAAGAAGGAAAAGAGAAGATGGCTTTTCAGGAAGCCAGCTAATCTTGAAAATGGGACAACACATCAGACTACGATTAAATCGGAGAATGATGATGTGTCCGCTCCTGCAGCAGAAGGAGCGGACGAAAGCCATGCCATTGCAGTGGCTGTGGCAACTGCAGCCGCGGCTCAGGCTGCAGTTGCCACAGCTCAGGCAGCTGCAGAAATAGCTAGACTGGCCAAACCGCCTGTTTCTAGATTCTATAGTTCTCCTATTTATGCCGGGGATAGAGAGCATCAGGCTGCAATTATAATTCAGACAGCTTTCAGAGGATATCTGGTATGTGATGAGTTCTGATTCTATCTTTAATTTGCTCTTGAGTTGTTGTTTGCCTTTTAGATGTGTATCAACAGATATACAATATCAATCCAAAAATTCTAGGTGATTTTTTATATTTGTTTAATCTTTGGTAGATATATTGGTGCAGGTACTCGATAAAATAGTCTACTTATCGAGCTGTGGCACAAATTGGCTGAACACCACCTTTGTCAAAGAAGATTTATTGAATCATATCAAAAATGCTATCTGGATTTTGATTTCCTCCCACCTTAGAATGAAGACATTTGTTAGAAATGAAGCTCAATTTAAAAAGGGCTTGTTACATAAATAGCCGGCCAAATTCGCTATTTACCTTTTTCTAGCCAGCATACATAGATTATACATAGTTATACATATATTATACATGAATTATATACATATAGTATACATCAGACATGAGCATCAGATACCGTCCTGTCTTGAGTGCAAAATGAGCAAAAGAAGAATGGTTTCTTTTACATTAATTATGGTTATCCAATATAGGAAACTATCTATTTGTCAAGACATGTAAACTTGAGAAACTTGGCTGATTAAATGAATTGCTTATGTTGTGATTGTAAGGCAAGAAGGGCACTAAAAGCACTAAAAGGTCTAGTGAAATTGCAAGCTTTAGTGAGAGGTCACAATGTTCGCAAACAAGCGAAGATGACTCTTAGATGTATGCAAGCTCTGGTTCGAGTTCAAGCGCGAGTACTTGACCAGCGGTTTAGGCAATCTCAAGAAGGAAGTAGAAAATCAACATTTAGTGACACCAGTAGCATGTGGAATTCACACTATCTTCAAGATATCACAGATAGAAAATCAATGGTAAGTCAGTATCTTTCCAAGACTATTATTTTGATGTAGGTTGAATTTGGTTTTGTTTTCGAAATAAATTTAAAGAATAATCTTGGAGGTAAATTTTGTTTTGAGTTTGATATTCACTCTGAATAAGGGAGAATTGGATTTTAAAATTGATTTTGGAAAGGAAAAAGATTCTTCATGGTTTTAACAATGTAGTTTCACCTTGTTTCTGTCCATTTCCTGGTTTTAGTTTCTGAAAATGTTTGTCGAGAAATTTTTAGAAGGGAAGCCATGGAGCAATGATAAAGCTGTCTCCGTTGACTGACCTATAGCTTGAAGCAGCCATTAATGCTGGCATTAGGGTAGACTGTCTACATTACACCCCTTGTGATGTGAGCATTCGTCAGACCCTGTGTGAACGCGGGTACCTTGTGCATAGAAATTTTTAAATCAAAATCTGCATTTGGTGGTATTTGAACTTGATTTTGGGATACTTTCCAAAACCAACTGATTTCTGATGGCATGTTGGTTTTGTACTTGGTTTTAACACCAAACATGCATTGTTCTAGGCCTAAGAGATTGATTTTAGTATCAAATAGGCAGTGATAGTAGATATTTTTTGTCTAACTCATCGGCATAATTTGTGTATGCTAGTCAAGAGATGGAAGCAGCATTCCAGATGATTGGGAT
The DNA here is from genome assembly GCA_032618575.1 of Nicotiana noctiflora. Taxonomy (NCBI): domain Eukaryota; kingdom Viridiplantae; phylum Streptophyta; class Magnoliopsida; order Solanales; family Solanaceae; genus Nicotiana; species Nicotiana noctiflora. The sequence goes on along the minus strand of JASVEL010000519.1, from coordinate 285,021 downwards.
GAAAGGCCTCACACAATTGAAGAGGTAAAAGCTATGTTAAAAAAGAGAAAAGAAGCTGCTTTGAAACGCGAAAGGACCTATTCCGACGCCTTCTCTCAACAGGTTCTCTTATTTTCATGTTTCCAAAACTTTCTTGGTGTAAGCTTGTTTTGCCAATCCTTTCTATTTTTTGCGTGACAGACACGGAGAGCAGGAAGAAATTCCTCGATAGGAAGTGAAAGTGATTTTGGAGAAAAGCATCAGTGGATGGACCGGTGGATGGCTGCGAAATCATGGGACAACAGCAGGGGAAGAGCATCAACTGATCAAAGTATTGACCCTGTTAAAACTGTTGAAATGGATACGTCGCAACCTTATTCATATTTAGCTCCTAATTTAAGAAGATTGGATGAACGACAACAACATCAACAACACCAACGACCAAGTTCACCCCTTCATAGATCCTACCAAAATCAATCTTTTCAATTCCCCGTTACACCTTCTCCATCCAAAACTAGACCTATTCAAGTCCGTTCTGCAAGTCCTCGATGTCCAAGAGATGATAGAAGTAGTAATGGACCTCAAACTCCAAGCCTGAGGCCTAATAGTAACTACTCATTCAATGGTAGCTCACACCAACGTAATAGACTAACTCCCGGTGCTGCACCAATTCCTAACTACATGGCTGCTACCGAGTCTGCCTTGGCAAGAATCCGTTCACAAAGTGCCCCACGACAGAGGCCTTCAACCCCGGAGAGGGATCGAACAGGGTCAGCCAAAAAACGGCTTTCTTTCCCCATCCCTGACCGTTATGGCAATGTTCCTATAGGTTATGGAGCAGGTTATGAACATAGTCTGAGGAGTCCAAGCTTTAAGAGCCTTAATGGAGTAAATTTCGTATATGAACAACAATCTAACTATTCTTCTTGTTGCACGGAGAGTCTTGGTGGCGAGATATCTCCTTCATCAACGAGCGATTTGAGGAGGTATTTGAGGTAACCAAAGGGCAATAATAAGATGATCAATGTACATGTTAATGCAACTTATCATCCTGAAGCATAGTTGGACTATTAGAAACCCCTTTTCTTGTTTCCTTTGTTATATTTAGCTTTGTTTGGAGTTTCATTTCTTTTAACCATTGCACCTTTCTTGTTCTGAAGGGAGCCTTGTCCGTGTGACCTATAGGTCACAAGTTCGAGCCGTGGAATCAGCCAGCTATTGATGCTTGCATTAGGGTAGGCTGCATATATTACACCCCTTGGGGTGCGGCCCTTCCCCGGACCATGCGTGAATGCATCCATGGGGCTGCTACCTTTCTTTGTTCTGACTTGTAATGTACTTGAACCCATTGATGTGCTAGTCAAGCATAGTGTAACTTGTCTTTTGAAGCATTGTTTAGTGAAGTTGCATTTATCTTACTGTTAGGAATAATATTGATGTGATCACTACTTACATGTGTTTTTTTCATACTTGTAATATCTCACAAGTGCAAACAGCTACATTGATTTTCAGTTGGACTTAAAATAGTTATAGTCTTTTTATGTAGTCGGCACATCCACCTATTTATTTCCGCTTTCCCTCTATTAAACAAATATATGCACAGCTTCATTTCCTCTTGAAATATCTCCAAATTGAGTGTTGTAGAGCATAACCCCACCTATTTAACAAAGAATTATAGAGGGGAAAGTGGAGGACCCCCACCCTATAATAACACCAGTTTGGGGTCCTGTATCTATTCTTTCTCGCAACAAAGATTTGACTTGCAATGATTATAACTCCGTCTTGTTCATTTTAAGTATGTATTTAAGTAAGGGTTTGGACATAAAAATTATGATTCTTGTAAAAAAAAAAAAAGAGTAGGTTTTGGAGTTAAGTTGAAAAATAAAGTATTTGAAATTTGAAATTGTTAGTAATCTGTATTTGTAAAACAATTCTGGAGAAAATAAAATAACATAAATAGAAACGTAAATGAAATAATAAAAATCAATTCGAGCCACTGAATTCACAGTGTTTCCTTAAGGAATTTAATCCTCTCCTTGTACAAGGTTATGGATTATTTCCTCACAGGATAGAACGAATTACACATTGGTGTAGTGGTACTTCAAACCCTAATTTCAGCGAACATAAAGTTCGGTAACAAATCACACTTACTGTTGATTTTTTTGAAGTTAAAATATGCAGAAGAAAGGAGAAGAACTCAAAAATTTCGTATGAAAATTCTGAGCAGAATAGTCTTGTATTTATAGCCAAAGTTGGGCTGAAATCTAAAGAGGTGCAACTCTTCAGAATGACTATTTTCGCAAAACGGCCACATCACAAATGCCATAACAAAAATGGCTATTTACTCAACAATAAAGAGGGAAAATTGAAGGGTAGTTAATTTTTTGTTACAAAAGAATAAAACTGAAAATTGGGTAACTGAATTGGATTTAATATTAATATTTATATTAATATTAATATTTTGTTATTAAAATAAATATTTAATAATATTTACTATTAATAAATAAATTTAGTCCAAAAATTAATCAATCAACCGATCATTTGACCAAATTCAAATCCAAATCCAAAGCTGAAGCCAAAGCCGAGCCGAATGAGCGAGCGAGCGGCGACGACGACGACTATGCGAGGCTTGCCTTCTTCTCAACTCTTTATGAGCTAGAAGAAGAACAATTGCTTATATACCCATCAAAAATCTTTTACTCTTCCAATATGGGACAATATTCATACATCAAGGGGAAACTTAAAATTCTACTTAAAATTTTCATTTCCCTCCATTTCCCATTCATCCCATTTTAAGCATTAATAGCTTAAAAACCCAACAATCCTCCTCCCCTCCCCCCACATGAATAGGAAATGGCTATATCACGAAAGTATGCATGAAAAACTGTGTGGTTCGTAAGCAAAGATCAATTGCATCTGGATAAGTAGGTTTCCCTTTGAACTTTTCGTAGTGAATTTATGTCGGACATACTCGGTCAATCAGTAGATTTGATATCTTTGAACCATCGAACTTTGGTCTTGAGCCGAGGGTCTCCTGGAAACAGCCTCTCTGCCCCCCGGGTAGGGGTAAGGCCTGCGTACATATTACCCTCCCCAGACCCCACTTGTGGGATTATACTGGGTTGTTGTTGTTGTTGTTGTTGTTGTTGTTGAACCATCGAACTTTGATGTATACCTAGACAACCATAAGTCACACAACCAACCCTTAACCATCTACATTGTTCTCATTCTTTTGTTCATTTCAGCCATGAACACCGCCTAGTTTCATAAGTGCGTAGAGAACTGGCCTTCCAAAGTTCGCCTTGAAGCGGCTAACACTTTACACTTACATAGGTGATTCCTAAACGTGTCATCCCGTAGATACACTATTTGATATATTCGTGTCAAATGTGAAAATCATTAAAATGCCTTAATGCTTTAACATTTTCTCATCACGAGAATAGACCAAAAGTTAAGTTGACAATGTTGAACTGTTATTAATGACTTTGTTTGATCTCCTTGAACCTAGATCTTGGGATATTCAGTCTTCTACCTAGAGTTACCGCCCCTATGACTTGTTCTCGAACATAATCCCATTCCCTTTGATGATTTCTCAACTACCTCTCTAGTTAGGCCTTTTGTAAGTGGACCCGACACATTATCTCTTGACTTTAATAACCAATCATGATCATTCCTTTAGATAATAATTGCCTTATGATTTTATGTCTTCGTCGTATATGACGAGATTTACCGTTATACTTAACTTTTCAAGCCCTTCCAATTGCCGCTTACTATCGCAATGTATGCATATTAGTACCAACGGTTTGGGCCAAAAGGGAATATCTTCTATGAAATTTCATAGATATTTAACTTCTTCACCGGCTTTATCTAAAGCTATGAATTTAGCCTCCATTGTTGTCACACCTCTTTTTTACACACCTACCCCGAAGGATAAAATATAAGGGAGTTTTTCATTTAAAGTGATATTATTCGAAATGGAATTATTTATTTAGCTTTAGAGTCGCCACTTGGGATAGGATTGGCTTTTGGTGTCCCAAGTCACCGGTTTAATCGAAATCCCAAATCGAGGAAAATTGTCGACTTCCCAATTAGAGCTTGCAAACCAAAAATTCTGTTAACCCGAAGGAAGATGTTATGCACCCCTGGATCCCGTGGTTCTAGCACTGTCACTCAAAATTATCACAAATGGCTAAAATCTCATTTTTTATACATGCTCCAATGCAATTTTATAATTAGTTACTGCTGCTTAACTATTTTTTCGAAAGTGAACGTCGTTTAAAAATGTGTTTTCAGATCACGTCACATGAAATGCACCCGGATCCTCGATATATTCTTATTCTATATTTTTGGATTTGGATTTGCGTTACATGAAATGCACACTCGTATTTAGGAAGATAAAATTATTAACGTGCCTAAAGCGACTAACGTCTTTTTTAACTTTGTGAAGGACCGTAAAATTCACTAAACGACACGCTTCGATTGCTAAGTATTTTTCATTAATTAAGCATTTAATTAGGGCCCCGCAATTCGTATATTTTGTTTGGCGAGGCTCGTCTCACTTTATTATTTAAAGGCCAACCTAAAGTGACGACGATTTTTCTATTTGTTATTTGTCTCTAAATGGGCTAGTTAATTTACATTTATAAATTCAAGCCTCAAATTCAAGTCCGAATTCAAACAAAACCCTTTTAATTTGAACCCGCCACCTAATTTGAAACCCAAATTTATATTTGCAAATTAATCCTCTATTCCTAATATAATTTTGTTAAAAAGAGTTTTGACCTATAATAATTTTTTTTGGGCCTTAACGATGTGGCCCAGACGAATAAAGAGATACCGGTTGGCTTTACGGACTGACTACAGTCCTGGCTTCAATACTAGCCCAAATGGGATATTCACATTGGGGTCCAAAATGGCTTGGGCTGAGTGCCCTAGGCCTATCAACGGGCCCAAACAATTGCCAAAAATCAAACCATTCAATTTCATGGATCAAACTAACCAGTGAAAAGTGAACTCCAATTTCAAATACTGATTAATTCTAAATTTGATATTTAAGCTAAAAATGATATAAACATTCTGCATTTTGTCTAGCAAGTAATCATACAAAGAACTTGTTTAGCATGCTTGATATTGGATATTTGATCTGAAAATGATTATAATTGTTCACATTAATTTATAGTATCACTTTGCTAACTATTAATCAGGAAATTACATCTAAATGGGTACACATGAAATTATATCTAACATGAATAATTATCACCTAAACAGTTATGGTATATCAATCAACTTGGACGAGTACATCTAAATAGTTATAGTATCCAGATGACTAATATGAATTGTTCTAGAATTAACATTATCATCATACAAATCCAACATTCCATATAGTTCAGTTATTTACAAATCATAATATGTTCAATCTCAACTATTAGTACTCTACATCTTCCAGTAAGCTAATTATGAGAGCAACATTAACAACACGTCATTTCTTCAGCGATTTTAATACACTTGTGAAATAAATTCCCCATACAACATTCGACGTGAAGAAAGTACCTGAAGTTATAATGAGAAGAAGAGGAAAAGGTTCAACAGTATTAAACATCAGCCAACAGCTCAAATTAGCATCAAATAAACCCAAATTCAGGACCCAATCGATATTACAACCCCAGAAAGAGTAACAGGAATCAATGAGCAACAAAACAAATCCAATCACACTCGTTTGACCTCCAATTTATTCAAAATTGAACTGGAACTCAAAATTATCTTTAAACAAAACAATGCAATTGTTTTTTTTTATTAGACTTTTTACTGGATATTTTGTATATTTTTGGATTTTTGATGGAAACTAAAAGTTAAAATAAGGTTTGAGCTAAAGGATTGCAGGTTTTGAACTTCCTTAGGTTTTGAAGTTCATATTTTGAAATTCTCAACTTCAGGAAGGGATTTTGGGGAAAAATTAAAGGCGGGAAGGGATCTGGGGATTTTCAGGGATTCTAAACTTGTAAAAGAAGGCATTAGGGGTGCCTTTTATAGGTAAGGAGTGGGGCAAAATATTCTAGAAACATCCTCCCATTTAAGTGTTATTGATGTTCGTTTGGGATTTCGAGACTAGGAATAGCTATGTATGGTAATTCTGGAGTTGGGGGCGCGATCAGAAGTGAATTCGGAGGTCCGTAGACCACTTTAAAGCCATTTAACCTAAAGATAGAGAGTTGAAAGTTTTTGGAGAGTTTGACCGGGGGGTTGACTTTTTGATATCGGGGTCGAAATTGAATTCCGGGAGTTGGAATAGGTTCGTAATATCAAATATAATTTGCGTGCAAAATTTGGGGTCAAACGGACTTGATTTGATAGGTTTGAACATCAAACAAAGAAGTTGGAAAGTTTAAAGTTCATAAAGCTTGAATTGAGGTGTAATTCGTGATTTTGGTGTTGTTTGATATGATTTGAGACCTCGAGCAGGTCCGTAATGTATTTTGGGATTTGTTGGTATGATTGGTCGGGGTCCCGGGGGCCTCGGGAGAATTCCGGGTGGTTAACGGATCGAAATTTAAAAATTTGGAAGGCTGAGTGTGCTGCTTTTGTCAAAACCGCATCTGCGGTTCTTGGACCGCAGATGCGGTCTATAGCTTGCAGAAGCGAAAAGGAGGTAGGCCTATGTAACCGCATAAGCGGCCCAGGGACCGTAGAAGCGATCAGTGCTCTTTAGCCCCAAGCCGCAGAAGCGGCCAAAATGTCGCAGAAGCGACACCTGCATAAGCGGCTAGAATTCCGCAGAAGCGGAAAGTGCTCAAGGCAGTGGTGTGTTTTAATAGGTCGGATTTGGTTCATTTCACTAATTTTCTTCACTTCGTTTGGCGATTTTGGAGAGTTCAAAGGAAGATCTTCATCAACAATGTTAAGGTAAGTTATTCTCACCTATTATAAGCCAAATACATTGATTATGTATGATACTAAGCATGGAAATTAGTGTAAATATTGGGATTTTGGTTGGAAACCTAGAAAATTACAATCTTGAATTTTAGCCACGATGTGACGAGAGTCCGTGCGTAGCTACTATTATGCTATCGTCCGGGTAGTTAGGACTCAAAAACATGTTACATTTGGATTGGTGTGAATTCATTGATAGTTTGAATTATTTAGATCACCTTGAATCGGTAAAGAAATTTAAAAAGAGATTAAATATCATTTTTTCTCGAAATGTTAAAAAGATAGAGTTGTTTATTTGGATGATTATCCTCGATGAGCTCTTAATTTTCTATTTGGGCATGTATTTTTTGTGTGCCTGCGTCACATAGATGATTGCGAGCAAGATATGTGTTTATTTATAGAAGGGACTGAACGCCTACGTGATAATAGATGCATCTATGGTTCATGCCACTCGACCCTCAACAATGCACAATTTACATTTTGTTGGAGAGGGCCGTCGACTTTGGCGTGATTTGCGCATGTTTATTTGTTATTTTACAATTGCAAAAGTGGGATTGGCCATACGCGGCTTGATATAAACTGATAACATAATAAAGGATCGACTTTGGAAGCCCTTGATTTATTGTTGACGGTGCTTACCTGTTTTCCGGGCTTCACGATTAGAATTATTATATAAATCGTGATTTTTCTCACATTTATAGAATATTGATAATTAACCTCTAGTGAGTGTCGGAGTTGGCCATCTCGTCTCTACCCCTTCGGGATTAGGCGGGATACTCACTGAGTACACGTTGATTACGTACTCATACTACACTTCTGTGCATTTTTGTTGCATAGGTATATATACACTTCTAGCAGCCAACTAGGCCGTAGCAGCATGGATGAATTCTGGGACTAGGTGAGCTGTATTTTGCGAGGCGACCTACAACTAGTGTAGTTCCTTTCTGCATTTTTACTATTTATTCCCTGTCCACTGTATTTCGGACAGATGTTGTATTTTATTTTACTTATCAGTAGTTGCTCATGCACTCGTGTCACCGGGTTTCTGGGATGATTTTCAACGAATTTGTATTAATTGTCATTATTTAAATTTGAAATTTAAGTAGTGAACTTTTATTTATGAAAAATGGAAGGAAAAATCTTAGATTTTCAAAGGTATTAAAAGAGAATTTAATTGGCTGGCCTGACAAAGGTGTCTGGCGCCACCACGACCCTTAGTGGATTTTGGGTCGTGATATTTTTTATGTCAAAAAGAATATTTAACGATTCGGCATAACTCGTAAAATGGTGACTAATATTTGATTATCGATGTTAAAAACGACTATTTTTCAAAAAAGTTTCAGAATTTTTACCAAGTTCTTGCACAAATGCGTAATGTCATGCTCATTCCACACGAATCTGTTCAAACAAACATAGAATTTTTGTAACACAGACCTTTAATGCTGAACTTTTGTGCTTTTTCCATTTGTGAGTGTCTCAAGATCAAATTTTCTTTGCCCGTATACCTAATTAATATGAAAATAATGATTTAATGTAGAGACAAATATGGAGTTCCTTTTTTCAATAAATATGGAGTTCCTTTTTTCAATAATGATTTGTCTTGTTTTTTTTTTGTTGTTGCTTTCCCTTCCCTTCTCTAAGCCGAGGGTCGATTGGAAACAGCCTCTCTACCCTTTTGGGTAGGGGTAAGGCATGTCTACATATTAACCTCCCCAGACCCCACCTTATGGGACCATACTGAGTAGTTGTTGTTGCTGTAGAAAGCACAAGCATATATCAAGACAAAAAAATGCAATGCCTAAATCTTGAAAAAAGGTGGAGATAAAAATGCATTTTGGTTGGCCAAAGAGGGAAAAATAAAACTCATGAAAACTAAAGATAGACCAACAAAGTTCGAGTAGGAATGAACCGAGCCAGCAAAATGACTATGATACCCCTATGGCTCATCAAAGAATTGACCAAATCAATACGGGCAGCGGGCAGAGCGTACCAATTACCCGAGTTAGGGCCAAATTCCGAACTGAAATCGCAGGCAGTATAAAAGAGCTGAAAAGAGTAGTTGTGTATTTCTCACATCCAGATTAGCTTCTTCGCCTTCAATCAAACTCTAAAGAGCAGAAAACAGATAAGCAGAAAATTTTCTCCGATTTCTCTCTTTAATTTTTGGGTAATGAAAACCCCCAATACTCATATATTCTACTACTACTACTACTATATGTCTTCTGCTCACATAATACTACTACTCTATTTCTTCTGCTCTTTATCTTCATTTCCGCCCATTCTCATAATCAAGGTTTCGCCTTTTGCCCCTTTTTAATCAATTTTTAGCATGTATGTCATTTTGTTTATATTTTTTTTAACATCAGAAATCTTGAATTTATATACCGAACTTTGTTAGATATGTACGGACTTACCTATTTTTCTGTTAGGGTTTTCTTGATTTTTGTAATTTTCAGCTCTAGGTATTCGAGTTTGTCCTTTGAAGATGTTTTTTTTTGTGTGGATGCTTTATATACATTGATTTTAGCTCCTCAGGTAGCTGAATTATTATATGTGTCCATAGTTATATGTTGGTACTAAAATTGGTTGAGTTTTATGATAGAGGTAAAATTGGTTGAGGTCATTTACTTAGTTCAATTACCCATCATTTTTTTTGGTTGAGTTCAGTAAAGAGTCTTTCTTTTTCTATATGCATAATGTCATACTTATTAAACATGTAACTTCTTGGAAATCGTGACGTGCCCCATTGCTTTGATTCAACGGCGCACGATGTGTGGTAGTATGTCCCGAGTTTGAAACAGGCTGATGCACTAGTTAGTCTAGTACATAAAGTAGAGAAGAGTAGAGGGTCATGCGCATCGTTAACCAAGTTCCCAAGCTGAAACATCCGATATATCCATCATGAAACAAGGAATTTTTGCTAAGCATATTACTGTTGTCTTAAGTTCATGTATTTTTGAGTTACCCGGTACCGGTGGAGGTAGTAGGTATGTATGTGGTCGTATTCAACGGCGCACGATGTGTGGTAGTATGTCCCGAGTTTGAAACAGGCTGATGCACTAGTTAGTCTAGTACATAAAGTAGAGAAGAGTAGAGGGTCATGCACATCGTTAACCAAGTTCCCAAGCTGAAACATCCGATATATCCATCATGAAACAAGGAATTTTTGCTAAGCATATTACTGTTGTCTTAAGTTCATGTATTTTTGAGTTACCCGGTACCAGTGGAGGTAGTAGGTATCCGGTTGAATAGCCGAGGTGCGTGCGAGCAGGGCCGGACACCTTTGTTATAAAAGGAAGTTCCTATTTTTTTGAGAATGTAGAGATATTTTCTTGAGATTATGGCGAAAAGTTTACCCCTGTCGTAACACTGTTCTGTATGGAAGTGAAGTCATAGGTGGCGGTTGCTTAAAAAATTGTAAGAAGAGTTAGTTTTCGGTTTCTGCAAAATTGATTCTTTTTCTTTCTTTTTTGGTGTTTGGTTGAAAACAATCTTTGCAAATCATTTTTTTTCTTCCTGAAACAAGTATTTCAAAGCTAACTCAACCTTAGTAAGGCCAACCTTTTCTCTTTATTTAATTGATTAAATTCCCATCATGTTAAGTTTTAGCACCCTCAATGTCCCAAATGTGGTGAAAAAATCTCAATTGTGAAAGTGTCTTTGCTCTTATGTGTATGTGCTTATCTTTGTGTCTATTGATAGTAGTATATTTTCTTTCCTCCAGAGAGTTCCATTTCTCCATCGTGTGCTATTGTATCTTATGTTTATGCCACCATGGGCTAATGAAAAGCTCAAATTAGTGCTGGGCTTCAAACGATGGAAAGAAAGAAAGATATCAGTTGTAAAATTGCAATAAGTTGGAAATTTGGTTGCACATTTGTTTATTTTGTTTTCTCATCTCCTGAATATAATGAATAATTACCTATCCTACATGTCTTTCCGTGTTGGTGCAGGACAGTTGAAAGTACTGACCTTTCTTCATTGCATGCATGGTCATAGTGTACTTGCCTTTTCTTAAAAATAAATAAATATAATTTACCCAGTCTTTTTCATATCTTCCATATAGCTGCCCAAGTTATTTGAGTTGAAATGTAGTTAATGATTGATGTCATATCTGTCAACAAGCAAAAGAGCTAACATAAATATCGGTCTGCAGGCATTATTGGTGACCTTCTTTTTATTTGTTGGATGAGAAGATCCATATCACAATAAAATCATGACAGAGAATACTGAAATTGATGACCGCGTGGATCTTGATGACGAAAATTACTCCGAGGAAGATGAAGATCCAGAACTGATAGAAGATGACGGAGCTGGAGAAGACGGTGATGAAAATGGTGAAGAGCAATCATATGATTCTGGAGGTGGGGATAGTGGGAGAGCAGAGTCTCCAGAAGCAGATATGGGTGACGTTCCGGAGCCTGCTACAGATGAAGAAAATCCTAGTGCTTCTCTTACTGAAGAAGACAAAAAAGAGCATGCTGAACTTCTTGCTCTCCCTCCGCATGGGTCTGAGGTTTTCATTGGTGGGATTCCTCGAGATGTTTCTGATGAAGACTTGAGGGATCTCTGCGAACCATTCGGCGAAATACATGAGGTCAGTTCTGATTAATAGAGCTGGAAGTAATCTGAACGTTACGCCAAACAGGCATATGTTTTTGATAGACTTAAATGTGTTTGCTTTTCCCTAAATTGTGTAATCGTGTCCTATCTTTGCAGGTCAGGATCATGAGAAATAAGGATACCGGTGAAAGCAAGGGCTTTGCCTTTGTAGCCTTCACAACAAAAGATGAGGCACAAAAGGCTATTGAAGAATTACATAGCAAAGAATTCAAGGTGATTTTTGCATTTCCGCACTTGGCTTCATTCGTTTTAGATTTTTCATTAACGTATTGTCTTTTTTAGTAAGTGCATGATTTGGTAGTTTCTTTGTTTGTTGTGTGTTTATTATCAACCCAGGGAAAAACCATAAGGTGTTCACTGTCAGAAACTAAATACAGATTGTTCATTGGTAATGTACCAAAGAGCTGGTCTGATGATGACTTCAGAAAAGTCATTGAAGGGACTGGCCCTGGTGCAGAAACAATAGAACTCATAAAGGTGTGTTTTTTATGTCCCAAACATTCTATAAATTGTTCTGATTCTGTCATTGGCAACTTATGGACAATTTGTAAACTTCTAATATTTGACTGAAGGATCCTCAAAACCCAGCACGTAATAGGGGTTTTGCTTTTGTTGAATATTACAATAATGCCTGTGCGGATTACTCGCGGAAAAAAATGGCAAGTGCGAACTTTAAGCTGGAGGGAAATTCGCCAACTGTCACCTGGGCTGATCCAAAGATTACACCTGATCATTCTGCTGCCGCTGCTCAGGTATCAAAGCTTATATCTCATCGATAATTGAGTATGAGCTTCTAGGAGACCTTAAGCGAGTTCTATTTGATATGTTTTGTGATCTTTGGTTGTTTCTCTTAGACTCTAATGTCACCTGCGTGATCTTTAATTGTTACTTTGCAGTTTGCACCTTTACCAAATGATCTCCCTTATGCTTTTCCCTTTTGTGGGTCTATGAGTTTTTCTCTCCAATTGTTAACTTGTTGGCTTGAATACAATATGTTACGGGTTCTGATCCACCCGATGCATTCCTGATTAAACTTGTTTTCTGCTTTCTTTGTTTACTTCTTGTAGGTCTGTCTAGGTGGGAAGGGGGATTGGATGGTTTTTGTAATGTATCTATAAAACTTCTCAACTTGATGTTGTCATTTATTGAGGCTGCTTTTGAGTAAAGAGCCAGCAACTGTGCTGATACCTTAAACTTTTTAGTTCTCTAGGCGTATTGTAACCATGAGGTGGGGTAGAGTTGTTGTTTCACTGCTGAAATTAAACTGACTGTAACTCTGTTGGGACCAACTAAGGCTCGTAAACCTAGTGTCCCTGCTGAAGGTACTCTGAGATGATTCTGGGATAGTCGTGGTAGTTCGTGCAAGATTGCATGTACACTACCATTATCACCCAAAAAGAAGAAAAAGGATTAGTGATAGCGAACTAAGTCACTTATCGATATGATGTTAGATTTTGTGATGTATTGTCCAATCCATGGTATCGATGGACTGATTGGAGATTCATCTCTGTGAAACAGTGAAACCTTTCCGCTTAACATCCTTCTGCTAGTTTGAACATTGATTATGTATTTTTCGTCGTTTTTTCCAGGTTAAAGCACTTTATGTGAAAAGCATTCCAGAAAACACATCTACTGAACAGTTGAAGGAACTTTTCCAACGCCATGGCGATGTTACCAAAGTAGTTATGCCGCCAGCCAAAAGTGGTGGCAAACGAGACTTTGGATTTGTCCATTATGCAGAAAGGTCAAGTGCACTGAAGGCTGTTAAAGATGGTGAAACATATGAAGTTAACGGTAATGCTTCTGGACTTATGAATACAAGTGGAACACATACATTGCATAAAGGGAACTCTCAGGATCTACATCTGAGCGTTCCGTCGGCCTCTCCTGCAAATCACTTCCTCCTCACTGTAAAAAGAAAGAAACGAAAAGAAAATAAATCAGGAGAATAGAGGTAGAACTGATTTTAAATTTAGGGGGAAGAGAGAGATCCTTAAATTTAGTAATTCTGGTTTTAAAAATCTCTAGAACTGTCTGCAGGTCCGTATCTAATTCTTTTTATTCTTGCAGCTCGGGTAAAAAGTCATAATTATGCCTTTGAAGGGGTTATCTGGGACCCATAGAGAACCCCCCCACCCCCACCCCCCACAAAAAAAAAAAAAAAGAAAAAAAAAACCAAAAAGAAAGGGAAGAAGCAAATGGGAAAATTGTGGTTTGTACATTCTTAGAGCGTACCTAAAGTGATAAATAAATCACAATAGATATGAATGTGTTTGAGATATGGGTTTTTCCTCCAAAAGCCGTTTATTGAACTGAACAACAACAACAAACCTAGTGTAATCCCACATGGTGGGGTCTGAGAAGTGTATAATATAGGCAGACCTTATCCCTACGTTTATTGATCAGAGAATTCTCATTTGTATATGAGACTTCAAGGATCTGTTTAGGAATTTGTAGCACCAGCTGAGACCTTGTGTTGAACAATTCTTAGTCTGTTTATAATTGGTATTTACTTAGGATTTACTCAGTCATACTTGGAAAAATTAGTAATGAAACTCTTATCTGCATGACATGTTCTATTATGTCATACTGTGGAAAGATTTGTCTTGAAGTTAGGAGGATATCATAAAGAGATTACAAGGAAGAGATGCGGAAAAGCATTGTCAGGAGTGTGATACCTATTTTGTTTCTGAATCATAGCAAGCTGACCTACGGTCTATGTTGCGCGGACTCTCCAAAATGTAGCCATACCCGTGTCGGATCCTTCAAAAATGCACTATTTTTGAGGATCCAACACGTGTCCGGCCACATTTTCGAAAAGTCCGAGTAACATAGCCTACGGTTGAAAGATTTCTTGGTATAGCCCATATTTAGATCAACTCTCATCCTGTTTAATTATTCCATGACTTTGAGACAATAATTTCAGAGTTTGAACTGTACTATACTAGGGTCAACTTCAGCTGTCAGAAATCTGATGCATTTGTTTGCTGACCCATCTGGATATGGCCCATTTTTGTATCAGCTCTCATCCTCTGTAATTTCTCTTTTCAAGATTTTGAAACAAGTGTTACGGTTTGGACTGAACCAAAAGTAAGATCAGCTTAGTCCCATTGTGATTGAGATGCCTTTTTTCCCCCATATGACCCTGGGGTGAAAGCAATCTATAGTCAGCCCCCTTATTTTATCAACTCTCACCCCTGTAAATGTTTTCTTTCTATATGTTGAAACAATAATTTTCAAATATGGGACTGTATCAAGCTATGATCGACTCAATTCCCATTTTGAGGATGCCTATTTTGTTTTTGAATCAATGCGAACTGACCTTGAGGTGAAAGCTCTAGATATGTTCCAGTTTTGAATCAACTCTCTTCCGTGTATGCCCTCCCTTTTTCTCTTTCAAGATTGTGAATCAGGTTTCATAGCTTGGGCTGTACTGAAACTAAAGATCAACTTAGTTCAGTTGTCAGAAGTGTTACGTGTGTTTCTTGCTTTTAGTTAAGCCTAAAGCTGATTCAATCTATCATACAAATACTTCGTCATAGATCAGTTTTAGTTCAACTGCAGTCAAGTAGGACCCTTAATTAGATTAAAGTAATATGTGTGTGACATATAGTGAAAAGGATCTGAAATATTGGAAGGGATACAGAAGATTTATATGGTTGTCATGATTAAGTGGTGGTTGCCTGTGATATATCCTCTCTTTTAGACAAAAAGTCATACTACAAGACAATCTTCCAACAAAAGAATCTTCTTTTGGTGGATAAGTAACAAGGATTTTATTGATGATAACCTCCAAATAGAGAATAGTGTTGTAGGAACAACAGAATCTATGTTTTGTATTTTTTTATTTTTTGCCTGTTTTGAGTTTGAAACTTCCAAGAAGTTCCTTCTTTGTTTTGCCGAGCTAGAACTGGATATGAATACTGTTCTTATGGCCTCCTCCTGGGGTTTTCTGCTTCATCAATTTATACTTCTCTCCTTACAGACAAGTAGCTTTTGCGGCGCTGGTTAGGTTATTCTAATTTATCTCATCCAACTTGAGAAAAGGCGGCCTACTCAATTTCTTTCTGGGAAGCTATCCTAAATGAAAGATGATTCAACCTACAAACTTTTGTTTTACAAAGATCACTTTTAACCTTGTGAAAAATAATTGAACCTCTCATTACATTTATGCTTTTAACCTAGGTTATCTTTATTTTTTATGATAAACTCATTTTTATACTTATAAGTACAAATGCTTTTATTTTGTACAAGAAGTCAGAGACAGTGAGACCAATCATTAGTTCATTGGGCACCCTCCATTTACCGTCAACTTATCGTCTTCAATGTTTGTTTTAGAAAAGGAAGAACCAATTACCACGATATTGATGCTTTATTGCATTTTTTTTGAGAATTACTAAAGACATGCGAAACTGCTAAAATCATTTCTGCTTTGGAATATGTCAATTTTTCCTGAGTTTTTGTTAGCACCGCATCGTTATATATTAATAGGCAAATGGGAGAAAAAAAACTAAAATTGTAAGAAACTTTACATCCTATCACTTTTACCTCAATTTATTCTTTACTGACTTTGAATGACTGAAGCAATAACACTCCGACATCATTGAAATACTATAGCAATAGTGTCATTCCACAATTGAGTTTAATTTTGTTGATCTACCAGTTTGTTTATTTTGAAGGCATGTTATACAGTGAAATATAGCGCTTTAGTATTTCAAATTACTTCAGGCCTGTTTAGGCATGAATCAATATTTCGACATTGCAAATTCTAGACTTCTCTATTTGCAAAAAATAATTGAGCATGAGTATCTGCAAATACTTCTTTTGTGAAATATGGAAATACTGATTTAAAGGTGCATTTCAAGTGAAATACTGGTTTCCATTCACAAATTTTAACTTTTAGATTGAAGATGTAGCTAACTTTGAAAAGAAGATCGAAATGTATTGTATATTTTTGTTTCACTTTTGGTGTAAAGAGGCCATAGTAGAAGATGTATATTCAGTAATCGATATGAATGGTGCATTGAAAACTAGTACATGACTAGGTTTTTGCTTTTTGGGCTTCCTGTATTTAGCAGTCTTTGTGCTAAGGGTCACTCTTTTGAAATATATATTAAATCTGTTGCCTTCTTCCATTTTCTTGTATAGCTTTTCGAAACATTTTTTTACCAAATGAAGTTGATGGGCAAACATGCTTCGACTTCTACAAACTTTTCTCAACTCCAACATCAATTACTCTTATTCTTTATCTACTTCAACTCAAATATTATTCACATGCCTAGTAAAGGGGTCTATGTGTTGATAGGTTTGGGTTGTTGGGTCCTGTTATATTTTCCGCTGATAAGGTGCTGCCTTTGAAGAGTGTTGTCATCACTGTATTGAATGTGCTTGTGTAAATAATTTTAGTTTCTCTATGTTAATCATATTCTAGATTTCCCTGCGCATTTGGTAGTGTGATCTCATTTGATGGGTCTGAAATGCTGCTGTGAAATTGTGGAAAGGTATGTCCAGAACATACCTTGATGTTTTTGTATTTCTACGTAGCACGTGGGGGCTACTTAATGCTATGATTTTTTTATGACTAGAATAAAGTAAAATGCTGTGCATGTTTGTTTGGTCTGGTTTTGTCATAATGCTGAAATTGACAAATTTTATCAGGATTCACTGCATGCTTCTCTATTCCTAGGCTAAACATTATTTAATTTGTTTTTTAACGACGTAAACTTGTGTAGCTCTCTTAAGGGAAGAATTACTTCATGATTCCCCACCAGTACAATTATTGCTTTTATATGGGCTGAAAAAGCAGCTAGATGCTTCCCTTGAATATGTATTTCTGTGTTTGCTGATGTATTTCAATTAACCGGTCAACAATGCCTCAGTCGGCTATATGAATCTTGTATATCAGTTCCGGTTTATGCCAAACTAGTTTAATGATGTAGTTCAACAACAACAACTACCCAGTATGTTCCCACAAAGTGGGGTCTGGGGAGGGTAATGATGTAGTTCACTAGGCAAATAATGTCAAAAGTGGATGTGGATTGCAGGTCAGGTGTTAGAAGTAGTTCTTGCAAAGCCTCAGACTGAAAAGAAGTTCGATGCAGCAGCTGGTCCTCACAATGCTATGCCCCATCCTAATTACATTCCCCATCCAGGATATGGTGCATTTCCAGTGAATCCGTATGGACATCTGAGTGCTGGTTATGGTGCTGCTGCTGGGTTCCAACAGGTAATTTTTGTGTACATCATGATGTCCACATTGATTCTGCACATTGTCATTAATCATATTCATCTGAGAGACTAATATTCTTTAGCAGCCTATGATATACGGCAGAGGACCGATGCCAGCAGGTATGCAGATGGTGCCAATGGTTCTACCTGATGGTCAGATTGGCTATGTTCTGTAAGTTCTTATAAATGTTGAACATCTGTTTCTTCTGAAATAAAGTTTCTTCATCACTAGTGTAATTATTAGTTTTTCGTTTACTTAATGTTCAGATGAATGATGAACTACTTAAGTTCTATGCATAGAATAAAACCAACCTTTTAAACATGCTATGTTTCCTGCGCAGCCAGCAGCCAGGAGTTCAGGCACCAGCCGCTCGACCTCGGAGGAATGATAGAAGTAATGGTTCTGGTGGACCACAAGGACGAGGAGGATCCAGTGGTACTGGAGATGATTCCAACCGTGGTAGACGTTACCGACCATACTAGTTCTGGTGGAATGTTGTACTAGGTAGCAGTTGCTACTTACATTGAGTGCCAGACCAGTAGCTCAGGACATCTATTTCCTACTTTGTACGAAGTTAAAACAGTTAGACAAATCTCGGTGACTTAATGTGCATTGTAACTAAACAAGGATGTGGGAGATGCATTTTGCGTTCCATAATCGTCTGTCTGCCTGACTTTTAGTTCATAAATTGCTTCTCTAATGTGGGTTAATTTCTTCAGTTGTTGAGATGAATGATGCGAGTCTCCTGTAGCTTCAACATTCGTCATTCTACCAGATTTGGATTTTAGATTTAGTAGCCTCAGAGCACAACTGCAATAACATGTGTAGTGTAGGTGTTGGATTATGCACCATTAGTCTAGCCTTTGCCATTTTTGGGGGATTAATATGTTTGATTGGATAGCCCTATTTACAGTGGCGTAGCAAGGATTTCATATAAGGGGATTCAAAATTATACTAGAAAGATTCACTTAAGATTTGAACTTGTGATCTAAAGCAATATTTGCACTCGAGTTTGTTACTACACTAGAATCTTTCATCCTGTTAAGGGGATTCAACAATATTCATACAAGTTATAATTGAATTCTCTTGCTTGAACCTTAGCTGCACTCCTGCGTTGTTATGATTAGTAGCAAAAATGAAGGGCACGGGTGAAAGAAAATGAATTTACTTCTGGAAATACATCCAGCTTCACTAGGTTCCTTGGCTTTGGCCAAAAACACACTTTTCTAGGTGTTGTTTCTCACACTTCTCATTGGACAATGTTAGTCTTCCCATAAATGGACAAGGGAATTTCCTCTAGTTTCTTTCTCTCCTCTCCGCTTGGAGAAATTAAAGGTGTCTCAACTTAAACCGTGTAGAAGAGTTCACCAAATTTTTGCATAGATGCAACTGCTCAAATAACTGATTTTTACTATAAGCACCTCACGGGAACGAGTCAAAATTAAGTCAAGTTTTTGCTCCTTTTTTTGTTCTTGCTTATTACTCTCTCCATTTGATATTGTTTGAGGTAGTTTGACTCGGCACGAAATTTAAGAAAAAGTTAATACTTTTGAAAGTTGTGCTCTTAAAAGCTTAAGGGGTAAAATGTTTGTGTGGTCATGCCATTTGTGTGGCTATAAAAACTTATCATTTAGGGCAAAAGGAGTATGAATAGTTTAAAGTTAAATTATTTTCAAATAGAGAAATGCTGTTATTTATTTTGGAACATACTAAAGGAAAGTAACTCATTTAATATGAAACGGAGGGGGTAATATATATTAGCCTAACTCATTAATTAAGAATTAAGAGACTTAATGAATTTAGATAGTGTCAAAAATCCTCTCTTGGAAAAAAACAAGAAATCCATAGAAACGAAAATTGAACTTAGTTAGGCTACTATAGGGGACAGAGAACAGGAGACATGTAATATAGATTCTTTCGTATCCATGGAAAACAGAAGATAGATGAGAAGACATGAGGCAAAGGACATTCATATTTGATTTGGTCAGTTTCAAAAGGAATGAGTAAAGTTGCTGCCATGTTCAAAATGTGAGATAAGGCTGCGGAATAAGGGAAGGAGTCGGACATATTGTTCGGCAATTTAATGTATTGTTTACTGCATAGACAAATACAATCCCAAATAAAAATTTGTGCACCACCAAAATACAACTTTAACTATACATTCATGTCGTAACCTGTGTATTATTTTATATAAAACAAAATACTTTACATAACAATTTTTATATCATTATTATTAATGACTTGATAGTGTTTTTCATCAGATAAAATGTTCAATGTTAGTATTCAAGCAGCAGTTGTATCCAGAAGCTTTTGAAGTCTTTTTTCTAATTCATCCAAACGAGTCCCCCAATCCACCTTTATACTCAACGGTCGAACACTTTCCTTACCAAAATCCACAAATTCTTCATTATCCTCTCGCCTTTCAACTCTTCCTCGTCCAATCCCTTTTTTACTGCTCAGCGCCAAACTGTCTCTTTCCTTTCTCCTTTTCTTCATTTTCTGTGCCGTCGCTTTTTCCAGCGCCCGTAATACATCAAAACCGCTCAGTTTCGTTTCTCGCTCTTTTGAACTTCCTTCATTTTCTTCTTCATCTTTTGCTCCTCGTTGTCTATTATACTTTGCTCGTGATAATTTCTTATTTTGCTGCTTTTGCTCCGCCTCAGAACTTGATTTGACTGCAGCGACGGCTACTGCCTCACCTAAATTGCCGATATCTGTGGTTGACCTGTTATCTAAATCGAGGTTTCTGAGCTGCGAATAAAATCGAAGCTTATTTGGAACGCACCTCGACGCCGCCGGATTCGTGGTGGTGAATGATATCGGGAAGCTGATAGGACGACACATTACCGCCGGATTCGTGGCGGTGAAACAAGGAGTCCATGGTCCGAGCGGAGGAGCGGCCCACATGTTTTTCTGGTCACGGTTTATAATGACGAAGTCTCGAATAGTGAAGTGTGGTAGAAATATAATGGACTGATTAGATGTGTGGACCAGAATTTTCTGGGCATTAGAATTGGGCCCGATTACTTTTCCAGTTCGATTGATGGCAACGTATAGCATTAGAATCCATAAATGATGCTAGTGGACATCTTCTGTTTAAGCCCGTGGGATTCATTGCCAATAGTTTGAAAGTCAGGGGCATGGTTAGCCAATAATAACTCATATATTTACTTTTAAGCTATTGTTTAAAATATTTTTAGTCTTTAACCACCGTTTTAATGAACTTTATTTGTCCAGACGAAAATATCCTCTGCTCATAAAGTTCAAGACCAAATGTCCTTAACTTTTAAACTTGTAACTCTAAGTTGAGGGCTTCAAGACTATATGTCCTTAACTTTTGAACTTGAAACTCGAAATTTAGGACCACCTATCCTTAATTTATGTGCTTGTAACTCTAAGTTAAAGAAAATTGTCCTTAACTTTTAAACTTGTAAGTCTAAGTTGAGGACCTATTGTACTTAACTTTTTTGGCTTCTTAGCCTAAGTTCAGGACCTATTGTCCTTAACTTTTGAACTTGTGACTGTAAGTTCATGACCTATTATCCTTAACTTTTGGACTTCTTAGCCTAAGTTCAGGAGCAATTATCCTTAACTTTTTTTGTAACTCTAAGTTCAGGGCCTATTATCCTTAACTTCTGGGCCTGTTAGCCTAATTTCAGGACCTATTGTCCTTAACTTTTGAACTTGTTAGTCTAAGTTAAGGATTTTAGGACCTATTGTCCTTAACTTTTAAACTTGTAACTGTAAGTTCAGGACCTGTTGTCCTTAACTTTTGAGTTTATTAATCTAAGATCAGGACCAAGTGTCCTTAACTTTTAAACTTGTAACTCTAAGTTCAGGACCAAATATCCTTAACTTTTGACGCTTAGTAAAAATGCAGTACCCGCTACGCCATCAGCTTCCTTAAATCTTTCAGTCTCTTTCTTAACTCCTGCTATCTATATCTTTATTAATTAAAGCGTTAACCTAACTCTTACTATTTCTCATTTCGAATTCTGATCATTTTACTACTACTATTGCGATTATCAATTTCCCGAATTAAACAATTATACGGAATGGAAAATGGAAAAGTAGAGAATAGAGGAGTTTGCTTATTGGAAACCGTTATCGGCGGCACAATGGCTACTATTGCTAAGCATTAAAAATGCTGGATAAAAAGTAAATACCACTTTAAAAAGTGGCTACCCACACAATTTTTACTGAAAGTTACCAGTTA
Source organism: Nicotiana noctiflora (assembly GCA_032618575.1). Classification (NCBI taxonomy): domain Eukaryota; kingdom Viridiplantae; phylum Streptophyta; class Magnoliopsida; order Solanales; family Solanaceae; genus Nicotiana; species Nicotiana noctiflora. Next base: position 263,047 of record JASVEL010000519.1, on the reverse strand, counting down.
TGTCAGCCGATAAATAAGTTAGTATAAAAATTAACCAATTAAGTATTGTCAATATTAGTCGATTAGTTATTTGTAGAACAAAGAAAATTAAAATTTTGCTTTCTTTTGACTAGATATTGTTAGAATATATTGGATACATCTTAAGGAGTTTAAGTGTCATTACAGATAATTTGGGAGAGTTTTGAGGTGCTTTGGGTTGAAAATTCGAAGTACAAGATTAATACAAAAAAATGATATGTGTATCATATATATATATATATATTTGTATCAAATGTATATCATATGTATACCTGTGTGCGAGATATATGTTTGATACATGTGTCGCAGATGAATTTTTGTATTCTATTTTACGAAATTAGTCCAAATCACCTCAAAATTTCTGTATTGACCAATTTATATATTTTCAATGAATTTCATCCATACCTATTGGAAAAATGTCCCTTTTTGCTTAGATTCTTGGATTTTCTTTATTAATTTGGAAGTACTTTTCCAAAACACCTAATTCAGCACCTAAAGTTGACTAAGTGGAAGATTGAGGTTGTTCATAATTAACTTCGGTTGGAGGGGGTTGTTTCTACAGAATATTTGGCTTGGGGGATCCTAGAGTCAAAATTAACAGTTTCGATTCTAGAAGGAAAAGAGGATATTGAATGTCCTCCAGACAGAATCTCAGACTGTGCCGAAGAGGATGAGACACAAACTCTTTGGCTGAGGGGCCTTTGGAAGGAAATAGCTACAGATCCACTAGAATATTATTGGATTTGAGAGACCGTAGTATTTTTCGATTTCTCAGGCTGAGTAGTATCTTGTAGTAGCCAATTTTGTGGTAGGGAAACTTGGCTCCAAGAAATGGGTTTTGGTATTGACAGGTGAGATCTTTGTTGATCTGTTTTGAAGAGAACAGTTTCTCCTTTATGGAGGGTTTTCATAGCCCCAGTATTAAAGGCAGAACTCATGGCCTTATACTGTATTCTATAAATAATTGCTACTGGTAAGGATCCCGTTTTGATTTTGTAATTGGCTGTTTTAACATTAAGAGTTAAAGAATCTAAGATATTTCTATCTCTAAGAGACACTGTAAAATTAGAAAAACAATCAAAGTAAATTGGACCGCTTACAAAGGCTGGTTTCTACCATTCCTAGGAGGGAATCATTGAAGTCTAAAATTCTGGAGTCTCTAAGACAGAGGAGTAGAGACGTGTCTAGACCTTCTCTGGACAGAGCTCTACCTGCAATCTGTACTAAACCAAATGGAGATAATTGTATTTCTGACTATACTTTCTTTAAACTTTGGATTTAAAAGTTTGATTTTCTCATGGTATGATTCAAGAGGAATGATTTGCTCAATTGTAGAAATATGGTAATCAATGATCAAGGGCCATCGTGAAGACTTGTAAATTGTGGACTGTGGATGTTTAGGGATCTTCCAGTCATCAATTGATTGGTGCAAATCAGAAAAGCTAATTTCTTCTTTGAGTTTGGGATTGGAGGAGGATGATGAGAAGGAAGATGAAGAAATTGGAGATGAGAAGAAATGTTTTGAGGGAGAGGAAAAATGATGGGAGAAAGACATGGCTTAGATCTGCAAGTAATTATGACAAATTTAGCAATTATAACTTTAATGCTTCATGTTCTTGGTTCAAGAGACCACTGGGCTCCATAAGGATAATATTCATGTTTTAACACAATATTATGGAGAAAAGTTAGATCTTAAAAATCAAATCTATAAATATATGTATTCTTTTATATATAATAACTAAATCCAATTATTCTTAAGAAGTTGTTCTTTGGGATGACTCAAAGGTTATAAATAACCATCTGCAAGCCAACTGAGAATTATAATAACCACTTTTCTTAGGAAAACTGCTTATAATGCAGATCCGGAATGATCATAGTGCCAACCTTAAGAGATCTTCTTATGAAAAATATAAAATTTAAGAAACAGATAAAAAAGAGTCATATATATATATATATATATATATATATATATATATATATATATATATATATATATATATATATATATATATATATATATAGATCTAAGTGTGATCTATCAATTTCACATAAAAGCAAGTTTAAAACAAGAATAATAATTCTTACTTCCCCCCATGGCTCTAATACCAAGGGACCAGAAGTAAGGATACCATGGCTCACACACACACACACACACACACACATACACACACACACACACACACACACACACACACACACACACATATATATATATATATATATATATATATATATGTGTGTGTGTGTGTGTGCGCGCGCACATGTGCGTGTGTGTGTGTGTGTGGAGGGGGGGGAGAGGGGGGCTAGTCCGTAGAGTCTTGTCTCCAACTGCTAGTGGTTAATATTAATATTAATATTGTGTTTACAATATTCTCCATTTTCATTGTGTCGGTCCTTATTTACGGGTTATTGTTATTGCTTTTCATCTATTTTCCGGTCCTTGTGATGCTGCCATTATTTTTTGATTTTATGTTGATGGTAATGATATAGTATTTTCTTTTGTCGTCCTAAGCGTGGGTTTTTTGGAAAACAGCCTCTCTACCCCCTCAGGTAGGGGGTAAGGTCTTTGTACATACTACCCTTCCCAAACTTCACATATGAGATTTTACTGGATTATTGTTGTATTTCATTATTTTGTTTCTTACCTCATCCATGAAATTTTCTTTCCGTCTTGAATCTAATATTGCTGATCATGCTTAAAATATGAAAGGAGAACTTTGCGTTGATTCTTGGAAAGATTTTTTATTTATTTATATGGATTTTTAATTTTTATATGTTCCTATTTAATTTTAATAATTTAATAATTATTGACTAGAAGTTGATAAGTTAGGACTTATTTAGAACATTTCCACAAGATTCCCTTTTCATTTAGGGTGTGTAAATTTCTTGAAATATTATGTAGAATTTTCTCTCGCAAGCCTATTTGCACAGGCGCCATTAAATGCAAATACCTTTTTTAACTTTTACTTTTTTTTTTCATTCGCAGCCTATTAAGGTTTTTCAGAATTATAATATCATAGGTTTTGATGTTCAAATATAAGAAAAGTTCGTGTAAGTTAAGTGGGCATCCAATCGTTTGAGAATAATGAGTTGTTGCTCATTATATGAAAGAATTAGGCATTGATTGAGAAATCCAAATATCATCGTTGAAGTTTTTCGAGAAAAGCTCAAATATGACAAAATGAGTTTGTTAGATTTTTTGTTGTTTTGATAAATGACGATTGGGTTTGTTATTTATGATATCTAAAACCTTTGTAGTTAAATTTTAGCTCATATGAAGTAAATTTGACATTGAATCATGTTGTGAACAGGGGCGGATTTAGGGGCGTAATGGGGTTCACCCGAACACCCTTCGTCAAAAAATTATACTATATATATAGAAAAATCTGTTTTTTTACCTTTATATATTATCTTTGAATCCTGTTTACATAACCTAAAATTGTAGCTTAGTGGTCAAGGGGGTTCTAATACATATACTACAGCAACAACTCCATCTCAGCTGCCACCTAGGACTGCCACCTAGGACAAGTTAGTTAGTTAGTTAGTTAGAAATTTCAAATTAAGAAATTGGCCGGAAAATTAGTTAAAAGTAGTTAGTGAGATTTCAATATTTTCCTTTACTTGTCATTTAAATTCCAGTTAGCTATAAATAGTTAAATTGTATGCAGAAATGCCATTATTAAATATCAAGGAAAACTTCCCAAATCTCTCGCTCATCATTTTCTATTTTTCTCTCAATTCTCTTCTCAATCCTTCAACATTATAATTTCTCGACTTTAATTCTGTTCCTTAGCATCAAGTAAATTGATATCAATTGGTATTAGAGCTCGTAGACAATAGGGCCTCGGCGAGCTATTGATGTGGTGACTGGAACACAACTACCTGATCTACAGGAGCAATATGAAGATCTCGTTGCTTAACAGCCAGATCTCAGGGAGGAATTGACTCAGAAACAACAGGAGCTGCGTGAGGACATGGATAGGAGACACACTGAGTTGCTTCAGATGGTAAGTGCTCTCAAAAACTCGTTTGATGGTTGGCACTTGAATTAGCAGTCGAAGGATAACGCATTTGCTTCTAACAATAGAGATAAGGGAATTGAAGCATGTCAGAGAGGTCCCAATCCTTATGTTGCTAATGCTAATCGGAATAATAATCTGCCATTTCTGCGTTTTAATGGTGAAAATTTGAAAACCTAGTTATATAGAATTGAGCAGTATTATTCTGTTGATAAAACTCCTTTTAATTAAAGGGTGAGTTTAGTGGCAATGAATTTGGATGATGAAGCCCTAGAATGGAATCAATCATACATGAAATGTCATAATTAACCTGACTGGGAGGAATACTTAGATGCTTTAATCGAAACTTTCAGTGATGAATTTGCAGATCCAATGTTAGAGCTGAAATAGTTAAGGCAGACTGGATCTGTGAGGGAGTTTCAATTTGCCTTTGCTAGGTTGTTAGCTCAGTGTGATTTATCTGTGGGACAAGCTATATCTTATTTTTTACAAGGCCTCAAGGAAGAGTTGGTGCATCCAGTCACAATGCATGAACCTCAGACCTTATCTAAGGCACATAGGTTAGCTAGACTTGCAGAAGCCACACTGGTTGCTAATGTGAGGGCTCAGAGGGCTAATCTAGGGGGCCAATACTCTTTTACCATCAGGAAACCTAATTCTGACTATGTGCAAACTAAGGTGTCTCATACTACTGTTGTTCCTAATTCAAAACTAGCCTTGCCTGGCCCAAGGCCATCAATTGTGTCTAGAACCAAGAGAACCATCTCACCCGCTGAAATGCAAGCCAAGAGAGCACAAGGCTTGTACTACTTCTGTGATGATAAATACATTGCTGGCCATAAGTGTAACCTTCCAAAACAATTGTTGTGCTAGATTTAAACTATGGGGAAGAGGATTATGCAGAAGATAGAGTGTCCAAAAGAGATGGTAAAGCCTTTAATGAGGAGTGATCATGTGACGACCCAAAGGGTTATCACTTGTTTTATTAATCATTTCGAGCTCCTGAGGTCTTGAAAACCTCATTTATAGTTGCCTCGATTTGCGTGCACAGTTCGGGCACAAAGTTGGAAAATTTTTTATGTTGAAATATGTGAAATATGTGAAAAATTTGAAGAATATTGATATGGTTGACTTTGGTCAACATTTTTGATAAACGGACCCGGAACCGTGATTTGACGGTCTCAGAAAATCCGTAGAAAAATATGGAACTTGAACGTATACCCAGAATTGAAATCCGAGGTCTAGAACCCCGGTAAAAGAATTTTTCTATTAAATTGTTTTCTGAAAATGTTTAAGGAAAATGAAACTGAAATTTGATTGAAAAGTGGTGATATCGGGCTCGTATTTTGGTTCCGACACCCGATACAGGTCAAATATATTGGTTAAGCGCTTCCTGTAAAGTTTGGTTGAAAACGGACGTCGTTTGACGTGTTTCGGCCTTAAATTGGAAATTATGAAATTTGAAAGAATTCTTGAGTCTTAAGGCTCAATTCATTGATTTTGATGTTATTTTGGCGATTTGATCGCGCGAGCAAGTTTGTATGATGTTTTTAAGTCAGTGTGCATATTTGGTTTGGAGCCCCGAGGGCTCGGGTGAACTTTGGATATGCCACGAGATCAATTTTTCATGTTAGAAGTTGCTGTCAACAACTGGTCTGCAGAGTTCGCAAATGCGAACAATAGTCCGTAAATGCGAACTCCCCACTATTCTGCCTGTGTTCGCAAATGCGAACTCCCCACTATTGTGCCTGTGTTCGCAAATGCGAACTCGCCACTATTCTGCTTGTGTTCGCAAATGCGAACAATAGTTCGCAAATGCGAACTTCCCAATATTTAGCTTGTGTTCGCAATTGCGAACAATAGCTCGCAAATGCGAACTTCCCAGTTTTGCCTTGGCTTCGCAAATGCGAACAAAAGTTCGCAAATGCGAACTTCCTAGCCTTAGCTTATTTTTCAAACTCCAGAAATTAGTCGGGGTTCGCAATTGCGAACCCATGTTCGCAAATGCGAACACAGAGACCTGTAAATCACGATTTCCAGCTTCATTCTTCACATTTCACAACCCAAAAACACCCATTTGCGATTCTTCACGGATTCCTTCTTCTTCAAAATAATTGTAAGTCACTTTTTACTTAATTCTTTCAATTTCTAACAACATTAAACATGTTTTTCAATAGAAATCAAAGGTTTTCATGGTAGAATTTCTTGTTTTTGGTAGAATATAGGGTTTTTCATGAATTAGGAAATTGGACCTCGAATTGAGGTCCGATTTTGAAACAAATCATATACTTGAACTCGTAGGGGGATGGGTAACCGGATTTTGGTCCGAACCCCTAGTTCCGACCATGTGGGCCCAGGGTCGAAATTCACTATTCCGGGCAGAATATTGTAAAAGTTGAAATTGACCTTATGAATTAGTTTGTTGAGTAGTATTGATGATATTAAATCAATTGTGTATAGATACGATTGGATTGGAGCCGAATTTGAAAGGAAAGGGCATTGCCACAGATTGAATTGTTCGTAAAACAATTGAGGTAAGTGGCTTGTCTAACCTCGTGTGGGGGAATTTTCACCCCTAGGATATTATGTGATAGTTAAATGCCTTGTACGCGAGGTGACGGGCGTGTACATGCGCTGGTTGTTGAACACATACTTTATTTAAAATGTTCGATGAGTGGTATTCCTGTCTTTAGCTGTTAATTTGATATTTTACCCGGTAGTAGTTCGAAAAGCATGATTAGGTAGTACTTAACTGTTTAGTTGCCTAATTGTTTTATTTGAACTTCTTGATAATTATTGGCACTATTTTTCGGTGAAGTTATAGTTAAGCATAATTTATTCTCTCTGTGTATTCCTTTATTTGCTGTGCTTGTGGACTGCGGGTTCAATTCCCGGAGACCAAGGCTGTGGGTTCGATTCCCAGAGACCCGGAGTTTATTGATATATTATTGGTAGGGACTGCGGGTTCGATTCCCGAGATCCCGAGTTATTTGTAGGGATTATGGGTTCGATTCCCGAGATCCTGAGTTATTGGTAGGTACTACGGGTTCGATTCCCACATGTCTTGGACTTGTTAATTGAGTTGTTACTTGTTGTTAGTTTACTTGTAGACGGTTGCAGTAATCACCTTATTGTTGTTATTTAAAGATTATTGTCATTTAAACTGCGGAGACCCAGAGGTACTGTCAATGGGACTGTGGGTTCGATTCCCACAGGTCCTGGACTTGTTTTATTGAGTTGGTTAGTTGTTGTTAGCTTAATTGTGGACGATTGCAGTAATCATCTTATTGTTGTTATTCCGGAAATTATTATCATTTAAACTGCTTATTATTGTTATTATCATTATATTATTGTTTCTCAGTAGGGCCCTGACCTTCCTCGTCACTACTCCATCGAGGTTAGGCTTGGCACTTACTGAGTACCACCGTGGTGTACTCATGCTACTCTTCTGCACACTTTTGTTGTGCAGATCCAGGTACATCAGAGCAGGCTCGTGCTAGATGATTCCGCAGCTTTCTGGGAGACCTCGAGGTATGATCTGCTATGTCCGCGGATCCGGAGGCTTTCCTTCTATTCTAATAGTACTAGTTGACATTTTTCCTTCATTTCGTTGTTAGATACTCTTTACACATAGAGCCACAATTGTATATTCTCTTTTAGTCTGTATTACTGTGGGATTCCGGATCTTGGTAGCGTTTTACACAGTGTGTTGAATGATGTATGTGCCAAGCGGCACGGATTACATATCTTTTTATGCTATTTTTCTGCTGTTTCTTATTTAAGTGTTTATAGCTTGTATATTCCGCAATGTGTTAGGCTTACCTAGTTGTGGGGACTGGGTGCCATCACGACATGTTCACGATTGGTGAACTAGGGTCGTGACAAGTTGGTATCAGAGCTCTAGGTTCATAGGAGTCACGAGACACATACCGATTATTTAGAGTCTCGCTGATCGATACGGAGATGTCTGTATTTATCTACGAGGGGCTATGTAACTGTTTAGGAAACTCTTCATTTCTTTTAGATTCCTTGTCGTGCGATATTTTTGGCATAAAAAATCTAAACTATTACTTTCCATTCTCTCACAGATGGTGAGGACACGATCTACTCGCGACGATCAGGTACCCGCGCCCCCTTTTGCCACCGTCAGAGGCTGGGGCTGAGGTAGAGGACGAGGACGCGCCCGAGGTGCAGCCATTGCACCTGCGCGCTCTGCCGCTGAGGTGCCACAGGTAGACCAGGTTGGAGCGCAGGCACCTGGTACACTGACTACAGCTGCTACTACTCCAGCACTACAGGAGACCCTGGCACAGTTCATGAGTATGTATACTGTGAGCACGTGATTTTGCCCTATATGAGAATTACTCCCAAAATTCAAAAAAAAAAAAATAGTTTTGTGTTGTTTGCAATATTTGTGGATTTTGTGTTATTTTTCTTATTGTTTGCATTTGTGTATACATGATTATTTGTTTAAATAAATAAATAAATAAATAAAAATACAAAAATAGGTGTTGTAGGCGTGTAGGAACTAAGTTTTGAGTTCATAGGAATTAAGTAACCGTAAATCGGTTAAAACAGAAAATTACAAAAAATGTGCATTTTTGTGTTCTTTGTCGATTGTTTGATTTTATTTTTTTGAGTATTGAACTAACAGGCATGTATTTAATTTATTTTTTCAATTTTTTATTTTTATGGATGTTATTTAGAGATGGCTAGGGAAGGAAATAGAACAAAGGGCTAATTTTGTAAAGGATTTGGGCCCAAAACAGAGCTGTCTCGCCCAGTCCAATTAAACCCATTTGGTTTTGCCTCTAAGTGATCTAGACCGTCGGTTGTCATGATCCAACGGATCATAATTAAAGCCTAATTTTTCAGATACCCAAACCCTTAATCTCATTTTCATTTTTCTCTTTTGCCAAACATGTTTGTCTCCCACAGAGACAAAACCAAACAGCCGCCGATAACCCAACCCCTCTCATCTTCTCCAGCGGCCATGACCACCTCCACGCGACCTTCGTCTCCAACCTCAGCCGCAAGTCAGCCACCCTCACACAACCTTATCATTGCTGCCAGTACTGAAAACCGCCGGAACCAACACCCCAAATAACCAAAACTCGAGAGCTAACACCATAGTCGCGCCGCCACCGAGCCCTTTCCTTTTCCTTTTCTTCTTCTGATATATGATTTCGAGTCAAGGAATCCGATGGAATTCGTTTAAGGTTTTGTTCAGATTTCCGTTCAAGTTCGAGTTTTCGATTCCGTTTGTGTTCTTGCGACGGGTTTCATATTTCAACAAATATTTTTCATTTCAAGTGTATCGCCAAGTCTTTTTCAGCCTTTAATCGTCTCAAACAGTTTTAATCGGAGCAAATTTCTGACAAATTGATGCTCAAGGTCGCTGATGAATACAAGGTTAATATTTTCTTTTAGTTGCAATCGTGCTAATTTGGTGTTAATTTCTGTTCATAGATTATGCATATGATGAATATTGTGTTGAATTCCAGTTTGCTACTGCACCTTTTGTATTTGCATTACGATCAAGTGTTAATGTTTGTTTCTTTGCGTTGTCGTTCTGTTTTGAATCTTATGGGGGTGTTATAAAGAAAGCACAAACTAGTTTGTTTAAGTTGTGACTATTGGAATCAATTAGTTTTGTGTTTTTGGCATTTGATACACGTCCAACATATGGTTTTGTTTGTTCTGAATATCGATAGTATTGGCCATCTTATATTGAATAACATGTATGATATTGGCACTTATTGTAACTGTTTGGTTGGTTCGTTTGGTTTGCTATTTCTGCTCGATAGCACTACTTCTGTCAGTTGAAGTTTTTTGACCGAACATTAAATCTGTTGATTATCCTATTGTTGTTGAAAGAAACTTGCTTAATAGGTTCTTCTTTGATGTGCTCTTGCCTAGTTGAGTTTTATTCCATTGGGATTATTCTCTGTTACATGCCTCATTTACTTCTAGGATTCAATCTTATAATCTTCAATTTGATTGGTATGGTTTCTGAGCAGTCGATTGATTGAGTTTGAGTTAGAATGAGTCATAACCTTTCGATTTTATAGACTTGAACTCGTGTGTTGAATTTGCCTATGAATTGTTTAATAAAAAGTGAATCTCACCTACTTAAGAAGAGGCTAGCACATGGTAGAAGTAAAAAGGGACCTGTTTTGGGCATAAGATAAGATGATGCATGTGGGAAGGGAATATACAGCTGAAAAGTAAGAGATTTGAATAGAAAAAGGGGATTACTAGTGGAGTGACACCCTATTAAAAGCCTTTTAGGAGCTGGAAAATGGAAAAAGGTTTGGATATAAATAGAGTAGGAGGTCTGGAATAAAAAGGAACAGAACTGGAAAACACATTCTGGGAGAGACATATTCTCTGGAAATATACATTTAGGGGAATAGGCATACAAAATCTGAAAAAAAAAATAGAGAGGGGAGATAGGGGTTCAGAGGAACAGAACAGAGAAATAGAGAGTCAAAAAGGAAAAGAACACATAATAGATAGACACCGATAGAGAGTCGAAAGGAAACTGAAAAGAAAACTCTGAAACAGCCTTAAGTTCCTGCATTTTCTTGTTGAAAGCTACTCAAATTCTGTTTGGTCTTTGTATTATTGGTTACTTAGAATTTCTGAAAAGCTTCAAAGATCCCACATCTGATTTAGGATAGCTTAAAACTCCAGTGTTTCTAAAGTCTGGTTTTGAGTGTTGCTACTACTGTTACATTGCTGATCCGCTGTGCTGTTGACTACTGCTTCCTCACTTCTTATTTCCTTCTACTTACAGGTATTTATTACAGTCGTTTGGTACATGAAATAGAAGAATATGAAGTTTGTTTGATTCGCCAGGAAATCTGTGACATATTATGTTGGTTATATATCATTTCTGCATCTATTGAACTAATTTTCTGCTGTAGCAAATAGCTAAGCTCATTTCCAGTTTTTTTTGTTTTCTTTCTCTTTTCTCGACCTTTAAATTTCATCTCCACTGTCCTTTTTCGAGGTAATTCAAAACTACCTCACATATTGTCTTATAATGTATTAAAGTTTGAGTTTCTGGATTTGTCATAATGTGAGATTGTTGTCCTTCATTGCTTTATATGCTATTACTAGTTTGATTTATGCACTTTGATTAGTTCTTAGCATGAAATAATTTCCATATGTTAAATGTTTGAAATCACGGTTCATTACTGATGCATCTATTAGTATTGTCTGGATTTAGTGATTTTAATTTTAGTTTTAACACAAAACGAAGTTTATTCTTATGAACTCTTTAAAGATGTATTCTGTAAGGTGTTCTTGAAGTTTAAGCAGCCCTTTTGGATTGTTTGAATGATTATAATTCACAAAAATTCTTATTATTTTTTACCGATTCAAATGCCTACAGCATATATATTTTTTCAATTCTGTGGGCGTTGAAAGGTGTGTATCTTGATGAGTGTGTGATTTTTTGCATATGTAGTGCGTTAATCCGAGGGAGTACGTAAGGCATAAAGTGCAAAGAATTAAAATGTGTGTACAAATGCTAATGGGTATGAATAATAAAATGTGTAATTGGGTCATAACAATAATGGCAGTGACATCAAAGTGCTATGAGATTTGAAAAGTTTGAATTTCATGAATTTTTGATTAATTCAACAATACCTTTCGATCTGGTTAGTAGTTCATAAAGTTAAAGCTTACACTTTTCTATAATAATACCCATAACCAACCGCCCTCGTGTAATTAACACTAACTCATTAAAACGTGAGGCGCGCTAGTTAGTAAATTCCATGGCCCCTCGCAAATTGTAAACGCATAGTTGCTTTAGGCACGTGTTTAATAATATTACTTTCTTAAAATCGGGTGCACATTTATGTAATTCAAATCCAAATCTCAACGAAGTCGAAATGTATTAAAAGTCGCAGGCGTACTGGTACGGTGTGGTCCGAAATGCATTTTCACGACGTTGCAGTTTTGTTTAAAAAAAAAAAAAAAGGAAAAATGATAAAGCGGAACGCTAATAAAGGCATATAAAAGCAAGACATATAAAGAAATCATGTAAAAAGAAACACAACAGTTAGAGCGACCGTGCTAGAACCACGGAACTCGGGAATGCCTAACACCTTCTCCCGAGTTAACAGAATTCCTTATTCGGATTTCTGGTACGCAGACTGTTAAATAGAGTCAAACCTTTCCTCGATTCGGGATTCGAACCGGTGACTTGGGACACCATAAATCTCCCGAGTGGCGACTCTGAATTGAATAAATAAAATATACAAGCTGTAAAGAAAAAGTGTTTGAATAAAAAAGGAGGTGTGACAGCTCTGGCGACTCTGCTGGGGACACAAACCCAGAACCACTGGTTCAGGGTTTTAAGAATTCGAGCTTTGAATAATTGTTGTATTTGGCTTATTTATTATCCGATTTTATTACATGTTTATATTTTATATGCTAAATGTTGCTTTACCGCTTTGATATTTCGTGAACTGTATATAAATTGTGCCGATACCCATTTTTTCTCTTTTTTGAGTCTTCTGAAATACAATACCGGGCATTTGCTGGACATAGCCCGTTTTTCTCAAGATAGCTGTGGTGCTTGGCACCGGTGAAGGATTTTGTAGTCACACATGTTTAGGCGGAGAGTTTTGTCAATTAAGCCGGAAAGCCATGCTACCGGTGCACTGACACTCTTCGGCTCGAGTTGTCCGCTCGAGTTAAAGCCAGTCTAGACACTTTTCCAACGGGATGATGACTTAGAATAACAAAACCTTATGCCGGATCCCCGATAGGAACGTTTATTTGCATCATGTGCATATTTGACTTAGGAGGCTCAACACAGGGGTTGGGCCTGTCTAGGACAGGTGTACCTGAAACAAAAAGACCAACTTGTTGCATCTTTCTGTGTGCATTTATTTCGATCTTACATGCCGACCGGTTTGTTAAAAAAAAAGGAAGAAGTAGAAAACGTCAGGGTATATAGTCAAAATAGTTTTATGGAAAATAGTTAGTTCTTTGAAAATAAATCCTGAAAAAAAAAAAAAAACGCAAAAAAAAATTCCAAATAAATTTTCTTAATTTTACGAAAATAATTAGTTCTTTAAAAAATAAAATTTGAAAAAAAAAATGCAAAAATTTCCAAATAAATTTTCCTAATTTTAGTAGTTTAGTTTCTTTGAGAATAATTTTGAAAAAAAAATGCAAGAAAAATTTCCAAATAAATTTTCTTAATTTTAATAGTTTAGTTTCTTTGAAAATAATTTTGAAAAAAATGCAAGAAAAAAATTTCCAAATAAATTTTCTTAGTTCCTTCTAAAATAATTTGTTTTATAAATGCTTTGTTTAAAAATAGTTTGTTTCCTTTTCTTAAAATGATTTAGTTCTTTTATTTTCGAACTACGCAAGTTTGATTCTCACCAAACATGAGATACGTAGGCAACCCATATCGGGCTCAACTAATACTGATTTTTTTTTTAGGAAAACAATAATCAAAAATATTAGAATTAGGATTTTTGTTCTTAGTCGAGAGTTAGGAAATTTTGCGAAAATAGCCAAACGCCTCAAAAGGGGCGCCGGAGGACTAATTTCGCAAAACGGAATATAGACATCACACTGATATCCTGTTATACAGCCTTCAAATCTTCTTCATGTGCTGAAAGGTCGTATTAACAAAATTCGTTTTTTTTATAGAAGTTATTCGAAAAGTTAAAAGCCTGGAGCAGTCCTTCAGGAATATGCATGGTTTGGGCAACCAGGTCAGTGTCGCGTACAAAGACCTGTGTCCATTCCCAGATGTCCAGTTGCCAACCGGATTCAAAACGCCCAAGTTTGACTTATACGAAGGGCATGGTGACCCAGTATAGCCCACCTCCGAGGGTTTTGTAGTAAAATGCGAGGAGCCGGAGGACGGGATGAGATTCTGATAGCTTACTTCGGTCAGAGTCTGGGAGGATCTGCGCTGGAGTGGTACACTAGACAGGACCCCAGCAGATGGTTTACGTGGGATGACTTGGCTCAAGCTTTTATCGGGCAGTTCCAGTACAATCTTGAAATAATCCCCGACCGCCTATCATTGCTAAAACTAGAGAAGAAACCCGCTGAAAGTTTCAGGGAATTTGGTTTCCGCTGGAGGGAACAGGCAGCAAGGGTAGATCCGCCCATGAGAGAGAGCGAGATGGTGGATTACTTCTTGCAGACACTAGAGCCAACCTATTTCGGACATCTGGTGACGTCCGTAGGCAAATCATTCACCGAGGTGATAAAAATGGGGGCTATGATCGAGGAAGGCTTGAAAGCCAACAAGATCATGAGCTACTCAGCATTGAAAGCCACCACTCAGGCTATCCAAAGTGGCACTGGAGGAGTACTCGGGAAAAAGAGGAAAGAGGAAGTCGCGGCAGTCGAGTCCGGGACGTGGTTCAGAAACAGAGGCCCCGCACCCCAATATAGCCCGCCCCGGCCTCACCACCAAAATTACTCCCACAATCCATACAACCACCCGCAACATTACTATCCCGCACCTGTTCCCCATTTTTTTGTCCATCACGCACAATCCTATTCTGCACCTCCCGTCCATGCACCGTGGCGTGCACCAAGCCCGAAACGCAATTATCCACCCCCAAGAGCTTACAGAAACCCCTCGGGCGCGAGTTTTCGTCCGAACCAGGCATTCAAGGGCGACAGGGCGCCAAGGCCAAAGGCTTTCACTCCCTCGGGGGAATCTTACACCAGTCTGTTCCACCGGTTGAAGCAAGTAGGGTTGCTGAATCCGGTTGAAGCTAAGCTACCAAATCCTCTCCCAAAGAACCTGGACCATTCAGTAAATTGTGCCTACTGTTCAGGATGTCCGGGGCACGATACGGAAAAGTGTTGGAAGTTGAAGACGGCCATCCAGGAGCTCGTCGACACTCGCAGGATTGAGGTCCAGACTCCAACAGAGCCCAACATCAACCAAAACCCACTTCCAACTCATCATGAGACCAACATGATCGAGTTGGTACGGGTAGAAGAAGGAAAGGAGAAAGCCTCTCAGACTGTAATGATGATCAAGTCTAGCGGGGTAGGAATGAGAAAGGGGTCGAGCTTTGATGAGCCGTCCATTTGCAAGAAGGACGTACCAGGAGGGTCAGAAGCGGAAAAAAGTGTGAACGAAGTACCGGTGAGGCCGGGGGAAGCAAAGATAATTGTACCGGGGGCAGCAATCAAGCCCATCTTGACAGTAGCAGGCGTTCGAATGGATCCTTTCATCATCCAGCCGGCAATACAGTTGCCAATAACTGATAGCCGAGTTGTTCCATGGAATTATGCTCGGATCACAACGACCTACAAAGGAAAGGAAGTGAAAGAGGAAGTCTGCGAAGCACAAGGGTTGACCCGCTCGGGGAGATGTTTTGCCCCTGCGGAATTGAGGAAGATCACTCCGGCAACATTGAAAAAGCCGGTAACCGATGAAGAGGCGGAAGAATTCTTGAAAAAAGATGAAGCTGCATGACTACTCTGTCTTAGAGCAGTTGAAGAAGACTCCGGCACAAATATCATTGCTATCCTTGCTGATACATTCGGAGGAACACCGGCAAGCTTTGATGAAAGTCCTGAATGAGGCACATGTACCGGATAAAATCTCCGTGAGTCATCTGGAGAATATCACCAATAGGATCTTCGAAGCAAATCGGATCACCTTCACCGATGATGAATTGCCCGAAGAAGGCACCGAGCACAACAAGGCTTTATACCTTACGGTAAAGTGTGAGGAGTCGGTGGTTACCAAAGTCCTTGTCGATAATGGGTCCAGTGCTAACATTTGTCCTCTCTCTACACTGGACAAATTGAAAGTAGACATCGGCAGGATACGCAAGAACGACATATGTGTTCGAGGGTTCGATGGGGGAGGCAAGGCATCGGTTGGGGACATAGTGTTGATCTTGACGATTGGGCCGGTGGAGTTCACCATGGAATTCCAGGTGCTGGACATGGTGGTGTCATATAACCTCCTGATAGGGCGACCATGGATCCATGCCGCAAGAGCGGTTCCATCCAGCTTGCACCAACTCGTCAAGTTCGAGTGGGACCAACAGGAGATCGTCGTCCATGGAGAGAACGATCTACAATCAGGCACCATCATCCCCTTTGTTGAAACAGAAGAAGATGTTGGGCCGTGGGTATACCAGGTCTGCGATGTGGTGTCCGCCAACCGAGTTCCAGAAGGGGAATGCATTCCCGATGACAGGACAATTACTGCAGATGTCATGGTGGCTCATGAAATGTTGCGACATGGTTTCATACCCGGTAAAGGTCTAGGTGCATCTCTGCAAGGAATCATACAACCGGTATCGGTGGTCGAAAACTTGGGAACCTTCGGCTTGGGATTCCAGCCAACATCAGAGGACATCCGGCGAGCAAAGAGGAGTAAGCAGAAGACATGGGTGCTCCCGAAGCCGGTTCCACGCCTTTCCCAATCTTTTGTCAGGTCCGGAGCAAGAGGACATCCAACGACAAAGATTCCCGGTCCTACGATCGGGCCAGACGAAGAGTTCTTCAGGAAGTTCGAGGACCTATTCACAGATGTATGTATGCTCGAGGATGGTGAAGGATCCAGTCATGCCGAGATACAGTTTGTGGGACCAAAGGCAAAACTGAATAACTGGAAGGCTACTCCTCTCCCTGTCCGGAAGGAGTCTTGGTAGTTTGTCTTGGATTGTTTTTCTTTCGAAATTTTGTGTTGGGGGGTTTGTCCCCGGAGTAAAATCCAGTTGTTTTTAGTTCATTTTTGATTTAAGTTTGCAGTTTGTTTTCCCTTGTACAGTTCCCATTTAATGAAATTTGATTCCCTTCGTGTCTAATTTTGTTTATTTTTCCTTCTTTTTACTTTTCTGAACAGCCTTCTTGCAACTGATCTTAATGGTATGGCGTGCTTAAAGATTAATCAACCCAGTCTAGAAAGTCAATCGGGTTTGGAAATAATAACGCATGAAATAAGAAGTGACGAGAGTGAGTCAGAGTACGGCGATGATGAAGCCGTAGAAGAAATCGGTGGAGAATTAAGTCACTTCGAGGAAAAACCCAAACCGAACTTAAATGATACTGAGGCCGTTAATCTAGGGAATGCGGATGACGTCAAAGAAACCCGAATAAGTGTCCATATTGAACCCAATCTGAGAGAAGAGTTGATCAAAACACTCATGGAGTTTAAAGACATTTTCGCATGGTCGTACGACGACATGCCGGGACTCAGCACTGATCTAGTGGTTCATAAATTACCCACTGATCCGGCATATCCTCCCGTCAAGCAAAAGCTGCGGAAATTCAAGACGGAGATGAGTGTGAAGATCAAAGAGGAAGTAACCAAGCAGTTGCAGGCGAAAGTCATCCGTGTCACTCGATACCCTGAATGGTTGGCTAATGTAGTACCAGTGCCAAAGAAAGACGGAAAGATCAGAGTATGTGTGGACTATCGCAACCTCAACAAGGCGAGTCCTAAGGATAATTTCCCGCTTCCCAATATCCATATCCTGATTGATAATTGCGCCGGACGCGAAATCGGATCCTTTGTGGATTGTTATGCGGGATATCATCAGATTTTGATGGATGAAGAGGACGCAGAAAAGACTGCTTTTATCACACCGTGGGGGACCTATTATTACCGGGTGATGCCGTTTGGTTTGAAGAATGCAGGGGCAACCTACATGAGGGCAATGACTACGGTATTCCATGACATGATACACAAGGAAATTGAAGTGTACGTGGATGATGTGATCGTAAAATCCAGGCGTCAAGAAGACCATGTTGCTGACCTCAGGAAGTTCTTTCAAAGACTTCGAAGATACGACATCAAGCTCAATCCGGCCAAATGCGCATTCGGAGTTCCGTCAGGAAAATTGCTAGGATTCATCGTCAGCCGACGGGGCATTGAGCTGGACCCATCCAAAATCAAGTCCATCCAAGAGTTACCTCCGCCAAGGAATAAAACAGAGGTAATGAGTTTGTTGGGAAGGTTAAATTACATCAGTAGGTTTATTGCTCAGCTTACAGCAACCTGTGAGCCCATATTCCGTCCGTTGAAGAAAGACGCTGCGATAGAATGGACGACAGAATGTCAGGAAGCGTTTGACCAAATCAAAGGGTATCTGTCAAACCCACCCGTATTGGTTCCGCCTGAACCGGGTAGACCCCTGATTCTTTATCTGACGGTTTTGGAGAATTCGTTCGGCTGCGTACTGGGGCAGCATGATCTTACTGGCAGGAAGGAACGGGCCATTTACTACCTCAGTAAGAAATTCACAGTCCACGAGGTCAAGTACACTCATCTAGAAAAGACGTGTTGCGCTTTGACTTGGGTAGCCCAAAAGTCGAAACATTATTTGTCTTCTTACACCACTTACCTCATTTCGCGTTTGGATCCGTTGAAGTATATTTTCCAGAAACCTATGCCTACAGGGAGGTTAGCAAAATGGCAAATATTACTTACAGAGTTCGACATCATATATGTGACAAGGACGGCTATGAAAGCTCAAGCCCTAGCCGATCACTTGGCCGAGAATCCTGTTGATGACGGATACGAACCTTTGAGGACATATTTTCCAGACGAAGAAGTACTGCGGATTGATGGGTTGGAGTTAACCGAGGATCCAGGGTGGAAGCTTTTCTTCGACGGAGCAGCGAACGCAAAAGGAGTCGGAGTAGGGGCTGTGCTTATCTCTGAAACAGGACATCATTATCCTGTTACTGCTCAACTACGTTTTCATTGTACCAATAATATGGCTGAGTACGAGGCATGTATCTTGGGGTTACGATTAGCGGTGGACATGGATGTACGGGACGTCTTGGTCTTGGGGGACTCGGACCTTCTGGTACATCAGATTCAGGGAGAATGGGAAACCAGAGATTTAAAGCTTATCCCGTATCGTCAGTGTTTGCATGATCTGACCAAACGCTTTCGATCGGTAGAATTCAGGCACATCCCAAGGATGCATAATGAGGTTGCCGACGCGTTGGCTACTTTAGCATCAATGCTACATCACCCGGACAAGGTTCGTGTCGATCCGTTACATATTCAGATCCGGAATCAACATGCTTATTGCAATATGATAGAGGAAGAAATGGATGGTGAGCCATGGTTTCATGATGTCAAGGAATACCTCAGGTTAGGAATATACCCAGAGCAAGCAACTAGAGATCAAAAGAGAGCTATTCGGCGATTGGCGAACGGATTTTTCCTTAGTGGAGGGATGCTGTACAAAAGAACCCCAGATTTGGGATTGTTGCGATGTATAGATGCAAGTCAAGCCACAACAGTGATGACAGATATACACTCGGGAGTTTGTGGACCACACATGAGCGGATACGTATTGGCAAAGAAGATTCTTCGAGCGGGATATTACTGGCTCACGATGGAGCGTGATTGTATAAGTTTCGTGCGAAGATGCCATCAGTGTCAGATACACGGAGATTTGATTCATTCTCCACCAACTGAATTGCATACAATGTCGGCACCATGGCCGTTTGTTGCATGGGGTATGGATGTTATTGGACCTATTGAGCCTGCGGCTTCCAATGGACATAGGTTCATTCTGGTAACGATCGATTATTTTACCAAGTGGGTGGAGGCCAAAACATTCAAATCGGTGACCAAGAAGGCGGTGGTGGATTTCGTACATTCCCACATCATCTGCAGGTTTGGAATTCCAAAGATAATCATCACAGATAACGGTGCCAATCTTAACAGCGGATTGATGAAGGAGGTCTGCCAACAGTTCAAGATTACACACCGAAATTCCACACCGTATCGTCCCAAAGCAAATGGTGCGGTTGAGGCAACAAACAAGAATATAAAGAAGATATTGAGGAAGATGGTAGAAGGGTCCAGGCAATGGCATGAAAAGTTACCATTCGCACTGTTAGGTTATCGCACTACCGTCCGGACTTCGGTAGGTGCAACTCCTTACTTGTTGGTGTATGGGACTGAAGCGGTAATACCAGCAGAAGTTGAAATCCCATCCCTCCGAATTGTCGCTGAAGCTGAGATTGATGACGACGAGTGGGTCAAAACCCGATTAGAGCAATTGAGCTTGATCGATGAAAAGAGATTGACAGCAGTATGTCATGGCCAATTATATCAAAAGAGAATGGCGAGAGCATATAACAAGAAGGTACGTCCCAGGAAATTTGAAGTGGGACGGCAAGTGCTGAAGAGAGTTCTACCGCATCAGGCCGAAGCGAAAGGCAAGTTTGCTCCAAACTGGCAGGGACCATTTGTGGTGACTAGAGTATTATCCTACGGTGCTCTATGTCTAACTGATGTTGAAGGAAGATGCACCGATATGGCTATCAATTCTGATGCAGTCAAGAGATATTATGTGTAATTCTTTAATGCATTTGTCGACGTTTGGTTTCGTTTGTGTGTATTTGGCATTTTTCGGAGAATGAAATGACAGAGGCAATTTTTCTACTACCCAAACACTTTAACCTTTGTTTTCCCCTTTGAGCCTTAATTATTCTTTCATATACCCTCTTTTGGAATCCTCAAGGAAGATGTATAACAAAATAGAAAAAGAAACAAAGAAAAAAAACACAAGAAAAAGTGAACTACGTTCGACCCGATTCCTCAAGAAGGATACGTAGGCGCCACACGGCTCGGTCATAATAAAATAAAAATCAAAGATTCCCCAAGCAACAAAACTGGGGGCAGAAGTCATGTTTCGTTTGAAAAGATAGTATGGATTCCGAAAGTTGTAATGAGCTACTCGTTGAGGTTAAATCCCTTTTCTCTAGCCTCATACACGAAAACCGCATTAATGACCAAAAAGACCTCTCGATCAGTATTTGACAAATGCCAAGTCATGCAAATGAAAGCCGAGAAGGACACTCCGATCCTCGACTGAGTCCAGGATTCACAAGCTAAAAATGGATAGCCCTTTATAGGGAATTTCGTGGATAATACCCCAGTCGGGAAAGAAAGCGTAAATGAGAGAGTCTTAACGGTGAAAACCCTCACGGGCACTTTAAGGCGAAGAAAGTTGAGAGAAATAAAATGAGAGAGTCTTACGGTGAAAACCTTTTACGGGCACCCTAAGGCGACGGGAGATAGAGAAATGAGAGAATCTCATTAGTGAAAACCCTTAAAAGGGCACTATGAGGTAACGAGGCAAGATGGTTACAAGATGTCTGCATGAGACAAGGTTTGGACATTCGTTTATTCCTAGCAAAATACGGCCATCAGAAAGTGATTGACATGAATAGACTGGGTAGGTTAATCTCAAAGGCGCGGCATAACCGTTGAATCAGTCGCACATTCAGATAAGTTTTCCTATTTTGGAGTTCAGAAAAGTTTTCCTTTTCTTTTGTCATTTGCGGTCATCATTCTTTTTCTTTTCTTTCGTTTTCGAAAATTGATTTCTCAAAGCTTACTACCAAGTTTCCCAAAGCGGTACAATGAAGATGAATAAGCGTGGAACGAGGCAATAAGGCAAAAGTCGTTCCGATATTAAGGGTGGAATAACAAGTTGATTGAAAGGTTCACGGGAATTATGGAGTACACATATTACACATCCAGAAGACGATTTCTCACAACAGATCATCGACTAAAAGGGTCGGACCAAACCGAAGGTTGGAATAAAAGGAGAAATGAGGGACCATCTGCGGAAAGAGCAGCATCCCCAGCAAGTGACAACGTCGTCCCCAAAAGTTCGAGGGAGGCCAAGCAGCTGAAAGAGAAAAGGAAAATGGCCCCAACAAGAGTGGCACGACCACTCACTGCATTTTGAAACTAACAATTTTTCTTTGATTTAAAGCAGGAAAAGAGGGTTCGTCAGCGAAAAGCATACCACTTAGAAGTTCATCAAACTGGGGCAGAAAATTTTCTCCCATGGTGAAAATTTTCTTGAAAGCAAATACTTAGTGGATAAGGATAGAAAGCAACGCAAGATTTTGGAAAATACCAGTTTCAAGCAGAATAGTTTTTTTTAAAAGAGGTCAGACAACACGAGGAAGTGATCTTCAAGCCTAGTATTATCCCCAGCTGTTCTTGGAGAAATGAAACACTGATCTGCGAGATTTCCCCAACAACAATGTATACCATAAGTTTTCAAGGAAGCAAAGAGCAGGTCCCGGAGGAGGTCCGGGAAGAAGGAAATAAAAAAAAAAAGGAAGCAAAGAATACTTCCCCAGCAGCATCATCCCCAGCAGGTGAGTAAATAGTTTTGAAGATATCTCCAGCAGCCAAAGGAAAAGTAACACAACCCAGTGAGTTATGAGTTGAAGTCAGGGAGCCCGCCTGAAGAATGAAGTGGCGATTTAGTTTTGAAGTTGTAGTTGAAGTCAGGGAGCCCGCCTGAAGAATGGAGTGGCGATTTATTCTGAAGTTGTAATTGAAGTCAGGGAGCCCGCCTGAAGAATAGAGTGGCGATTTATTCTGAAGTTGTAATTGAAGTCAGGGAGCCCGCCTGAAGAATGGAGTGGCGATTTATTTTGAAATTGTAATGGAAGTCAGGGAGCCCGCCTGAAGAATGGAGTGGCGATTTAGTTTTGAAGTTGTAATGGAAGTCAGGGAGCCCGCCTGAAGAATGGAGTGGCGATTTATTAGAAGTTGTAGTTGGAGTCAGGGAGCCCGCTTGAAGAATGGAGTGGCGATTTAGTTTTGAAGTTGTAATGGAAGTCAGGGAGCCCGCCTGAAGAATGGAGTGGCGACTTATTTTGAAGTTGTAATTGAAGTCAGGGAGCCCGCCTGAAGAATGGAATGGCGATTTATTTTGAAGTTGTAGTTGAAGTCAGGGAGCCCGCGTGAAGAATAGAGTGGCGATTTAATCTTGAGATTATAGTTGAAGTCAGGGAGCCCGCCTGAAGAATGGAATGGCAATTTATTTAGAAATTATAGTTGAAGTCAGGGAGCCCGCCTGAAGAATGGAGTGGCGATTTATTTTGAAGTTGTGATTGAAGTCAGGGAGCCCGCCTGAAGAATGGAGTGGCGATTTATTTTGAAACTGTAGTTGAAGTCAGGGAGCCCGCCTGAAGAACGGAGTGGCGATTTAGTCGAGTAGAAGTTGAAGTCAGGGAGCCCGCCTGAAGAATGGAGTGGCCATTTATCTTTCGAAAGTTGTGATAAAGTCAGGGAGCCCGCCTGAAGAATGGAGTGGCGATTTATTTTTGAATTTTATTAAGAAAAGCGGTAGAGTATGATGAGAATCCCCAGCATGAATGCAAGTTCGTAATCGGAAGGAAGGCAACAAGAATCAGAAAGATAGATTCGGATTTTAAAGGAGAATAGGTCGAAGTTCACAAGGAAGGGACCAATGGTCAGAGTTCGGCAATCAAGATAGACCGAAATAACAATTGACAGAAGAGAAGAAGTATGTGAAGAAACATCAGAGCCAGCAGGATGGCAAGGAACATGACAAGATGAAGAGATAGATAAGATTTCCCAATGTTGTAACTTAGTCTAGCTTCTTATTTTTGTTTAACACGATGTAATAAGGAGATCAGTTAAGCAGTGGAAACAGCAGCAACAGCAGTAACAGCAAGATCACAGCAGTCATGGTAGTCCCAGCTACCAAAACTTCCCGAACTACATTGACCTGATTCCCTTTTAGCCAGGGATATGTAGGAAACCTTTTGAAGCAAAGGTTCGGCCAAACTTTTTCAAAACAATGCTTCATACGGAGTGCTTGAACGGGCAAAAAATCGCTTGTATCCGCTCACTTATCTTTGCACGAAAACTCTTCATGTTTCCGCGCAAAGAGGGGCAGCTGTGAGCACGTGATTTTGCCCTATATGAGAATTACTCCCAAAATTCAAAAAAAAAAAAAATAGTTTTGTGTTGTTTGCAATATTTGTGGATTTTGTGTTATTTTTCTTATTGTTTGCATTTGTGTATACATGATTATTTGTTTAAATAAATAAATAAATAAATAAAAATACAAAAATAGGTGTTGTAGGCGTGTAGGAACTAAGTTTTGAGTTCATAGGAATTAAGTAACCGTAAATCGGTTAAAATAGAAAATTACAAAAAATGTGCATTTTTGTGTTCTTTGTCGATTGTTTGATTTTATTTTTTTGAGTATTGAACTAACAGGCATGTATTTAATTTATTTTTTCAATTTTTTATTTTTATGGATGTTATTTAGAGATGGCTAGGGAAGGAAATAGAACAAAGGGCTAATTTTGTAAAGGATTTGGGCCCAAAACAGAGCTGTCTCGCCCAGTCCAATTAAACCCATTTGGTTTTGCCTCTAAGTGATCTAGACCGTCGGTTGTCATGATCCAACGGATCATAATTAAAGCCTAATTTTTCAGATACCCAAACCCTTAATCTCATTTTCATTTTTCTCTTTTGCCAAACATGTTTGTCTCCCACAGAGACAAAACCAAACAGCCGCCGATAACCCAACCCCTCTCATCTTCTCCAGCGGCCATGACCACCTCCACGCGACCTTCGTCTCCAACCTCAGCCGCAAGTCAGCCACCCTCACACAACCTTATCATTGCTGCCAGTACTGAAAACCGCCGGAACCAACACCCCAAATAACCAAAACTCGAGAGCTAACACCATAGTCGCGCCGCCACCGAGCCCTTTCCTTTTCCTTTTCTTCTTCTGATATATGATTTCGAGTCAAGGAATCCGATGGAATTCGTTTAAGGTTTTGTTTAGATTTCCATTCAAGTTCGAGTTTTCGATTCCGTTTGTGTTCTTGCGACGGGTTTCATATTTCAACAAATATTTTTCATTTCAAGTGTATCGCCAAGTCTTTTTCAGCCTTTAATCATCTCAAACAGTTTTAATCGGAGCAAATTTCTGACAAATTGATGCTCAAGGTCGCTGATGAATACAAGGTTAATATTTTCTTTTAGTTGCAATCGTGCTAATTTGGTGTTAATTTCTGTTCATAGATTATGCATATGATGAATATTGTGTTGAATTCCAGTTTGCTACTGCACCTTTTGTATTTGCATTACGATCAAGTGTTAATGTTTGTTTCTTTGCGTTGTCGTTCTGTTTTGAATCTTATGGGGGTGTTATAAAGAAAGCACAAACTAGTTTGTTTAAGTTGTGACTATTGGAATCAATTAGTTTTGTGTTTTTGGCATTTGATACACGTCCAACATATGGTTTTGTTTGTTCTGAATATCGATAGTATTGGCCATCTTATATTGAATAACATGTATGATATTGGCACTTATTGTAACTGTTTGGTTGGTTCGTTTGGTTTGCTATTTCTGCTCGATAGCACTACTTCTGTCAGTTGAAGTTTTTTGACCGAACATTAAATCTGTTGATTATCCTATTGTTGTTGAAAGAAACTTGCTTAATAGGTTCTTCTTTGATGTGCTCTTGCCTAGTTGAGTTTTATTCCATTGGGATTATTCTCTGTTACATGCCTCATTTACTTCTAGGATTCAATCTTATAATCTTCAATTTGATTGGTATGGTTTCTGAGCAGTCGATTGATTGAGTTTGAGTTAGAATGAGTCATAACCTTTCGATTTTATAGACTTGAACCCGTGTGTTGAATTTGCCTATGAATTGTTTAATAAAAAGTGAATCTCACCTACTTAAGAAGAGGCTAGCACATGGTAGAAGTAAAAAGGGACCTGTTTTGGGCATAAGATAAGATGATGCATGTGGGAAGGGAATATACAGCTGAAAAGTAAGAGATTTGAATAGAAAAAGGGGATTACTAGTGGAGTGACACCCTATTAAAAGCCTTTTAGGAGCTGGAAAATGGAAAAAGGTTTGGATATAAATAGAGTAGGAGGTCTGGAATAAAAAGGAACAGAACTGGAAAACACATTCTGGGAGAGACATATTCTCTGGAAATATATATTTAGGGGGAATAGGCATACAAAATCTGAAAAAAAAAAAACAGAGAGGGGAGATAGGGGTTCAGAGGAACAGAACAGAGAAATAGAGAGTCAAAAAGGAAAAGAACACATAATAGATAGACACCGATAGAGAGTCGAAAGGAAACTGAAAAGAAAACTCTGAAACAGCCTTAAGTTCCTGCATTTTCTTGTTGAAAGCTACTCAAATTCTGTTTGGTCTTTGTATTATTGGTTACTTAGAATTTCTGAAAAGCTTCAAAGATCCCACATCTGATTTAGGATAGCTTAAAACTCCAGTGTTTCTAAAGTCTGGTTTTGAGTGTTGCTACTACTGTTACATTGCTGATCCGCTGTGCTGTTGACTACTGCTTCCTCACTTCTTATTTCCTTCTACTTACAGGTATTTATTACAGTCGTTTGGTACATGAAATAGAAGAATATGAAGTTTGTTTGATTCGCCAGGAAATCTGTGACATATTATGTTGGTTATATATCATTTCTGCATCTATTGAACTAATTTTCTGCTGTAGCAAATAGCTAAGCTCATTTCCAGTTTTTTTTGTTTTCTTTCTCTTTTCTCGACCTTTAAATTTCATCTCCACTGTCCTTTTTCGAGGTAATTCAAAACTACCTCACATATTGTCTTATAATGTATTAAAGTTTGAGTTTCTGGATTTGTCATAATGTGAGATTGTTGTCTTTCATTGCTTTATATGCTATTACTAGTTAGATTTATGCACTTTGATTAGTTCTTAGCATGAAATAATTTCCATATGTTAAACGTTTGAAATCACGGTTCATTACTGATGCATCAATTAGTATTGTCTGGATTTAGTGATTTTAATTTTAGTTTTAACACAAAACGAAGTTTATTCTTATGAACTCTTTAAAGATGTATTCTGTAAGGTGTTCTTGAAGTTTAAGCAGCCCTTTTGGATTGTTTGAATGATTATAATTCACAAAAATTCTTATTATTTTTTACCGATTCAAATGCCTACAGCATATATATTTTTTCAATTCTGTGGGCGTTGAAAGGTGTGTATCTTGATGAGTGTGTGATTTTTTGCATATGTAGTGCGTTAATCCGAGGGAGTACGTAAGGCATAAAGTGCAAAGAATTAAAATGTGTGTACAAATGCTAATGGGTATGAATAATAAAATGTGTAATTGGGTCATAACAATAATGGCAGTGACATCAAAGTGCTATGAGATTTGAAAAGTTTGAATTTCATGAATTTTTGATTAATTCAACAATACCTTTCGATCTGGTTAGTAGTTCATAAAGTTAAAGCTTACACTTTTCTATAATAATACCCATAACCAACCGCCCTCGTGTAATTAACACTAACTCATTAAAACGTGAGGCGCGCTAGTTAGTAAATTCCATGGCCCCTCGCAAATTGTAAACGCATAGTTGCTTTAGGCACGTGTTTAATAATATTACTTTCTTAAAATCGGGTGCACATTTATGTAATTCAAATCCAAATCTCAACGAAGTCGAAATGTATTAAAAGTCGCAGGCGTACTGGTACGGTGTGGTCCGAAATGCATTTTCACGACGTTGCAGTTTTGTTTAAAAAAAAAAAAAAAGGAAAAATGATAAAGCGGAACGCTAATAAAGGCATATAAAAGCAAGACATGTAAAGAAATCATGTAAAAAGAAATACAACAGTTAGAGCGACCGTGCTAGAACCACGGAACTCGGGAATGCCTAACACCTTCTCCCGAGTTAACAGAATTCCTTATTCGGATTTCTGGTACGCAGACTGTTAAATAGAGTCAAACCTTTCCTCGATTCGGGATTCGAACCGGTGACTTGGGACACCATAAATCTCCCGAGTGGCGACTATGAATCTCTTAATAAACGAATCCCGTTTCGATTGTCTTTTAATTGGAAAAACTCCACTCGCACCCTCGCGGGCCTGCGAAAAAAGGAGGTGTGACAGCTCTGGTGACTCTGTTGGGGAATGTTATGACCCAGAACCACTGGTTCAGGGTTTAAGAATTCGAGCTTTAAATAATTGTTATATTTGGCTTATTATCATCTTATTTTATTATATGTCTGTATTTAATGTGCTAAATGTTGTTTTTACCGCTTTGATATTCTTGTGAATTGTACATATAAATTGTGTCGAAACCAATCTCCTCTCTGAGTCTTCTAAATCATGAAGAAGGGTGCACTTTGTGTGACTTCTTTTCTGTAGAGGAGTGTCATCGTATTCTTCGTACTATGGGGATTGTGGAGACCAGCGGAGTTTCCTTCATTGCTTTTCAGTTTCGTGGGGCCGCTTATGATTGGTGGCGCACGTATGAGTTGGATAGTCCAGAGGAGTCTGCTTCATTGACCTGGACGCAGTTTTCAGATCTATTTTTGAGAGAGTTTGTTCCTTAGAGCCTTAGGGATTCTTGGCGCTCGGAGTTTGAGCGGTTGCGATAGGGTTCCATGTCAGTATCGGAATATGCTATTAGTTTCACCCGTCTTGCCAGGCATGCACCGGCCTTGGCAGCCACAGTCCGGGAGAGGGTGCGGAGATTTATTGAGGGCCTGATTCCGTCGATCCGATCCAGCATGGCCAGAGAGTTGGAGACAAATATATCTTATCAGCAGGCAGTTAGCATTGCCAGGAGGATCGAGAGTATGCTCCCTAGAGAGCGGGGAGATAGAGAGGCCAAGAGGTCTCGTGAGTCAGGTCATTTCTCTGGTGCCCGCACTTCAGCAGCCGGTCGTTTTGGCAGGGGTTATTCCGGTCGTCCAGTCCATTCAGCCTTGCCAGTAGCCGGTAGTACTCCAGCTCTTCCAGCACCTCAGGAGCCTTATTATGCTCCCCCAGTTTCCAGTGCACCTCCTGCGCGGGGTCCTTCCGGGGGTCGGACTAGTGGGGGTGAGGCCGGTCATGCACAGAGTCACCGTGTCCTCCCGGAGCTTGCTATGGGTGCGGGGATACTCGCCATCCGGTTAGGGAGTGCCCCGGGCGTAGGAGGGAGCACCTAATCGGTCTTTGCGGCCTCGGCGTAGTTCTCGGGGTCGGCGAGCTATCATTCCGGCTCCAGTGCCACTCCACCTGCCCGGCCGGCCGGGGGCGGGGGTCGGGGTTCCACAGGCCGCCCTCGAGAGGGGGACGAGCCGGATTCTATGCTATTCCCGATCGCGCTGCGGCTGTTGCATCCGATTCTGTTATCACAAGTATTATTCTGGTTAGTCACAGGGAGGCATCGGTTCTATTCGACCATGGTTCCACTTTTTCATATGTATCTTCTTACTTTGCTTCTCATTTGGGTGTGCCTCGGGATTTTTTGAGTGCCCCATTTATGTTTCCACTCCGGTGGGTGATTCTTTGACTGTGGACCGTGTATATCGGTCATGTTTGGTTACCATTGGTGATTTTGAGACCAGAGCGGATCTATTGTTGCTCGGAATGGTCGATTTTGATATTATTCTGGGCATGGACTGGTTGTCGCCCCATTATGCTATTCTTGATTGTCACACCAAGACCGTGACGCTGGCTATGCCAGGCATTCCACGTATTGAGTGGAGTGGTACCCTAGATCACACCCCCAGCCGTGTTATTTCTTTTCTCAGAGCTCAGCGTATGGTTGAGAAGGGGTGTGCTGCTTATCTGGCCTATGTGCGGGACGTCAGTATTGACACTCCCTCTATTGATTCTGTTCCGGTGGTACGTGACTTTGTTGATGTATTTCCAGCTGATCTCCCGGGCATGCCACCCGACAGAGATATTGACTTTGCTATTGATTTGTTGCCGGGCACTCAACCCATTTCTATTCCACCGTACCGTATGGCTCATCCTGAGTTGAAGGAGTTGAAGGATCAATTACAGGAGTTATTGGGCAAGGGTTTCATTCGACCCAGTGTTTCGCCTTGGGGTGCTCCTGTATTGTTTGTGAAGAAAAATGACGGTTCTATGCGTATGTGTATTGACTATCGTCAGCTGAACAAGGTTACAGTGAAGAACCGGTATCCTTTGCCCCGTATTGATGATCTATTTGACCAGCTACAGGGTGCACAAGTGTTTTCTAAGATTGATTTGCGCTCCGGGTATCACCAGTTGAAGATTCGGGAGCCAGATATCCCGAAGACTGCCTTCAGGGACCCGGTATGGTCACTATGAGTTCCTCGTGATGTCTTTTGGGTCGACTAATGCCCCAGCAGCATTTATGCATTTGATGCACAGTGTGTTCAGGCCTTATCTGGACTCGTTCGTGATTGTCTTCATTGATGATATTCTAGTATATTCCCGGAGTCGGGAAGAGCACGAGCAGCATTTGAGGATAGTGCTTCAGATTCTGAGAGGAGAAGCAACTTTATGCCAAGTTCTCTAAATGTGAATTCTGGTTGAGTTCAGTGACATTTTTGGGCCACGTGGTGTCGAGTGATGGTATTCGAGTAGATCCGAGAAAGGTGGAGGCCGTGCAGAGTTGGCCCAGACCCTCCTCCGCTACTGAGATTCACAGTTTCCTTGGTTTGGCGGGCTATTACCGTTGTTTCGTAGAGGGGTTCTCTTCGATTGCAGCACCTATGACTAGATTGACCCAAAAGGGTGCGCCTTTCCAGTGGACAGACGAGTGTGAGGCGAGCTTTCAGAAGCTCAAGACAGCTTTGACTTCGGCCCCTATATTGATGTTGCCTACAGGTTCGGGGTCCTATACCGTATATTGTGATGCCTCACGAGTTGGACTCGGTGCGGTATTGATGCAGGACGGTAGGGTGATTGCCTACGCGTCGAGACAGCTGAAGGTGCATGAGAAGAATTACCATGTTCATGATTTGGAGCTAGCTGCCATTGTTCACGCCTTGAAGATTTGGCGTCATTACTTATATGGGGTTCCTTGTGAAATCTACACTAATCACCGGAGCTTGCAGCACTTGCTTAAGCAGAAGGACCTGAATATGCGTCAGAGGAGATGGTTAGAGCTACTGAAGGATTATGATATTACTATTCTCTATCATCCGGGCAAGGCTATTATGGTTGCCGATGCCTTGAGTCGTCGGGTAGAGAGTTTGTGGAGTTTGGCATATCTACCAGCTTCAGAGAGGCCTATGGCGATAGATGTTCAGGCTTTAGCCAGGCAATTTGTTAGATTGGATCTTTCGGAGCCTAGCCGGATTCTGGCATGTGTGGTTTCTCGGTCTTCTCTATTTGACCGCATCAGGGAGCGTCAGTTCGACGACCCTCATTTGCTTGTCCTTCGGGATAGAGTTCGGCGTGGTGATGCTCGAGATGTTACCATCGGGGATGATGGAGTTATGAGGATGCAGGGGCGTATCTGTGTGCCTAATGTGGATGATCTTCGAGAGCTGATTCTAGCAGAGGCCCATAGCTCGTGGTATTCCATCCATCCGGGAGCCGCGAAGATGTATCAGGACTTGAAACAACATTACTGGTGGGGGCGAATGAAGAGGGATATAGTCGATTATGTTTCTAGATGCCTCAACTGCCAGCAGGTGAAGTATGAGCATCAGCGTCCGGGTGGATTGATGCAACAGA
Source organism: Nicotiana noctiflora (assembly GCA_032618575.1). Taxonomy (NCBI): domain Eukaryota; kingdom Viridiplantae; phylum Streptophyta; class Magnoliopsida; order Solanales; family Solanaceae; genus Nicotiana; species Nicotiana noctiflora. The sequence goes on along the minus strand of JASVEL010000519.1, from coordinate 231,705 downwards.
TCGAAATTCTCGAGTGGAAATGGGAGTGCATTACCATGGACTTTGTATCTGGACTTCCACGGACGGTTAGGAAGTTTGATTCCATTTGGGTCATTGTGGATCGGCTGACCAAGTCCACCCATTTTATACCGGTGAACACTACATATTCATCGGAGCGACTGGCGGAGATCTAAATCAGGGAGGTAGTTCTGCTACATGGTATTCCAGTTTCCATCATTTCAGATAGAGGCACTCAGTTCACTTCACGGTTCTGGAGAGTTGTACAACAGAAGTTAGGCACTCGGGTGGAGCTGGGCACATCGTTTCACCCCCAGACTGATGGTCTATCCGAGCGTACTATTTAGATTTTGGAGGATATGCTCCGTGCGTGCGTGATTGAGTTTGGAGGTTCATGGGATCAGTTCTTGCCACTGGCGGAGTTTGTTTATAACAACAGCTACCAGTCTAGTATTGAGATGGCACCGTACGAGGCCCTATATGGTAGGAGGTGCAGGTCTCCCGTGGGTTGGTTCGAGCCGGGCGAGGCCAGGTTGCTAGGTACTGATATGGTTCAGGATGCTATGGACAAGGTCAAGGTGATTCAGGACAGACTTCGTGCGGCCCAGTCTAGACAGAAGAGTTATGCGGACAAGAAGGTTCGCGATGTGGCTTTTATGGTTGGCGAGCGGGTTCTGCTTCGAGTCTCGCCCATGAAGGGCGTTATGAGGTTTGGGAAGAAAGGAAAGCTGAGTCCTAGGTTTATTGGCCCTTTTGAGATTTTGAGGCGTGTTGGGGAGGTTGCTTATGAGTTGGCCTTACCTCCCAGTCTAGCCGGAGTTCATCCCGTATTTCATGTCTCCATGCTCCGGAGATACCATGGTGACCCGTCGCATGTGTTGGATTTCACTTCTGTTCAGCTAGACAAGGATCTGTCTTATGTTGAGGAGCCAATAGCCATTCTAGACAGGCAGGTTTGACAGTTGAGGTCGAAGAGTTTTCCTTCTGTGCGAGTTCAGTGGAGGGGTCAGCCTCCCGAGGCATCGACCTGGGAGTCCGAGTCTGACATGCAGAGCCGATATCCTCATCTATTCCTTGACTCAGGTACTTCTTTCTTTTGTCCGTTCGAGGATGAATGATTGTTTTAGAGGTGGAGATTGTGACGACCCAAAGGGTCATCACTTGTTTTATTAATCATTTCGAGCTCCTGAGGTCTTGAAAACCTCATTTATAGTTGCCTCAATTTGCGTGTACAGCTCGGGCACGAAGCTGGAAATTTTTTTATGTTGAAATATGTGAAATATGTGAAAAATTTAAAGAATATTGATATGGTTGACTTTGGTCAACATTTTTGATAAACAGACCCGGAACCGTGATTTGACGGTCTCAAAAAATCTGTAGAAAAATATGGAACTTGGGCGTATACCCGAAATTGAAATCCAAGGTCTAGAACCCCGGTAAAAGAATTTTTTTGTTAAATTGTTTTCTGAAAATATTTAAGGAAAATGAAACTGAAATTTGATTGAAAAGTGGTGATATCGGGCTCGTATTTTGGTTCCGAAACCCGGTACAGGTCAAATATATTGGTTAAGCGCTTCCTGTAAAGTTTGGTTGAAAACGGACGTCGTTTGACGTGTTTCGGCCTTAAATTGGAAATTTTGGAAATTATGAAATTTGAAAGAATTCTTGAGTCTTAAGGCTCAATTCATTGATTTTGATATTATTTTGGCGATTTGATCGCGCGAGCAAGTTCGTATGATGTTTTTAAGTCGGTGTGCATATTTGGTTTGGAGCCCCGAGGGCTCGGGTGAACTTTGGATAGGCCACGAGATCAATTTCTCATGTTAGAAGTTGCTGTCAGCAACTGGTCTGCAGAGTTCGCAAATGCGAACTCCCCACTATTCTGCCTGTGTTCGCAAATGCGAACAATAGTTCGCAAATGCGAACTCCCCACTATTATGCCTGTGTTCGCAAATGCGAACAATAGTTCGCAAATGCGAACTCGCCACTATTCTGCCTGTGTTCGCAAATGCGAACAATAGTTCGCAATTGCGAACTTCCCAATATTTAGCCTGTGTTCGCAATTGCGAACAATAGTTCGCAAATGCGAACTTCCCAGTTTTGCCTTGGCTTCGCAAATGCGAACAAAAGTTCGCAAATGCGAACTTCCCATCCTTAGCTTATTTTTCAAACTCCGGAAATTGGTCGGGGTTCGCAATTGTGAACCCATGTTCGCAAATGCGAACACAGAGACCTGTAAATCACGATTTCCAGCTTCATTCTTCACATTTCACAACCCAAAAACACCCATTTGCGATTCTTCACAGATTCCTTCTTCTTCAAAACAATCGTAAGTCACTTTTTACTTAATTCTTTCAATTTCTAACAACATTAAACATGTTTTTCAATAGAAATCAAAGGTTTTCATGGTAGAATTTCTTGTTTTTGGTAGAATATAGGGTTTTTCATGAATTAGGAAATTGGACCTCGAATTGCGGTCCGATTTTGAAACAAATCATGTACTTGAACTCGTGGGGGGATGGGTAACCGGATTTTGGTCCGAACCCCGAGTTCCGACCATGTGGGCCCGGGGTCGAAATTCACTATTCCGGGAAGAATGTTGTAAAAGTTGAAATTGGCCTTATGAATTAGTTTGTTGAGTAGTATTGATGATATTAAATCAATTGTGTATAGATACGATTGGATTGGAGCCGAATTTGAAAGGAAAGGGCATTGCCACAGATTGAATTGTTCGTAAAACAATTGAGGTAAGTGGCTTGTCTAACCTCGTGTGGGGGAATTTTCACCCCTAGGATATTATGTGATAGTTAAATGCCTTGTACGCGAGATGACGGGCGTGTACATGCGCTGGTTGTTGAACACATACTTTATTTAAAATGTTCGATGAGTGGTATTCCTATGTTTAGCTGTTAATTTGATATTTTACCCGGTAGTAATTCGAAAAGCATGATTAGGTAGTACTTAACTGTTTAGTTGCCTAATTGTCTTATTTGAACTTCTTGATAATTATTGGCACTATTTTTCGGTGAAGTTATAGTTAAGCATAATTTATTCTCTCTGTGTATTCCTTTATTTGTTGTGCTTGTGGACTGCGGGTTCAATTCCCGGAGACCCAGGGCTGTGAGTTCGATTCCCAGAGACATGGAGTGATATTGGTAGGGACTGCGGGTTCGATTCCCAAGATCCTGAGTTATTTGTAGGGACTGCAGGTTCGATTCCCGAGATCCTGAGTTATTTGTAGGGACTGCGGGTTCGATTCTCGAGATCCTGAGTTATTTGTAGGGACTGCGGGTTCGATTCCCGAGATCCTGAGTTATTTGTAGGGACTGTGGGTTCGATTCCCGAGATCCTGAGTTATTTGTAGGGACTGCGGGTTTGATTCCCGGAGATCCTGAGTTATTGATTATTTACTGAGACATGGGCTGCGGGTTCGATTCCCGGAGACCCAGAGGTACTGTCAATGGGACTGTGGGTTCGATTCCCACAGGTCCCGGACTTGTTTTATTGAGTTGGTTATTTGTTGTTAGCTTAATTGTAGACGGTTGCAGTAATCATCTGATTGTTGTTATTTCGGAAATTATTATCATTTAAACTGCTTATTATTGTTATCATCATATTATTATTGTTTCTCAGTAGGGCCCTAACCTTCCTCGTCACTACTCCATCGAGGTTAGGCTTGGCACTTACTGAGTACCGCCGTGGTATACTCATGCTACTCTTCTACACACTTTTGTTGTGCAGATCCAGGTACATCAGAGCAGGCTCGTGCTAGGTGATTCCGCAGCTTTCTAGGAGACCTCGAGGTATGATCTGCTACGTCCGCGGATCCGGAGGCTTTCCTTCTATTCTAATAGTACTAGTTGATATTTTTCCTTCATTTCGTTGTTAGATACTCTTTACACATAGAGCCACAGTTGTATATTCTCTTTTAGTCTGTGTTACCGTGGGATTCCGGATCTTGGTAGCATTTTACACAGTGTGTTGAATGATGTATGTGCCAAGCGGCACGGATTACATATCTTTTTATGCTATTTTTCCGCTGTTTCTTATTTAAGTGTTCATAGCTTGTATATTCCGCAATGTGTTAGGCTTACCTAGTCGTGGGGACTGGGTGCTATCACGACATGTTCACGATTGGTGAACTTTGGTCGTGACAGGTCAGTACCTGAAATAGACCCTCATGTGATCTCTTTGTGTGCTTTGAGTGGGATTCTAGGAGTACAAACTATTCATGTAACTGGATACAATAATATGAGGCCTTTACAGATCTTGTTAGATGGTGGTAGCACTCACAACTTTATATACTGTGAAGCTGCTAAAAGGTTGGGCTGTTGTATTGTTCCAACTAAGGTTGGTTATATGAGTCTTGGTAACAATTCAATGGAGGCCACATCTGGAGTTGTAAGGAACTTCCAGTGGATGTTACAGGGGACTTCTTACACTTCTGATATGATTGTTTTTCCATTTGGCAAATATGACTTAGTTTTGGGAGCCTTATGGATGAAAACTTTGGGTCCTGTCACTATGGACTACAATGATCTCACTATGTCATTTACTTACAAGGGCAAATTCCATTTGTTGCGGGGTGCTTACGAGGAATGCAAGTTATCCAGCACTAGATCTCTCAACAAGAAGAATATGGACCAGGTTCAACTCTTTATGTTGCAGGTTTTGGTAAATGAACCTAAGCTGTCTGCAGGACATCAGCTCAATGCTTTACAACTCTCGGCAACCATGTTCCTACTGTTATTGAGCACATTCTTCAGCAGTACCAACAGGTGTTTGTTGAACTTACTACCTTGCCTCCAAAGAGTGGTACCTTTGACCACAGTACAACCTGGGACTAAACCTGTCAATACTAGGCCTTACAGGTACCCCTCCTTAAAAAAAAATATCATTGAGAAGCTGGTTCAAGATATGCTACAACAAGGAGTGATCGAGTATAGTAATAGCCTTTTTTGCATCCCCTGTGGTATTGGTGTAAAAAAAAAGGATGGTACATAGAGGTTATGTGTGGATTACAGGGAGTTAAACCACTGCACTGTCAAGAAAAATCTCAAGCAACATACGCTCTCAAAGTGTTTGTTAATGAGGTTGAAAGGTAATTAGATAAAAGGTGAAAATCATTAGGTCAGATAGAGGTGGTAAATATTAAGAATAATATAATGAGTCAGGACAATTTCCATGTTCATTTGCGAAGTTCTTCAAGGAACACGGCGTATATGCATAGTATACTATGCCAGGAACACCTCACCATCATAATTTAAATTTCATTTAGTATTTAATAGGTAATTCAATATTTTTAACCAAACATATATGAAATCTTTGGATAGATAATTTATATTTGACTAAGAATATTAATTTACCTCGTCATATTCACTATTCATAGAATAATTAGTTCAACTTTGGGTAAATCCTTAAGTTCTAGCAATGGTGAAAATTAATTTATCTACTAAATTTTAATTATAGACATTTCAATAATTTTATGGATAAACCATAATTTTTATGTATGCATATTTTTCATAAACATACTAGTTTGGCCACTTTAGTGACTAACAAACTGTATAAACATATATACACACACATAAAATAAATATCTGAAGATTTTATGCATGTGAATTCTTTAAACACTATAATTTGATCATTTTGGTGACTAACAAAGTATATGTAACTTTAAGCATATACATTACTCATTGCAGAATATAATATAAGAACCATAACAAATTAATTCATTGGGGAATTTACGTGCAATTACTGTAAGGTGTATGCATTCCAGAAACCTGGCGGATGAGGGGTTTTTTTTCGTATGGTCCTAAAGTAATTTTTAACAGTACCATAACTTTACTTTATGACCCAGGAAGATCTTTGCATCTATAGGCCAACTCTTAAACAAAATATAAGCATTCATTAAAATTAGTTAGGCAGAAATTGATTAACGAAATAATTAAGGCCAGATACGTCTTCCTTAATTCTTAAACAATCAGCAATCACAATCACATTAAACCTAAGTTTCAGTACCCATATCTTTCTTTAAACTGCAGAAGTAAGAAACAAGCACAAAAATATATCTCACTATCTAAAGTGCTTTATTCTTAATTATTTGATGGGATTAATGAGTATTTGCGTACCACATATCAATATATCACCAGACAATTTTATGTATTTAGTTGTGGAAGAAATTTCAAGGAGAATCCTTTTAGAGAAACCTACTAAAAACCTTACTGTTCTCATTGACATGGTGGAAATTACTTCAACAAAAATCATGGCGACTTAATTGTACAATAAATGAAAACTATCAGTTCAAATAATTTAGGTTCATGATATCACAAGTAAATAGAAATTTTAATTGCACCAGGATCTTGAACATGATAATCTTACATGTAATCGTCATAGTAAACATAGTTGAAGCGGAATCCATTATCGTGAAGCGGAAATATTAATCGGTAATTGGTTTCTCGCCCTTTACTGTAGCTTTCATTATCGCCGCCTTTAATGATGTAAGAAAGAAAATAAAAATATAGGGTGAGGAGAGGATCAATTTATAGACATTCTTATTTAATTTGGTATTTCCATCAAGTAACCGATCGGACGGATGTGATTTATTCATTAATCAAATATTAATTACGAGCATAATTTTATTGGGCCATATATACACATGGAAAATAACTTACAATCATGTCTTTGATTACTTTAATTAAACAATTGAACACTAAAAAATTACAAATCAGTAATAAACATACCATGACTCAAATCCTATGCATGCAATGCGTCGAACATGCAGACAATGTGGAGAAAATTCTACAAAATATGACACTTGGCATGTCGATATTGTTTTTAGTATAGGTGAAATGAATAACAACCTTATTAATACCTAACTTTTTTCATCTATTAGGCAAGCTAGCTAGATAACTGGACGTGGCAATTGACAACACTTTTTATGGTCAGTTACTGGCCTAATATAATTTTCTTGCTGATTAGTCCATTTCACGTAAGTTTACCAGTAAACTGCCTAATTAATGTTCATCAATTATACATGAAACGTTGTGGCCAATAGATTAAACTACAAGGACTTTAGGCAGTGGCGGAGCCAGAACCCCGATGAAGGGTGTTCAAAAAAAAAATTTGTACCTAGTGGATAGTGTTAAGGGTGTTCAAAACTGAATATATAAAGGTAAAAAATAAATTTTACCTTATATATACAGTGTAATTTTTCGGCGAAGGGTGTTCGGGTGAACACCCTTGCGCCCCCTGGATCCGCCACTGACTTTAGGTCACCTTCATTAATTCCCTTTACTACATTTTTTTATTTATAAGAGACAGTTCACACAGTTGCATGCTAACTGATGGATGTTAGAAGTTGTTATTTATTAATGGCAAACATGACACCCTCCTATTCCAGCTTAGAATACGCGTGCCAATCCTTTTGCCGTTTTTTTTTTTTTTTGCTTTTTAAATCGACGTCACTATTTTTTTTTTCCAGAAGAAATTTGACCAGTCATCGGATAGTAATAGTATCGGGCTGCACGTCGCAGACGTTATATATATATATATATATATATATATATATATATATATATATATATATATATATATATTGATCGGACTGCACCCCGTACTGTTATTCATAGAACTACGATGGGTCTTTCGCAATTGCGAAGCATGCAGACCTGCAACACACAACCGTTGAAAATATGAAATTTTCTAAGTTGAAAACACTCTGTGGCCTATCAAAAACTCACCCGAGCCCCGGGGTCTCCAAAACAAACGTGCACGCAAGTCCAAAAATATCAAACGGACTTGCTCGTGCGATCAAATCATCAAAATAACATCAACAACTTTGAATTTAGCATCAAGATCATGAAATCACTAACAACTTTTTTGCAATTTTCTCAAATAATGCCCGTTGCACGTCATTTCAAGTTCTCTTATCAAATTTACAGGCTCAACTTAAATCACATATAAGACCTGTACCGGACCTCGTAACTAAAATACGGGCCTTGTACTATCAAATTTCAAGCACATTTTATTTCCAAAAACTCATATATTTTTTCAGAAAATAAATTTATTTAAAAAATTATTTATCGGGTTTGGGACCTAGGATTCTGATTCCGGGCATACGCCCAAGTCCCACATTTTCCTGCGAACCCTCGAGGACTGTCAAATTATGGGTCTGGTTCTATTTACCTGAAATATTGACCAAAGTCAACCAAAATTTATTTTAAAAGCAAAATTTATTATTTTCACATAATAGCTTTTCGAATATGCGTTCGGATTGCACACACGAATCTATGTAAGACAAAAAGGAGATTTTAAGGCCTCGAAACACAATTTATTTCTAAAACGAGTGATAAATTTTTGGATCATCGCTGGTAGTCCCCCCCCCCCCCAAGTTGTTAAGTTTAGGAATTGTGTTGGACCAATGCTACGAGTTTCTGAAATTCAATATAATTTTCGTAAAGTGGATCGTTATTAGTGTTTTGAGCCTGGACATAAGAGTTGTAAAAATTCCAAAACAAAATATTTTTAAGTGAAAATGGTATTTAAAAAATTAGAGTTGCATTTGGACATAAATATAATTTTGGGTTGTTTTTAAATTTTTGTGAGTGACCTGAGTGGAAATAATATAATATTTTGAAGTTTTTTAAATTTTTTAAAATTTTTAAAACTCATCGAAAATTTTAGGCGACATCAATTTTGAAAAAGAGTGAAAAAATTTCAACAAAAATATGAAAGAAATCTTATGTCCAAACGGGCTCTTAGCCTAAAGGGTACTTATCGGTATGGGAAAGAGCGAAGATGCCCGAGATATGTATGGTGCTTAGTTGGGTGTTGGGACTCCAAACTGTAGGGAAATAGAGGCAGATCTAAACGTTAAACTTAATGGAGTCAATATTCCAACTTCTTCGAAAATATGGTTTAAATATTTTAATAATTTCCAAGATAATTTGCAGATATATATTTACAGTATAAACTAAAATAATTGGTTCAATTTAACTCGTAACTAATCTTAAAGATCAACACATGTGGAGGAGCCACCTAAAATGTTGGAGATATGGGGACTTTGGGTTATTAAGAATATATAGAGGAAACGATATGGATGTCACATCTACAGCTTTTAGTGTTTTTCTTTTTAAATATTATTTCTATTACTATACTATCATTTAAGAAGTTAAAATAAGAGTAACTGACCCATATTACTTTGTCCTAGGAATTTGGAATAATTTACTCGGCAATGAAGTCAACTTTATGGTCCCCCATCCATATATTTCTAATATTTTTTAATAAGGAAAATCATTTTATTTTCGGTTGATGATTTTTATACTTAGGCAACATTTTTATTGATTTTCTATTTGATATCTGGTATTCGCATTGGAACCTGATTATATTTGAATTTGTGTCGCGTAGGACTCCATTCGGGGGAAGCACTTGAATTTTTTCATACCCAAAATTTGAATTCAAGAACTCTCGTTAAGAAACCAAGGAAACACAACATATAGCACTTCATTTGTAGCATTCAAATCACTCAATGGCGCCGAAGCTTCCTTTTGTTATTATGTGGTAAAGCAAATACTTGCACTTTCAAGTAGCATTTGGTAATATAATACAAGTTGAGTACTGTTTGCAGTTCTTGTGTTGCTTGAATCAAAATAGATTTTGCTTTTGCTTTCCTAGAAGGAAAAAAAAAAAAAAAAATCATATTCCATAATGTTATCTGAGATCTCCATTTTAACTGCCGTTTGGACATAATTTTTTTAAAAAAATTATTTATTCATGGAATTAGATCAGTTTTTTAAATATCTTTGAAGAAAAATTTTCAAGCTTCAAAAAATAATTTGGGCTAGTTTTTGGGTCATTTTTTTTTCACTTACAAAACTTGAATTTTTTCAAATAATATGCATCAACTTCCAAAATTATTTTCCAATACCACTTCAAAAATTCTTTTTTTCAAGTTTCAACCATTTATGTCCAATGACTACTTAATATGCAGCTTTGAATTCTCCTAAAAATAATAAATAATACATGTTTAATGTCTCTTAGTAGTCATGCAAAGTTAAAGTGATTTTCTAGGCTATTTAAATTTGGCCGGAAGCAAGTGATTTATTTAAGAAATCAAAATGTATTAATTTTTTTTCTTCAATTTACCCTTGTTTAATAAATGATTGAACAAATTTCTAAAAACTAATTCAATAATTCTTTACATTTTCCTATGAATTAATAAAATAACCCGCTTAATTAATGTATTAATTGACTTTTTTTAGTGAAGGTGCTAAACCTTTAAAAATCACTTAAAATGAAGAGATAATTTCTGAGACCGCCTTCCATGCTCCAGATTTGACTTGGTAACACTCACCTCCCTTGTGGTTTCCAGTATTACACTTACCTCACTTATTTTGATTCTTTTGTCATTATTTTAATTTGTTTATTGTTAATACAAAATAATTATAAGGTAAAATACATAAAGAAACACTTAAAGTCGGCCTAAGAGGTCTGTCTCACACTCCAGGAAATGCAATTTTAGTAAAGGCCGATAACGCATAAGTCACATACTCAATGATCAAATACACACTTCTTGTTGGCCAAATTATGCCTTGTGGACACCTGTGCATGTAAGTCTACCTGCGTGAAATACACACTCTGCTGACATGCCAAGATCAAAAATGAAATAATGACACTTATAATTACAAAATAAAAATATTATCACCTTAATAGTAACTTAATTAGAAAAACTCAAAAACAACAATTCTTCCTCCTCCAAAAAACAGATGCCCCGGTCCCTCCTCCAACTTCTTCTTCTTCATTTTGAACATCTAAACCAGACCCCTTCTGTCACGACCCGGCAGATCGTCTCATGAGTTACCGCTCTATTTTTCCCATTTCTGCTTCTATTTGTCGTAATCATTGGTTTTAAATGTGACCGGGTTAGTTGCTCGGGTTCATAAAGGTTTTGAGAAGATTTGAGATACTTAGTCTCTTTTAAGAAGGTTTAAGTTAGAAAAGTCAATCGGATGTTGACTTATCTGTTAGAGGACTCAGATGTGAGTTCCAATAGATCGGATAGCTTCGGGAGATGCTTTGGGGCTTAGGAATGTGATCGGAATGTATTTTGAAGGCCCAGAGTAGATTTAGGCTTGAATTGGCGAAATTGAGTTTTTTCATTTTCCGGTTGATAGGTGAGATTTTGATATAGGGATTGGAATGAAATTCCGAAAGTTGTAATAGCTTCATTATGTCATTTGGGACGTGCATGCAAAATTTCAGGATATTTGGACGTGGTTGGTTGGGTTTTTGGTCAAAAGCAGAACGCGGAAGAATTTAGAACCTTAGGCTTGAATTCACTGAGTTTTGGTGGTTTTGATATTGTTTTAGGTGTTTTGAAGATTGGAACAAGTTTGAATAAGGTTACAGGATATGTTGGTGCTTTTGGTTAAGGTTCGGGAGCCTCGGGGTGATTTTGGATGATTGACAGGGAGTTTGGAGAACTAGTGCAGCTGCTGTATTTTGTTACTTCTGGTATTTCCGCACTTGCAGGTAGGGGACCATAGACGCGGCTCCACATACACGAAGGAAGAGCCGCATAAGCAGCCGCTACATTGGTAAGGAAATCACAGAATCTGCTAGGAGGACCGCATTTACGACAACATCTGCGATGTCGCAGATCTGGGTGTGTAACCGGAGATGCGGGCAGCGGGGAACTCAAGTGACTTCCACAGAAGCAGATCAAGAACAACAAATGCAATACCACAATTGCGGTGGGAGGACCGCAGATGCAGAAATATCTTGTCAGATTATATTAATTCCTCCTACGCGAGTTTCATAGGGTTTCTCACTTTTAATATAAAATTTTGAAGCTTTGGGCGATTTTGAAGAGGGAAAATGTGACGACTCGACTCGTTGTCTCCTGTGTTACCATCCCATTTTTCCCGTTTATTGCTTCTTCATATTTCATTATCGTTATGTGGTATGTGAGAGTTGATTTGGAATGATTTTTGATAGAAGTGAGACCCTTCGTCTCTTTAAGGAAACTTAAGTTGGAAAAGTCAACCAAACATTGACCATTGAGTTAACGGGCTCAGATGTGGTTTCCGGTGATTCGGTTAGCTTTGGATAGTTATTTGAGACTTAGAAGTGCGATCAGAATCAATTTTGGAGGCTCGGTGTAGATTTAGGCTTGAATTGGCAAAGTTTGAATTTTGGCAAATTTTGGTTGATAGGTGAGATTTTGATCCGAGGTTCAGAATGGAATTTCGAGAGTTGCAGTAGCTTCATTTGGTAATTTTGTATATGTCTGCAAATTTTCAGGTCATTCGGACGTTGTTTGGTCGAGTTTTGGATTGAATGCGCATTGCGGAAATTTTGTTGAAAACAAGGCTTGAATCTAATGCGTTGTAACAGTTTTAGCGTTGTTTGACGTGTTTTGAGGATTGGAACAAGTTTGAATAAGGTTATAGAATGTGTTAGTGCTTTTGGTTGAGGTCCCAAGGGATTCGGGGCGATTTCGGATGGTTAAACGGGAGTTTGAGGCATTCGTTGCAGGTCTGAAATTTTCATCTTCTGGTATTTCCGCATCTGCAGAAAAGGAGCCGCATAAACGGTTCCGCAGATGCGGTGGGGGAGCTGCACAAGCGGGCAGGCGTGGCCCCAGGAAGTGTCTGCATAAGCGGACGTGTAGGCGCTTTAGCGGGGCCGTAAAAGCGGATAATAGATCGCAGAAGTGATTGAAGGTAAACCGCATAAACGATGTTGGATCGCAGAAACGGTCCCAAGAGTTTTTAAGTAAGACTGCATAAGCGGTCAAATTGTCGCGAAAGCAGTACTGCAAGTGCGGTGTTCGAACCGCAGAAGGGGAAATCTGAGCAGAATAATATGTTAAGTCTTCTTCGCGAATTTTGAAAGAGCAAACATTTTGGACTTCGGACTAAGGCAATTTTTGGGCGATTTTAAAGAGGGTTTCGAGAGTTTTCATCAGGCATGGATTCTTGGACTTAGATTATGATATTATTGTGTATAAACATGGATTAACACTAAAAACCCAAGGAATTAAAGGGAAAAAATGGCGGTTAGGGCTTGAGACCTAAGAAGGTTTGAATTGATGATTGAGGGATCAAATTTACTTCGATTCTTGTGTATTTTATTTGTACGAACTCGTGGTGAGACGAGGATTCCGGTGACATGAATTTCGTAAATCGAGAAGCGGGCTCGGGGCTCGAGTTTTGTTAGTTCCGAGATTTTTGCTATATTTCGATTGTTTTCGATTGGGTATTGTTCCCTTGGCATATTATAATGTATTCGCTCTAATTTTGGCTAGATTCGATGCGCGTGGAGGCCGATTTGAGGGCCAAAGGCATTGCGAGCTCGAGATTTCGTCGGTTCGAGGTGAGTAATACTTGTAAATGATATCCTGAGGGTTTGAAACCCTGAATTTGTACATTATAGTGATGTATTGTGGTGACTTGCACGCCAGGTATGAGCGTGGGGTAAAGCACGATTGGGGATTGTGACTTGGTCCATCCCGGTTATTGATTTTACTGCGTGATTGACTGAAACCTACTTGATACTATCATGATTTGAGTTGATTGCCATGTTTTGGGCTTCGTGCCTGTCACACCCCCTTTTTAAACCAAAACCTTCCACTAAACCCTCTTAAATAAATAAAAGGAATTTTAGTAAAAAATTTTGAAAAGGGTTTTTCAATTTTGAAAGTGACAAAAAATGTGTGTTTAAAAGGAAATAACTCAGAGTCACCACCTGACATTGATTTCGGTGTGCCAGGCCACCGTTTTTAAAATAATTTTCCTTTAAAACACTTTAGACTTCAAAACTAAGTCTGCACCAGAGATTCGGGTAAGGGGGTTCATTTGACTCAGGGAGAAGGTGTTAGGCACTCCTCAAGTCCCGTAACTAGTACGATTGCGCACTCGATATTGTTGGCTTTTAAAATATTCGAATTGAGATTAAAAATAGACACAGAAAATAAACACTCAAAAAGGCTCGAGGTCGTCCCCACCTAATAAAAGAAAAATAAGAATATAAATAAGAACAAAATACTACACTTTGCCTCATCCGCAAGCTCGTTACGGCCTCCAAAATATTTACAAAGTCTTCGGGGCATTCCCCGGGTAAATTTAACTAAGGGACAACCTCTTACCTCAAAATCAACAAAACCTTAAAGATTGCCTACCCAAAGTGTTGTCGGCCTAAAGCATGATCCTAACGCTTGAAACAATTAGATAATAAACAAGAAAAAGAGCTAAGGGAGTATGAGCTAACATAATACTGATTTTCTTTCTAAATTCTGAGTTTACCTCATTACCACACAACCCTATAAATCAATCGTACAAAATGACTTACTCAAATTAGTCGCACACACAAAGATAGTTCTCAATATAGAGAGCACATATATGAGGAAAAGTAATACTGATAAACAGAAAGATCAAACAAACGAGCCAAGAAACAATAGATTCAGGGCATGAAACTAGTCACAAGCTGACCCTTAAGATTAAAGCAATACCACCATATGAACTTATCTCCAATTTTAATTTGATATCCTACTCGGCTTGGCAATGAATCGACCACGTTTCAAAAGAGTTCAATATCTTATACCCAAGCACAAATAATAAAACAGAACGACCTAAGACAGTTTCAAGCAATGACTTTAAAACAGGCTTTCAGGACTTAAAGGACCATAGAAGTTCCAGCACTCAGTTTCACGCCTAAACTAACAGGGATGAAATCAATTTAAACCCACATGAACTAACTTTCAGCATTCAGTGAGTAGGAACAAACTACTCGCTAATTAGTCGAACATTGTTGCTAACCAACATGGAGAAACAGGAGGAAGTTACAATTACAAGCAGGCTAGATCATGGTCAGACAGACGCAACCCCCTCTTCTGCTACTGGAACACATATAAACTCAGGGGAGATAACAAACTATTGCATAAATCTTAAAAAAAAAACAGGAACCAATTTAATTCGACAATGAGATGTGGCAGATTTCAGCATTTTAAGTCATTTTCAAATCACAATTATCCACTTTTCTAACACAATAGTACTTTCAGATTTAAACAAATTGAATCCCTAGCTAATCGTGAAACCATTTTTCACTCGCTCAAGTAGAAATTGAGAACTAGTCACACAGGATTCACGAACATAACAAGGAACAATTGAGACAAAGTATATATTGGTAGCAAGAGGAATATAAAGAAATCAAGCAAGATCAGTGAAGAACTCAACAGTTTCAGAACCAAAATCTAAGTGAGAACAAAGAATTCCAATTAACCAATGAAGAACGAACTATATTCCTACTTCTAGCAGCCAAACCAGCATTACTACGGAATTCAGCAATCGACCAAATAGAACGGATCAGTACAAGCAATATACGAGCAGAACGAGCAGAACAGAATCACATGCCAAGAGTATTCATCCAGACCCGCCATCAACCAACATTGGTTCTGCTAACACTTAAACTTAACTAAATTTTAAGAGTCAAGTCAATTCTAATGGCTTACCACATGCTCTCATATTGCTAAATTTATCACAAAATTAGATCAAACTTCAATCGACCATACTAGAACTGGGCAGAATCCAAGTTACGAGGCAATCAAATACCAAAAGCTAAACAGAACTCATGAGGGTGTAACTTAATCCGGACTTAATACTATCTGAAAGTCATGAGATTGTTTCTGTTAATGCCCAGATTTGATTATTCATATTCTAAAACAGGTCAAGCAAATTCAAACTCCCAAGTCTATTTTATCATATTTGGAATCATCACTGACAGAGTAAAAAAAATAAAGACAAACCTGGAAGTTAATCTTTCGATTAATTCTGTAAGAATCGATTACAATAGAAGTCGATTTAGTGATGGACTTGAGAATGAAAACAACTACTGGAAAATTCAGAGTCGACACAGGTGCAATAGAACAGGAACCAACCCAGGGAACACGGACACGAACCAAAACTGGAACGGCAAACTCGAGCTTGGCTCAATCAAACTCCATGTCGAAATAAAACTCCAAAAGAAGAAGAATCAAGTTCTTTTCGTATTTTTTTTGACTTTTCCCGATTCCAATTAGAATGAAACTAACACTTATATATATATATATATATATATATATATATATATATATATATATGAACGAAAACAAAATCCAGGATCACTAAAAGAGAAACCTAATTTCGAATGAGTTGAAATTTTGAAGAATCCCCACCCATTCAGAAACCCTAGCCCTCTCTGCTTTTCGAAAAACCGTCCCCAAAATTTTAGAAAACCCCCAATATATAGCTCTCTCGTATCTTCTATTCTTCTTCACCAAGGAATTGCATGGGACCACTTAATTAAAATCCGAAAATCCCTTTTTTCACAAATAAAATCGGAAAAATGGAGATCTTTGGACAAAAAGATCATCCAACGATTCCTATTCTTCCCAAATTTATTCAAGGGCTCGGATTTTATGTTCAAACAAAAGAAATAGGAGACGAAATCTGCAAATATCGGACTAAAATGATGAGATTCGTTGGGATTCGGCTGATGTGGAAAAAATATGAGAGGAGGGGACCATGAGGGAGGGGACCATGTAATGATTTGGGAATATTTTGGTGGTTTTGGGGGGATTTCGCGGCGAAAAAGGGGTGAAAAGGGTGGCGACCGGAGCTGGTGTTTGGGTTTAGGATTAGGGTTTTTTGGGGGAGATATGTGGGTTAATGTATTGGGTGTGGAGATTAAATGTGGGCCGTGGGATCAAAAGGGATGGGTGGTTGAGATTTAACAGGGAATGGGGCGGGTCAGGCAGATTGGGTCGCGGGTTAAAGGGGTAAGGGAGATGGGCTGCCCGTATTTGGGCCATTTTTTGTGTAAAATTGGGCCCAAAACTTGCACTTCTTAAATTCTAACAATCTATTAAGTAAATAACTCAAACCTTTAAATTAAAACCCAAATTAATTTCAATTAATTAAAATATATTATGTAATAGTATGGAACTATATATACATATATTATAATATATTATATTTTATGGATTAAAACAAGAGTTAAAATCATAGTAGAAACAAAAATAAGGCTATAAATATAAACAAAATATTAATAATTTAAACTGAATAGGATAAAATAGAGCATGAAAATATTTTTGTATATTTTTTCAATTTTGTGATAAAGATGATGTGAAAGAGTAAAAATTAGTGTGAATAAGTATATTAGACCTAAATTAATTATTCTACGCTAAAACGGGTGAAATTTCGGGGATGGTAAAAAATTACGTGTCTACAGTGCCGATTATTTGAGTCCTTCAGGGATTAATATCACTAATTTTGCATTACCGTGCATATTTTTTTTTATCTCGGTCCAAGGTTTAAAATATTGTTTTGCAAACTCAGCCATCTTTTTAAGATTTGAAAACTTAAATGACATTTTACTGACATTTTTAGCTGAGAACTGCTATGTTACTATTTCCCAAGGGGCTTATGTATATTTTCGGACTGAGTATGGATCGGGCTGCTCATCACAGCAACGTTATGTGTGCATTCTGGACTGTGCATTGATCGGGCTGTACACCGCAGCAGTGTGATATTGATATTGCGCCTGGGATGTAAGAGCCCCTCCGGAGTCTGAACCCCCACAGTGAGCGCGGGTACCCAAATGGATTGGGCTGCGCGCCGCAGCGGTCATGTGCATTGCATTGCATTCACGCATTGATTCCTGTTTGTACTATGTGGCATGACATTTAGCACTCTCATATCATTGGCATCCATGCTATTTTCATTGCACTGTGTACCAGATACTCTGGTGTTTATTATTAATAGAGTGATGTGCCTGAGGGGTTAACTTATGCGCGAACTTACAATGTGTGATAATGCATTCATATTGTTTGGATGTTGAAAAAAAAGATATTTTTAAAAGAGGGTTTTAAACTGAGCCAGATATTTTCTAAATGATTTTCACGGATTTACTGTTCCTAAAAAAGGTTGTACTGTCCTTTATAGCATGATGGAGTGCTCTTACGTAATTTCTTGCCTCTCAACCTTATTTACTCTTATTACCACTGAGTAGGAAGTACTCACTTTACTCCCTGCACCATGTGTGCAGATTCAGGTAGCTCGAGAGCTTAGCTGAGTTATATGTTGTTGTTAGAGCTCTACCGGAATTGTTGAGGTAGCTTCCCGTCGTCCGCAGGACCCGACTCCTCCCCTATCTCTTTATCATTTTCCGTAGTTTTGAACATAGTATAATATAAGTATTATTACTCTGTGTTTGGTAGAGGCTCTAGACTCATGACCTCCAGGTCTTTAGGAGATTATTCAGTATTATATTAATTTATGGCTTATTTATATCTATCAATTAAAACTTTTAGCTTCATAGCTGTTAATGATATTTAACTAACTGGTTTTGAGCTTCATGCTCGGGTTGAGAAAGTAATTGATCGGTCTTGCCTAGCAGTTGTGTTGGGCGCCATCATGACCAGATTTGGGATCGTGATAGGAAATCATTTTTATTCATTGAGGTAAAGATTTTAGACCCTAAAACTCGATTATTTATGATTAAGGAACAAACATATCAGTGTAAATTCATGAAAATCAGTAGAAAAGGTTGGAGTTAGGGCTTGAGATTATGAGGCCTTCTAGGATGATTTGAGGGGTCAAACGAACTCCGATTTTCGAGTTCTTTATATGTACGGACTCGTGTGATTATGAAGAACATTTAGGAATAATGTTTGTTCAATTCTGGGGTGCGGTCCCGGGGAATGAATTTTGACTGATTTCGGGTTTTGTGATTAAAATCAATCTTTTTCAATAGGAATTCATTTGTTTAGCATAATTTGATGATAAAAATCTGAACTTGGTAGATTTGGAGCACTCGGAATTCGATTCGAGAGGCAAGCGTGTTGCAGAGTAGCTTTTAGGGCTAGTTCGAGCTGAGTAATAATTTTAAATGTTGTCCTGAGGATATGAAACCCCAGAACAGTTAGTCCATCTCGAATGATTATTTTACTGTGTCTTTGATAGTTAATTATTTAATATTATTATATTTTAAGCTAAATTCCATATATGGGCTTCGTGCCGACAGTTTGAACGCTTAGCGGAGTTTTAAATAATATTTTCTCACTGATTGATTTCGTACTGCTGCTCAATCATGCTATATTTTAACTATTTTCAAAACTCAACTATGTTATTCTGTCTTAAACACATTAAATAATATTTTTAAAGATATTTTGAGCTGGCTTCATGTTTTACTGATGCCCGAAGGACTTATGAGATTCTGATCGAGTAAGGCCGAGGGCCTATGTTGTGAGGATATTTTGGGTCGGGCTGCACGGCGTAGCAGTGACATATTGATTATATTAATAAGGCCGAGGGCCTGAGATTGTACGCCACGAGCTTGAGATTGATATGAGGCCGAGAGTCTATTTATGATGCCACGAGATGGCTTGATTATGCGCTTGGGCTGTAAGGGACCCCTCCTGGAGTATGTACACCCCAGTGAGTGTGGGTATCCATTGTGATATGAGATATAGCCCGAGGGGCTTGTATTGTTCTTTGACATGCACGAGGGGCTGTTCTATTGTTACTGTGCCCGAGTGTCGTGACCCAAACTCAGTCGTGATGGCACCAAACCCTAAAGCTAGGCAAGCCAGACCAAAAACCTTTTTCATATTTAACAACAAGTCCTAAAATGATAATTTAAGGAGAATATAAGAGTTTATAGTAATACTCCAAGAATAATAGTAGAATGAGAATACTGAGAAGTGTGAATACTGATAATAACACTCCCAAAAGAACTAGGGTCACGAGTCTAGAGCCTCTTAGCAAAAACTGGATAATAATAGGAATATCTGAACGAAACACTCAAGTCTGAAAGTATATATGTAAATGAACTGAAATAAGGAGAGAAGCCAGGTCCTGCGAACGCTAGTAGCTACCTCAGTAAATCGGATAACTCTGACAACAACTGAACTGCTCGGCTAAACCTCCGGCGTACCTGAATCTGCACACAAAGGTGCAGGGAGTAGGAGTGAGTACTAAACCTCCACCGCAACTTGTAGCTCGATTAAAAATATTTTACATTATATAAAAATTTGAGGATCTCGTCCTCAACTCTTGAATCATAAATATTTGCACATTGTGCCAACTGAATATTTTTTTTCATTTCCTTTCTTTCATCTTTTCAATAATTTCCGTCAAGGAAAATCACAACATATAATGAACTCTCATACCGATAAGGAATATAATTGACAATTGGAATTAATTATCTTGAAATCACATAAATACCCACTATAGTAAGTAATAGAAAGTTACCTTTAGCCTCATAGATATTCTTAGTGACCAACACATAATGATAGGGATAGCTATCTCCATATAATAGCTCAACATGAGTATTCACATAAGTATATTTTAGGATTTTGAAGCTCACTCGTGAGTGGAGCATATCAAGAGGGCTCGCCTCAATCTTAAAAATCAAATCAAATTAAGGAAAAATAACATTTTTTATAACAATTAGAATTCTACTTGTAATGACACCATCTGGTGTAGTGACCTCAGCCACACCATAGCAATTATATCAATGGGTCGGGCTTCCACCTCTAGGCGGCATATACCCGTTCTCCCTCCATCTCTAACTTGTAGTGTATGTAGATTAGTAACTGTGATGGAGTTTGTGGACCAAGTGTTTTGGTGAAATAGACTTCTCCCAAGTCCAGGATAATATCTCATGATGTTTCTACTATCACCACATTCATAACAACTCATTTGCAGTTCGGCTACTCATACTGAGTCTTTGCCAGATAATTAGAATAACCATTTAAGGAATCTCATGCTAGTGGTGCATTAAAAGATGATTATCCCATGAGAGTGCCATGATTAATGGGGCACCATGAGTATTTTGAAATTATTTCCATTTCCCTGCTGACACTGAAATGTATAATTATTGTGGACATTGGAATATCAAAATTCTTAACATCGTCCCATAAAATCTCAGCTCTTACTTATATACAAGTTTTAGAGAACTTTTGAATACCACTTAAATACTTCGCATGCCAAATCTAATATGACACATGAACCAAAATTTGATCATTGATAGTGAACTCCTTTCACTTGGCGCAAACCCATAAGATACATCCTGATAATTCACGATACTAACCTTTATCGCTTGTACGTCACCATTATAAGATAACTCAAGTTGTTCAATTGGTATATGTCATTTTTAGGACAGTTAAACTCACTTCCTCCAGTATCTCGGTTTCTAGTTGTACCCTTCGCTAAATAGACATCTCATACAAACTATATAGTCCCTCACACAAGGTTAGACAAGCCACTTACCTCGATCAAGTGCAAGTCAGCCTGAAATCACGCACTTGCCACGAGTATCCGACTCCAAATGGCTCAAATCTATTTAATTAAATTTCATATTGTAAATAATAATTCAAGTAATTAATTCTATAATTAAATTCTAAGCTAATACGCAAAATTATGTAAAATGACCAAAATACCTCTCAGACCCCACGTCTTAGAACCGGGTAAAATCTACATTTCCAGACACCTCATACTCTCACGAGTCTAACCATACCAAATTTATAAAATTCCCATATCATTACGATCCTCAAATCAGTGATTCTATCCAAGAAGATTTTCTATCATTTTCAACAAAATTCTTAGATTAAACACCAAAATTTGTGATAGATTCGAGTTATACAACCAAAATTGAGTTAAGAACACTCACCACAATATTTTCCTTGAAAATCTCTCGAAAAATTGCTTCATCCGAGCTCCAAATCGACAAAAATGGAAAGTGGGACGAAGTCCCATTTTCAGAACTTAACATTTTGTCCGGCACTATTCACGTCAATATTCACGGGCACTATTCATATGGTACTGTTCATATATACTATACATGGGTACTGTACACGGTACTGTTCATGTATATTGTACATGGTACTGTACAAGGATACTTTTCATGCTACTGCGATCACTGTTCACAAGTACAAAAAATGCACAAATTGCCCAGAAAATTGCAGCAGCTTTTCTTTTCACTAAAAAGGCTCTAACTCCGTCATACAAACTCGAAATTAGACGATTCTTGTTCCTATGAGAAAAATAGTAATACGAACACAATTCTTCAATCAAAATTGAATTCGGAGCTCATTTGCCCAGTTCAATACCCATTTCGCTCGTTAAATAATTAACTCACATTTCACGTTGAAAACCCAATCGCAACTTGATGAAATTAAACTAAAATATCAAGATCAGCCCTATAATTCATGATTCAAATTTTGGAAGTCTCAAAATCAAATTTAGGTCTCTAGAACTAAAAATGGACCTTTGGATCATTACATGTGTATGCTCAAAACAATAAAAATCTTCCAAAAATGACCCATTGGGCATCCGAAACACACCTGAGGCCCCCGGAACCTCAACTAAAAGTTCCAACATATCTTATAACGTTATTCAAACCTGTTACAATTATCAAAACACCTAAAACTACACCAGAAACCCGATTTAATCTAAGATTCAAGCCTATGAACTTCAAATTCTAACCAAACACACTTTCGATCAAAAACCTATCCAAACCTTGTCCAAATGGCCTGAAATTTTGCACGCACATCCAAAATTACATGACGAAGCTACAACGGCTTCCAGAATTCCAAACCGACCCCCAGATCAAAAATTTACTATCGGACCGGAACTTCAAAAATTCAAACTTCGTCATTTATAGCCTAAATGAGCTACGGACCTCCAAATTGCATTTCGAACACGCTCCCAACCTCGAAAACACCTAACGGAGCTAATAGCACCATTGAATTTCCATTCTGAAGTTATCTCCACACTACTCTGAATATGGGACATTTCTCAACTCTTAAGCTCTCATTTAGGGGCTAAGTGTCCCAAAATACTCAGAATACTAGTACCGAACGTCCCGGCAAACCAAAATAGCAGAAATAAACTTAGAGGAAGTAGTTAATAAAGGAATGGGGTGTAAATTCTAAAAATGACCGGCCTGGTTGTTACATCAAGTGTGAGGTAGTTATTCGCAAATGCAAACTCTTCCACAGCAACACAGGATTGCAAAAGGGACTAGGTGTCCTCAAATGCGATGGTCACATTTGTAACCTTTTCATGCAAATCTGATGACACAAACACCAACACACACAATTCTCAACAAAATACTCCGAAACCTATTCGAGCCCTCGGTGCTCCAAACCAAACATCCATACAAGTCTAAAAATATAATATGAACTTGCTCGCTGTCACACCCCTTTTTTTATCCAAAAACAACAAACTTTTCCACTAAACCCTCTTAAATTAATAAAAAAGAATTTAGTGAAAAAGCATGAAAAGGGTTTTTCAATTTTAAAAGTGACAAAAATGCGTGATTAAAAGAAATTAACTCAGAGTCGCCACCTGACAATTGATTTCGGTGTGCCAGGCCACCGTTTTTAAAATGATTTTCCTTTAAAATACTTTAGACTTCAAAACTAAGTCTGCACCAGAGATTCGGGTAATGGGGTTCATTTGACTCGGGGAGAAGGTGTTAGGCATTCCCCAAGTCCCGTGAAGGTCACGGTTGCGTACTCGATCAAGTTGGCTTTAAAATATTCAATTGAGGTAAAAACAACACACAAAAGAAAAA
This sequence comes from Nicotiana noctiflora, assembly GCA_032618575.1. Taxonomy (NCBI): domain Eukaryota; kingdom Viridiplantae; phylum Streptophyta; class Magnoliopsida; order Solanales; family Solanaceae; genus Nicotiana; species Nicotiana noctiflora. The sequence continues at coordinate 208,092 of JASVEL010000519.1, read as the reverse complement.
AAGTAAACACATACGAGGCTCGAGATCGTCCCCACCTAATAAATAAAAAAAAATGAAAAACTACAAATACTACTACCGACCTCCAACTACAAGTACTTCGGGGCATACCCGGACAATAATATTTACAAACTTCATGGGGCATTTCCCGGATAAATTTAACTACGGGAACGACCTCTCGCCTCAAAATCAAAAGCAAAATCCTAAAGCTTGCCTACCCCGGTGATGACGGCCTAAAGCATGTTACTATCGTTAAACGAAACTAGTAGTAACAAAAATGGAACTAGCACATGTTATCTACTATCCAGTTCACTTAATTCTGTTCAAACTCCCATGGCGCCCCCAAATATTCAACCAGACAAAAGTTCATAAATTATTACAATTAAAGTTTCAACCAAAATTCAACATGGAAAAATTAACATTAATCATTGGCAAACCAGACAAGAGAGAAACAGAAGATAGGACGGACCTTCAAAGCTTTGAATCGTAAAATATCGTCAACCTTGAACAAGACCTTGACCGGATCAGCATCCACGAGCGGAATCTCAACTGACGAATAGACAGAACGAGCTATTGACCGAACCTCAAACCGGCAAAACTCGAAATAATACAATTTGGCTATGAAATGCATAACACCAAAAAAAACTTGGACAACCACAATTCGATGGAACCACAAATCTGCCTAGAAACCTCCAATAGCGACGAACTCGCGCAATACACGGCTAATAGTTGCATCTAATAGCTACAGAACCAAGAGATAAACTAATGAGGGAGACCTCCATGACTTCACTGTCATCAATGCAATAAGCGTTTCGCACCCAAAATAATTGATACAACAATAAAACACTTCCAGCATAATAGTAAGAATTGAAAGTAGAAAATGAACCACAACAGAACTCTCCCTGTGAAAATTGAATCCTTTTCTGGTACAATAAATCGAAGAAGTAATAATACCAAATCGACAAGAGAAATCAAACTTCAATTGAGTAAACCAATTTTTGTATAAATGAATTAGGGTGAAATTACAAAGAGGGCAACCAAACTCGAAAAATCACGGCAAAGCCTTCATAGGCGACCACAGACAGAACCGGTGACCATAAATCTCGACGGCGAGTTTGACTCTGCTCTTGCTGTTTGTCTATGAGTGATTGCTGGCTAGAGTTCAAGTCATGGAGGGTATAGAGTGAAATTTTGCTGGTTTTGGAATGGAGATGGAGAGGGTGTTGGAGTGGAGCCCGCTGGTCACAAGGGGCTTGGGGATTTAGGAGTGTGTGGCGGCTGGTTTTTTTTGTGTACTGATGGCTCGGCAGCGGCAGGAGCATGTGGGGTGGTGGAGATGAAGCTGGAGACGATGGAGATGGGGAAGGGAACACCCGCCGGCGGCTATGGCGTTGAGACTGTTGGTGTTGTTGTTGGTAGAGAGGAGGGGCGGCGGCAGGAGGGGATGAGGTTAGGGTGAGCGGCGGCTGCCTCTCTCTTTGTCTCTAGGGTTTTTTTTCTGTTGATGAAGAAGAAAAGGTTCATGGGGGGCGGCTGTAGCTTAGTTTTCAGCTAGGTTTTTTCATTTTTGTTTCTATCTTATCAAGAAGAGAAGGGGATACTAGGGTTTTAGGAGATAACGAGCGGGTCGGGTTTGGACGAAAATGGGTCAAGGGTGTTGGGTAAGGTATTTTGGGCTTTAAAATTTGGGCTTAAAGTCTAAAAATTGCAAAATACTACTAGAATCCTATTGAAATTAAAATAACTAAATATTTTCAAAATACTACTTTTAAAAATTGCACGGGTCAAAAATTACGTGCTTACAGCTGCCCCTCTTTGCTCGTAAACACGAAGAGTTTTCGGATTAAAGAACTATAAGCAACGTAATCAATTTATGACCCGACGCTTATTTTGAAGAAGATAAAGATGGCTAAAAAGATTGTGACCGAGCCCTGGTATCTGAGCTGCCTACATATCCTCGGCTATAGAGGAATCAGGTCACGTGTAGTTCAAAAGTGAATGAGACGATGGAGTGTACCGAGGTGGAGAGTCGAGTCGAGTGCCGTCGAGGTTTCGGTTCACGGTCCTGTTATTACATCAAGATCAGAAAATGAAAAAGACTAACTAAACCTATTAACTATGAGTTACAAGTGTCCTATCTCTAAGTCTTCTGAAGATTGATCTTGATTCTTGAATGGTTCTTCATGCAGACTTCAGATCTGAACCTTGATGCTCGCTAGATGCAGGTGTTAGCTTATTTTCTTCTGCTTTTCAGTTCAAAATCAGACGCACAATGCTTGTGACTTTAGTCATGTCTTGAGCGATCCACCTCTTGTCTCGACCTCTTCATTTTGGACTCACCTCCCTTTTCTCTTTTTTTCTTTTTCTTTTTCCTTTTTTTTTGTTTTTCTTTTCTATTCTGGATTGAAATTACTTATGTTGATCACCTCGGATTATTGACTCGCAATCTTGCCGCGAGCTTCTACTACTTCTAGCATGAACTGATTTCTGAAATGATTTCCCTCATTATCCAGGTGGGTGCCTCACATTACAACAAAACAAACAAAACAAAAGAAATTTTTCTGCCCCAGTTTGGGGTTCGGGCATAAATCTGAATGTTAATTGGATCATGCTACCCTTCAGAGCTCTCAAAATTCTAAAGTTAGATCCCATTATCCATGAGGGTCCTGAGAACTCTAAAATTAAATCCCATTATCCAGAAGGGTCCTGAAAATTTTAAAACTAAATCCCATTATCCAGGAGGTCCTGAAAATTTAAAAATTAAATCCCATTATCCAGGAGGGTCCTGAAAATTCAAAAATTAAATCCCATTATCCAGGAGGGTCCTGAAAATTCAAAAATTAAATCCCATTATCCAGGAGGGTCATGAAAATTCTAAAACTAAATCCCATTATCTAGGAGGGTCCTGAAAATTATAAAACTAAATCCCATTATCAGGGAGGGTCCTGGAAATTTTAAAACTAAATCCCATTATCCAGGTGGGTCCTGAAAATTTAAAATTAAATCCCATTATCCAGGAGGGTCCTGAAAATTCAAAAATTAAATCCCATTATCGAGGAGGGTCCTGAAAATTTTAAAACTAAATCCCACTATCTAGGAGGGTCCTGAAAATTATAAAACTAAATCCCATTATTCAGGAGGGTCTTGAAAATTTTAAAACTAAATCCCATTATCCAGGAGGGTCCTGAAAATTCAAAATTAAATCCCATTATCCAGGAGGGTCCTGAAAATTCAAAAATTAAATCCCATTATCCACGAGGGTCCTGAAAATTCAAAAATTAAATCCCATTATCCAGGAGGGTCCTGAAAATTCAAAAATTAAATCCCATTATCCAGGAGGGTCCTGAAAATTTTAAAACTAAATCCCATTATCTAGGAGGGTCCTGAAAATTATAAAACTATATCCCATTATCCAGGAGGGTCCTAAAAACTTAAAATTAAATCCCATTATCTAGGAGGGTCCTGAAAACTTAAAATTAAATCCCATTATCCAGGAGGGTCCTGAAAACTTAAAATTAAATCCCATTATCCAGGAGGGTCATGAAAACTTAAAATTAAATCCCATTATCCAGGAGGGTCCTGAAAACTTAAAATTAAATCCCATTATCTAGGAGGGTCCTGAAAACTTAAAACTAAATTCCATTATCCAGGAGGGTCCTGAAAACTTAAAATTAAATCCCATTATCCAGGAGGGTCCTGAAAACTTAAAATTAAATCCCATCATCTAGGAGGGTCCTGAAAATTCTAAAACTAAATCCCATTATCCAGGAGGGTACTGAAAATTCTAAAATTAAATCCCATTATCCAGGTGGGTCCTGAAAATTTTAAAATTAAATCCCATTATCCAGGAGGGTCCTGAAAATTCTAAAATTAAATCCGATTATCCAGGAGGGTCCTGAAAACTCTAAAATTAAATCCCATTATCCAGGAGGGTCCTGAAAATTATAAAACTAAATCCCATTATCCAGGAGGGTCCTGAGAACTTTAAACTAAATCCCATTATCCAGGAGGGTCCTGAAAATTCTAAAATTAAATCCCATTATCCAGGAGGGTCCTGAAAATTCAAAAATTAAATCCCATTATCCAGGAGGGTCCCGAAAACTTAAAATTAAATCCCATTATCCAGGAGGATCCTGAGAATTTTAAAATTTAATCCCATTATCCAGGAGGGTCATGAGAACTCTAAAATTAAATCCCATTATCCATGAGGGTCCTGAAAATTCTAAAACTAAATCCCATTATCCAAGAGGGTCATGAAAACTCTAAAATTAAATCCCATTATCCAGGAGGGTCCTAAAAATTCAAAAATTAAATCCCATTATCCAGGAGGGTCCTGAAAATTCTAAAACTAAATCCCATTATCCGGGAGGGTCCTGAAAACTTAAAATTAAATCCCATTATCCAGGAGGGTCCTGAAAACTTAAAATTAAATCCCATTATCCAGGAGGGTCCTGAAAATTATAAAACTAAATCCCATTATCCAGGAGGGTCCTGAAAATTCTAAAATTAAATCCCATTATCCAGGAGGGTCCTGAAAACTTAAAATTAAATCCCATTATCTAGGAGGGTCCTGAAAACTTAAAATTAAATCCCATTATCCAGGAGGGTCCTGAAAATGCTAAAATTAAATCCCATTATCCAGGAGGGTCCTGAAAATTCAAAAATTAACTTACCCGAGCCACGCTCACATCTTGGAGGATTCTGAATATAATTTTGCTCCCTGAACCATGCTTTTCCCATAGGAGGTCCCTGTGGACTTAAAACTTTCTTGCCCCTGCTTCAGACAAATAAAAAATCTTGTTAGTTTGAAAATGTGGTGGTTAGTTTGTGGCATCATTGCTGAGTGTCTGCTTCTGCCACTGCCATGTTTCATCTTGATTAGCTGCATCAGGCTAGCAAAGACTTGTTTGACCTTTTGATTGGAATTAGACCACGAAACCTCTGACTTGAATCTCTCATATTGACTTGTTGCATTGCGTTTTTATTTTGAGAGTTGCTGAATCTTTGTATTTTCTCAAAATTCAAGATCCACTCAACTGCCTGAACCTCAGTTATCACCATACTTCTTACTATAAATCATGTCAATTGTGATGTGCATGGCCGAACTCCGCTTTGTGCAATTGGAAAGTTGGTGGCAAATTTTAAAGTCATTTCTCACTTGTTCTGACCAAACCGGCTCAAGAAGGGACTCAAACAAAACGAAAGGAACAAAATAAGGGACAAGAGAAAGAGATGATACTTAACAAGAAAATTACGAAGTAGAAACTTATCAGATGCGGATACCAACTCTAATGACCATGACATGCACCTTTGGACTAAGTGGCCTAATCTCTCAAGCAAGTCTAATATTCAACTCTTGTTGTACCTCTTCGCTGTGAAACTGGGCTTCAGCGCTTCAATTGTTCCATTTGATCCACAATCCTCACTCGACTTGTAGGGCCCTGAAGGGTTTTCACCATCAAGCCTCTCTCATTTTGCTCTTTTTCTCAACTCACCGTCGCCTTACGATGCCCATGAGGGTTTTCACCGATAAGACTCTCTCATTTTATCATTTTTTCTCATTGTGCTAAGAACAAAGGTATTACCCATGATGCAGGGAGATCATACTTTCACCAACACTTGATTTGGCATCCTCAATGATTGGTCGGAAGGTCTTCTTTGGACAGTAATGTAGGCTTTTGGACAGGGTTAGAAAGAAAGGGTAGCGTGAAGGCTCAAAATAATTCAAAATGAAAAGGTTCAAAATTACAACTTTTGGAATTAGGTCTTTTGGCAAAATTAAAACTTCTACCCTAGTTTCATGAAGTTTGGGGAATTTTTTTGGATTTTTTTTCTTTGATGGGATTTCTTAAAAAAAATCTGCCCCAGTATTGATTTCGGGGGATTATGAAATATTTTATTTAGGTGTGACCGAACTGTAAGGCTGCCTACGTATCTTGCGGTGACAAGAATCAGGTCGAACGTAGTTCAAAAGACTACTTTTTGTTACTATTTTTTTTCTTTTTCTTTTTTGTCTTTTTTTTTCTTTTTCTCATTTCTTTTTTTTCTTCTTCTTCTTTTTCTCTGTATTTTTTTCTCGGTCCTGACTCTATTTCTGATTCCAAAAGAGGGGTACGAAACAAAAAATTAGGGCTCAAAATGGGCAGCAAAGGATAAAAGTGTTTGGGTAGCAGAATAAAAAGCCTTCGTCATACCAAACTTTGAGAATGCTAAGTACAAGTGTGCAATTGAAGATAAACAAAGAAATCATGCACAGTATCTATTGATGTCATCATCACAAATAGAAAGTGCCGACGGGCAATACCTTTGTCCCAATGAGTGATCCTTGCCAATTCAAAACAAACTTGATTCAACCTTACCTTGATGTGGAATAATGTATTTCAGCACTGACTGATTTACCTCAAACTGCTTGAGAAGCATTTCCTTGTTGTATGCTCTTATCAACCTCTTGATTTCCAGACTTACTGCCTCAGTTTCACTCAATCCAAACATTAGTTTTTCTCAGAATGCGTGAATCTTTCCTTGTTTCCTCAAGTACCTCTTTTGTCATGTTCAAAAATGTGTCATTGCTTCATGATCAGACTAGCTTTCAAGATCATACTGAGAATTATGCGTGCATGTCATGTCACTTGAGTTAGGATGAAGAGAACTATAGGAGAAAAAGTAATCTAAACAAAACTAACCAAAACTAATAGAAAACATGATATTGCGTTAGACAGATGGTGAAAAGGGTTTGAAGAAAACAAGCAGAACAGACATGGGTTGCGATCCTGGAACAATCCTAAATAACAATAGACGAGTTACTACAACTAAACAAACTAGACAAAATGAGAAGAAGAAGAGTTTGAGCCACATGATAATGTCCGGATTACAAACCCGAAATAACCCGGACAAGCAGAAATGACAATAAAATAAACCACCAAAACTCCTCCCTGTCCAACAAAGAAAGGAGTGTCTTTCCAATTTCCAAACTCAAAATCTTAGCCACTAGATTGCACATCAAAATTACCGGGACCTTCACCAATTTCAATATCATTAACTTCAGTCAGCAACTTCCCAAGAGGTTTCCCATACTCCATGTCACCATACATCTTTCCCACAAAGCTTGCATCATCATGTGCACGTAAAGAATTCTGTGCAATGTTTGGGTATCTGGAGTTGAAATGCGGTTGTTTTGACTAGTGGAGCATGGAAAGTTTGGGAAGAAGCGCCAGTGTAATTGTGGTAAGGGGTGAAGCCTGGTGCGTGTTGTGGGGAAAGATCCACGGTAGTAGGAAATGAAGGTGGAGGATGTTCCTTAATCCAGACATGATACATTTCTGCAATCTGTTGTTTCAACCTTTGGATCTCATCTTTCAATTCAGACTCCGACTCCACAAACTCCCTTGGCGGGTTAACAACTCTTGCGTCCAAGTCTTTGCCAGCCATGGCTCCCTTGCTTTTTAACATTGTGTTGTATGGATGAATTACCAAAGCACCACAAACTAACCACCCTCTATTATGATAATAATGAAAGTAATAAAGAGGAGCAAAACAAAGCCAACATGTTAGCGTTAGAACATCTATCAGATAGAAATATCACATTACGTGCAATGCCCCTAGCAACAATTAACGGTTCTAAAATGGCTTCGAGGGTACGAATGTCATTTGACATCATCCCTACTTTCTTCATTTCAACCTTCTCTTTTCTTTCATTTCTAGCACTTCTTGGCTTGTTCATTTTACTTCCTTTTCTTTTCTCTTTACTTGTCACTCTTTTCTTTCCTCTCATTTCTCACATCCACAATTCATTCTCTTTTTTTCTTCCTTTCCTTTTTTTAGTTTTCAGAAAAACTGATTCGATCGAACCCTATGTAGGTTGCCTATGTATCATGCCCCTCATGAATCAGATCAAGCGTAGTTCTTGAAAAGTGACGAATAAAATAAACTAAGAAACAAAAATCTTTTTGGAATTTTATCATTTATAATTTTTTTTGATTTTCAAATACAAAACAGGAAGTACTATAACAAAAGACTCGACAATCTTAACTAGACTGACAGACTTGATACTACTGTACAAGACTAAATTTTAAAAACAACATAAGATAGACTAAAAAATAAATAAAAAATAAAAATTCTCAAGCAGCTCGTGACGTAATAGTCTTGACTAGAATGATGCTGGGATATTTGTCATGCTCAAACTCTAGCAAATCGCTCCATATCTGAATGGGAAAAATAAGATTAAATCGAGTTAGTGACTCAAGACACATGCAAGAAAAAATTGGGCTATTTTTGAAAATTAACCACATGGCCAAGAGTGGCTATTAATGCAAACTCAACAAAGGTGACCTCTAAGACATGGAAATACACCTCATTAACGCTTATATGAATTCAAACTCTCAATAATCATGGCCCAAAACCAAACGACAAAATGACTCATTTTGCAAAAAACAGCCGATATGGCTATAAGTGGCTAAAGATGCAAACTCAAAAAGGAAGGACCTTACATTAATATGACTCCTAGTTACAGACTCAAAATTCTAATATATGAATAATTGAACCACTTTTGCGAAAATGACCCCATTTTGCAAGAATGGCCGATGTGGCCAAAAGTGGCTAAAAATGCAAACTAAAAAAAGGCGGACCCTAAAGAAATATGACTCCTAGTTGTAGACTCAAAGTCCTAATATATGAGTAATTGAAACACTTTTACAAAAATAACCCCATTTTGCAAGAATGACCTATGTGGCCAAAAGTGGCTAAACATGCAAACTCGAAAAGGAAAGACCTTAAATTGATACGATACCTAATTGTGGACTCAAAAATCCTAAGACATGGGTTTATTGAAACACTTTCGCAAAAATGACCCCATTTTGCAAGAATGGCCGACGTGGCCTAAAGTGGCTAGACATGCAAGATTTGGCTAAGACCCCGCAAAGCCAAGAACCTAAGACACTAGGAAGACCGGACCCTATGTGGGTTGCCTACGTATCTCGCCCCGAGAGACGAGAATCAGGTTTGCGTAGTTCGGGAAGATGCAATTAATTTGTAAAAAGCTATATTTTATCTTTTTGAAAAAAGGTGGAAAAATATAAAATCTTTTTGGATTTTTCATTTTCAATTTTTTTTTTGAATTTTTGAAAAATAATGAAAAAGTGTAAAATCTTTTTGGATTTTTCATTTTCAATTTTTTTGAATTTTTGAAAAATAATGAAAAAGTGTAAAATCTTTTTGGATTTTTCATTTTCAATTTTTTTTGAATTTTTGAAAAATAATGGAAAAGTGTAAAATCTTTTTGAATTTTCTTTTTCTTCTTTTGTTTTTGGATTTTTCTTGAAAAAGTTGTGAAAGAAAAATGCAACCGGGCCCTATTTTCTTCATTTTCTCCCTTCTTTCCCAAACATCGGTCCGCCAAATGACCTTTTACCCTCAAAGTTGCGACATTTAGCACATAGGATGATTACATGTCTTTTTGGGCCACAGGCCCATTTTGACATAATTTAGATAGGCCTCCTACAACGGGACACAGTGCCTGGGACCGAACCCTGCTAGGTTTAAATGATATGATGCACATAAGTATGACCTAAAGGCTGACCTACTGTTAGGGTTCACTAGACAAGGCAATTCGGGGCGACACGTAGTCGATGGCGGCTGCTCTAGCTATCCGCCCACTCCACGCTCCCACGCCACCCCCCTAAAGACACGGGTGACTCACAAAAAGTTCGTGTACGCTCAAACGTACTCCGGAAGACTTGTTGCAGGAAGAAGACTCGGGGTTATGCATATGATGACAGTTATGAATCAGTAAACACATTAAGCAAAAACTATAAACAAATAAGCAACTAGCAAATAACAAAATATAAAAACATAATAAAAATCAAGTAAAGATAATGAAAAAAACACATAAAGACCTCAACCAAATATTCTAAAAGCCAACAAAATCAAGTACTAGCTCGAACCCGCAAGTCCCTAGTGGAGTCGCCAGAGATGTCACACCCCTTTTTTTTTATCCAAAAACAGCAAACTTTTCCACTAAACCCTCTTAAATTAATAAAAAAGAATTTAGTAAAAAAGCTTGAAAAGGGTTTTTCAATTTTGAAAGTGACAAAAATGCGTGTTTAAAAGAAATTAACTCAGAGTCGCCACCTGACAATTGATTTCGGTGTGCCAGGCCACCGTTTTTAAAATGATTTTCCTTTAAAACACTTTAGACTTCAAAACTAAGTCTGCACCAGAGATTCGGGTAAGGGGGTTGATTGACTCGGGGAAAAGGTGTTAGGCATTCCCCAAGTCCCGTGAAGGTCACGGTTGCGTACTCGATCAAGTTGGCTTTAAAATATTCAATTGAGGTAAAAACAACACACAAAAGCAAACAAGTAAACACATACGAGGCTCGAGATCGTCCCCACCTAATAAATAAAAAAAATGAAAAACTACAAATACTACTACCGACCTCCAACTACAAGTACTTCGGGGCATACCCGGACAATAATATTTACAAACTTCACGGGGCATTTTCCGGATAAATTTAACTATGGAAACGACCTCTTGCCTCAAAATCAAAAGCAAAATCCTAAAGCTTGCCTACCCCGGTGATGACGGGCTAAAGTATGTTACTATCGTTAAACGAAACTAGTAGTAACAAAAATTGAACTAGAACATGTTATCTACTATCCAGTTCACTTAATTTTGTTCAAACTCCCATGGCGCCCCCAAATATTCAACCAAACAAAAGTTCATAAATTATTACAATTAAAGTTTCAACCAAAATTGAACATGGAAAAATTAACATTAATCATAGGCAAATCAGACAAGAGAGAAACAGAAGATAGGACGGACCTTCAAAGCTTTGAATCGCAAAATATCGTCAACCTTGAACAAGACCTTGACCGGATCAGAATCCACGAGCGGAATCTCAACTGACGAATAGACAGAACGAGCTATTGACCAAACCTCAAACCGGAAAAACTCGAAACAATACAATTTGGCTATGAAATGCATAACACCAAAAAAACTTGGACAACCACAATTCGATGGAACCACAAATCTGCCTAGAAACCTCCAATAGCGACGAACTCGCTCAATACACGGCTAATAGTTGCATCTAATAGCTACAGAACCAAGAGATAAACTACTGAGGGAGACCTCCATGACTTCACTATCATCGATGCAATAAGCGTTTCGCACCCAAAATAACTGATAGAACAATAAAACACTTCCAGCAGAATAGTAAGAACTGAAAGTAGAAAATGAACCACAACAGAACTCTCCCTGTGAAAATCGAATCCTTTTCTGGTACAATAAATCGAAGAAGTAATAATACCAAATCGACAAGAGAAATCAAACTTCAATTGAGTAAACCAATTTTTGTATAAATGAATTAGGGTGAAATTACAAAGAGGGCAACCAAACTCGAAAAATCACGGTGAAGCCTTCATCGGCGACCGCAGACAGAACCGGTGATCATAAATCTCAACGGCGAGTTTGACTCTGCTCTTGCTGTTCGTCTATGAGTGATTGCTGGCTAGAGTTCAAGTCATGGAGGGTATAGAGTGAAATTTCACTGGTTTTGGAATGGATATGGAGAGGGTGTTGGAGTGGAGCCTGCTAGTCACAAGGGGCTTGGGGATTTAGGAGTGTGCGGCGGCTGGTTTGTTTTGTGCACTGATGGCGCGGCAGCGGCAAGAGCAGGTGGGGTGGTGGAGATGAAGCTGGAGACGATGGAGATGGGGAAGGGAACACCCGTCGGCGGCTATGGCGTTGGGACTGTTGGTGTTGTTGTTGGTAGAGAGGAGGGGCGGCGGCAGGAGGGGATGAGGTTAAGGTGAGCGGCGGCTGCCTCTCTTTTTGTCTCTAGGGTTTTTTTTTTGTTGATGAAGAAGAAAAGGTTCATGGGGGGCGGCTGTAGCTTATTTTTCAGCTAGGTTTTTTCATTTTTGTTTCTATCTTATCAAGAAGAGAAGGGGATACTAGGGTTTTAGGAGATAACGGGCGGGTCGGGTTTGGACGAAAATGGGTCAAGAGTGTTGGGTAAGGTATTTTTGGCTTTAAAATTTGGGCTTAAAGTCTAAAAATTGCAAAATACTACTAGAATCCAATTGAAATTAAAATAACTAAATATTTTAAAAATACTACTTTTAAAAATTGCGCGGGTAAAAAATTACGTGCTTACACTCGCGCGATTAAAATACCAAAATAACCTCTAGAATCATGAATCAGGCGCCAAAATGCATGGAAATCACCATGAACTTCAAGAACTTCTAGAATCGCAACCAAGCGTCTGAACTATATCAAATCAACTCCAAATGACACCAAATTTTGTAGGCAAGTTCCATATGACAAAACAGACCTATTTCAAGTCCTGAAACAAAAATTCGAACTAAATAGCCTTAAACTAAAAAAATGATCAAACATAGGAATACTGTAATGACCCGGTCAGTCGTCACGTGAATTACCGCCCCATTTTCCCCGTTATATGCTTGTTCATGTTTAAGTATATGTACTTGATGAAATTGAGTCAATTCGCATCGAGTTTGGTAGGAAATAGGATAAGTAGTCTCTTTGATGAAGGAATAGTTTGGAAAAAGTCAATCGGACATTGACTTGGGAGTTAGAGGGCTCGGAGTCAAATTTCAATGGTTCAGTTAGCTTAGGGCGATGATTTGTGACTTAGGAGAGCAATCAGAATCAAATTTGGAGGTCCGGTGTAGAAAAAGACTTGAATTGGCGAAGTTGGAATTTTAGCGAATTTCGGTCGATAGGCGTGATTTTGATCTGGGAGTCGGAATGAAATTCCGATAGTTGCAGTAGGTTTGTTATGTGATTTTGGATATGTCTGCAAATTTTTAGGTTATTCGGACATTGTTTGGTCGGGTTTTTGATTAGATGTTGGTTTCGGAAGTTATAGTTGAAACTTAGGCTTGGATCCACATTGATTTGATGATTTTGTGTTTAAGGATGTTTTCTTATGATTGGAACAAGTTTGTATTGTGTTTTCGAGTATGTTGGTGGTCTTGGTTGAGGTCCCGGGGGCCTCGGGGTGATTCCGGGGGTCTAAACGCATCATTTTTGGCATGTTAGGAGATCAGATTTCTGCTGGTATTTGTTGCAAATATTTGTTCTATGCGATCGCGAGGTGAAGGTTGTGATCGCATAGAAGATATGGAGAAAAATTTATGTTTATTAAATGTGATCGCGGTCAAGAGTTGTGCGATTGCATAGTAGGGGAGAAGTGTTCTCTGCGATCGCGTAGTTATAAGTTCTGAAGCAATGTGATCGCGTAGGGAGGTTTTGCGGTAGCATAGAACATTTTGGGGGCTTGGAAATTTTTTTCATCGCGATCACGTGCCTAGGGCTGCGATCGCATAGAGGAAATGCTGGGCGACAGAAGGGGTTTTAACATCATTTCATCAGCGACTTATCTCCATTTTCCTCCATTTTTGCATACCTTGAGAGATTGTTGGTAATATTTGAAGGGGATTTCATCGGGAAGTGGTTGGAGGTGAGTCTCGTGGTCTTAATATGTCATTTTATCAAAGATTCTTCCAATAATTCTCTGAATTTGGGCATAAATTGAGAAAGTTAGGGCTTGGATTTTTGCTATGTAAAATTGGGATTTGGTGGCACATTTGAACTCCGATTTTGATAAATTTTATATGTACGGGCTCGTGGCGAGACGAGGATTTTAAAAATGTGAATTTTGTAATTTTTCGAGAAGTGGGACCGGGGCTCGAGTTTTGCCAATTTTGTGTTTTGGATATTTTTCGAGTTCTTTCGATTGTGTTATGTTCCATTAACTTCTTGTAACCTATTCCTTGTGGTTTTGGTCAGATTCTTCACTTGCGAAGGTCGATTTGCGAGAGAAGCGCAAGACGAGCTAGAATTTTGGCCGGTTCGAGGTGAGTGATAGTTATGGATGATATACTGAGGGTTTAAAACCCCGTATTTGTACTATACGGTGCTATGTTGAGATGAAACACGCGTCGTGTGATGAGCCTGGTGATATTGTGACGGGGGATTCAGACTTAGTGTAACGACCCGGCCCGTCGTTATGGGAATTACCACCCCGTTACCTTACATTTTCATATATTACGCTTTTAAAACATTATTAGAGTATATCGGGTGAGTTAGAAGTGATTTGGATTGAAAATGAAACAAATAGCATGTTTGAAGAAAGCTTGAATATGAAAAGTCAACCAAGAGTTGACTATTGAGTTAGAGTGCTCGGAACCGGATTCCGATGATTCGACTAGTTCCGGGGATCATTTATGACTTAGGAGAACAATCGGAATTGAATTCGGAGGTCCGGTGTAGTTTTAAGCTTGAATTGGCGAAGGTTGAATTTTGGCGAAAACCGGATGGTAGGTGATATTTTGATCCGGGGTCGGAATGGAATTCCGACAATTTCTGTAGTTTCGTTATGTGATTTTGGATATGTCTGCAAATTTTCAGGTCATTCGGACATCGTTTGATCGGGTTTTAGATTGAATGTTAGTTTTGAAAGTTTTGAAGAAACTTAGGCTTGAATCCGTGGTTAATTGGTGATTTTGATGTTTAGTATGATGTTTTTATGATTGGAACAAGTTCGTATCATGTTTTGGAGTATGTTGGTGGTTTTTGTTGGGGTCCCGGGGGTCTTGGGATGAATCCGGGGGTCCAAACGGACCATTTTTGGAAGAAAAGAGAAAAGCTGGCTGCTGTCATAAACGCAGCAGACATTTGCTCTCCGCGATCGCGGGGATGGGGATGCGATCGCGTAGAGCTGGGGGCTAAGGCATCGCGATCGCAGGGTAAACAGTCGCGATCGCGTAGAATTAAACGGGTGTTAATCGCGATCGCAGGCTAATCTACGCGATCGCGTAGAAGAAGAAATGGGTCCAGGGGAAAGGTGCTACGCGATCGCAGGAATGAAGGACGCGATCGCGTGAAGCAAGGTGACTGTGCATCGCGATCGCGTGAAGGATATCGCGATCGCGTGAGGCCGAGATTTTGAGCATCGCGATCGCGTGCTGAAGATCGCGATCGCGTAGAAGGATCAGTTCTGGCAGTGAATTTAAGTCCAGAAACAGAGAGTTACGGGTTTACACCCCCAAAACACACATTTGAGCCCTAGAGAGAAGAAAACTCGAGGAAATCACTGAGAAGTCATCGGGTATTCGTCGAAGGTAAGATTCTTGACTCAAAAACATCAATTTATGGTAGTATTAACATCAATCTTCATGAAATTGGGTTGAAATCTTGAAGAAATGTGGCCTAAGTATTAAAAACGGGATTTTTGGATTTGGGAGGTCGTTTGAACTCCGATTTCGATAAATTTTATATGCACGGACTCGTGGCGAGATAAGGATCGTGTTGGTACTAATTTCGGAATTTTCCGAGCAGTGGGGCCCGGGGTCGGGTTTTACCAACTTAGTGTAATTATACTAATTTCATGTAAATTGAAGTGGGTTATGATTATTTGACCCGTATTTGATGTAATTATTGTGGTTTGACTAGATTCCACGCGCGAGGGAGCTAAATTCAAAGGAAAAGGCATCGCGGGCGATTCTACGACCGGCTAGATGTGAGTAATAGATGTGGGTGATGACCAGCGGGTTCGAAACCCCGGTATACCACTTTGTGACGCTGTATAGCGGTGAGACACGCACACTCTTGAGAGTGCGGGGTCGATCATGAATTGGAGACTATATATTAGTCCGACCTGTTGATACTGTATTATTGGCTATTCTCGAGCTGTCGAACCTCCTTCTCGGATGGTTGCATATATATATATATTGTGATAATGGCCACTCTTGAGCCGAGGAACCCCCTTCTTGGGCGGTTGAGTATACATGTGGGCCGTGAGCCACTTATTGGATCCCGCGAGGATCGTTATCATTGTCTTATCATATAGACATGCTAGTTTACTACTAGTCCGCAGCTATTTTTGTTATCATGCCAATTCCAATCTCTGGAACTTGATATTACTGTTTTCCAACTGAAAAATGATAAAAGAGTTTTCAAAAACTACTTTTGAGCTTGCGAGGCTGTATCTGCATATTAGCTGACTAGTAGTGGATCGGGCTGCACGCCGCAGCGAGATATATGTTGGATCGGACTGCACGCCGCAGGAATATCTCTATGAGATGTGCTTGGGCTGTAGGAGCCCCTCCGGAGTCCGAACCCCCACAGTGAGCACGGGTACCCAAAATTGGAGTCGGGCTACACGCCGTAGCGGTCATATCATGCATTGCATTGCATTTAGCTACATCCGCTAGCTGTTATGCTATTTATTGGTATTTGTTGGTACATGTACAGTGAATATTGATTCTATGACAGGGTAGCTGATTATAGTTTTACATAGTGCTTTATTGCAGATTTCTTATTTGCGTTGTCTTACCCTTGTTTATTACCACTGAGTCTGGCAGTACTCATTTTACTCCCTGCACCTTGTGTGCAGATCCAGGTACCTCTCAGCAGTGATCCAGTGGCTGTGCGAGGCGACGTTTGTGGATATTCGAGGTAGCTGCAGAGTCCGCAGGACCCGACATTCCTTCCTACTGTCTTTTGATTTTGTATTGACATTTCTTTCCGCACTTGGTATTTTGTAAACCTTTATACAGTCATGTTCAGTAGAGGCTCATGACTCTTGACCCTTCGGTCTATGGGAGTTAGTATATTTTGGGACTTGGTTTCCCCGTTGTTAGTATAAGTATTACTATTGTTTCATGTTTTGAAATGCTTAAATGGGTTAAAGAGAGCTTCTAGCTCCGTGGTTGATATGGATTGGTCAGGCTGGCTTAGCAATGTGCTGGGCGCCATCACGACCGGATTTGGGGTCGTGACAAGTTGGTATCAGAGCCTAGGTTTACTAGGCCTCGTGAGTCTTGAGCCGGTTAGTAGAGTCTTGTGGATCGGTACGGGGACGCCTGTACTTATCCTCGGGAGGCTGTGAACCTTTAGGAAAACTTCACTTTTCTTGAACTCCGTCGTGCGATCTTGTTGTTCCGAGAACAGAACTTCTATATTCTATTCTCTCGCAGATGGCGAGAACGCGAGCATCAGGACGAGGTGGACGACCTCCATTGCCACCTGTTAGAGGCCGTGGGCGCGGTCGTGCTAGAGGTAGAGGTAGGGCGGCTGAGGCAGTGCCAGCTGACCTGCCCGTTGTACCTGTTCAAGAGCAGCCCCCAGTGGTTGATGCTCGTGTAGCCCCAGTTCAGGTCCAGACTATATCTATTTCTATTCCTAGTCTTCAGGAGACTCTTGCCCGGATATTATCGGTGTGTTCCAGTTTGGCTCAGGTAGTATCAGCTACCGCTACTGTAGCGACATCTCAGTCAGGGGGTGGTCAGCAGACCCCTGCAGCTCGCACACCGAAGCCGGTTGTTCAGGGACTTCAGACGCCAGAGGCGGTCCCCGCTCAAGTGGTTGCACCGGTTATTCCTCCAGCAGCACCAGCTCCAGCTCCAGAGCATATGGTTCAGGTTATGCCCGATGACGAGCAGCGTCGTCTTGAGAGGTTTGGTAGACTTCAGCCACCCCATTTCAGTGGCGTTGAGGGCGAGGATGCCCAGGGTTTCTTGGATAAATGTCGGAAGATGCTGCGTACGGCTGGTATTCTTGAGTCCAGCGGAGTTTCATTTACTACATTTCAGTTCACTGGTCCCGCATTTGATTGGTGGGAGGCGTTTGAGAGGCGTAGGCCTGCTAGAGCAGCACCTCTCACATGGCAGCAGTTCTCTACTCTCTTTCTAGAGAAATATGTACCTCGGTCTCATCGCGAGGAGCTACGTCGCCAGTTCGAGTGGTTGATTCAGGGCGACATGTCTGTGACCCAGTATGAGCTTAGATTCACTCAGTTGGCTAGGCATGCCACATGGATGATCCCCACTGATAGGGAGAGGATCAGGAGGTTCATTGATGGCCTCAACTACTCTATCCGTATTCTTATGACCGGCGAGCGAGTTCTGTCATCATCGTTTGAGCAGGTTGCTGATATGGCACGCTCCATTGAGGCGGATTGTCGCCGAGAGAGAGAGGAGCGGGAGGCCAAGAGGCCTCGTGGTTCTGGTAGTTTCAGTGGTGCTCCATCTAGAGGGCATTCCCGGCAGAGCAGAGGTCGCTCATCTAGACCTTCTCATTCAAGCCGCCCAGAGCCCTCCCAGCCCAGAGTGCAGCACCTACTTCTTCAGCCCAGGGTTCTTCTGCGGCGAGGGGTTCCCTTCAGTACCCTTCTCCGGCACCGGGTGCATGTTATGAGTGTGGTGAGTTTGGTCACATGAGGAGACAGTGCCCTCGACTCCATAGGGACAGGACTCAGCAGAGGGATCAGCCCTCCTCTTCAGCACCATCTCAGTCTAGTAGAGGTGGAGGTCAGTCTTCTCGTGGTCGCCCCAGGGGCGAGGAGAGATCTGGTGGAGGCCAGGCACGGTTCTATACACTTCCTGACAGGCGTGATGCAGTTGCCTCCGATGCAGTGATTACAGGTATCATTTCTGTCTGTCACGGAGATGCCTCTGTTCTATTTGATCCAGGATCCACATATTCTTACGTGTCCTCTTATTTTGCACATCATTTGGGTGCGACTCGTGGTAGTCTTGATTTACCTGTTCATGTATCCACCCCCGTGGGTGATACGATTGTTGTGGATCGTGTCTATAGATCCTGTGTTATATCTATTGGGGGTTTGGAGACCCAGGCAGATTTGTTATTGTTAAGGATGGTGGACTTTGATGTTATATTGGGTATGGACTGGTTGTCTCCGTATCATGCTATATTGGACTCTCATGCTAAGACAGTTACGTTGGCCATTCCTGGTATTTCTCAGATTGAATGGCGGGGTTCGACCGATTTCGTCCCTAGCCTTGTTATTTCGTTCTTAAAGGCTCAGAAGATGGTTGAAAAGGGGTGCTTGTCGTACTTAGCATTTGTGAGAGATATGGGAGCTGAGTCTCCTATCATTGATTATGTACCTGTTGTGAGGGATTTTCCAGATGTATTCCCCTCGGACCTACCGGGCATGCCGCCGGACAGGGATATTGATTTTGGCATTGACTTGGTGCCGGGCACTCAACCCATATCCATTCCTCCTTATCGAATGGCACCAGCCGAGTTGAAAGAACTAAAAGAGCAGCTTCAAGAGCTTCTGGATAAGGGTTTCATCCGCCCTAGTGTGTCTCCGTGGGGTGCGCCGGTATTATTTGTTAAAAAGAAAGATGGTTCCATGCGGATGTGTATTGATTATAGGCAATTGAACAAAGTGACGGTGAAGAACAAGTACCCTCTACCGCGCATAGATGATTTGTTTGATCAGGTTACAGGGTGCGAGGGTGTTTTCTAAGATCGATCTTCGTTCAGGCTATCATCAGCTGAAGATCAGAGACTCGGATATTATGAAGACTGCATTCAGGACCCGATATGGTCATTATGAGTTTCTTGTGATGTCGTTTGGGTTGACCAACGCCCCAGCAGCATTTATGCATCTGATGAACAGTGTGTTCAGGCCTTATTTGGATTCATTTGTGATTGTGTTCATTGATGACATTCTAGTCTACTCCCGTAGTCAGGAGGAGCATGCTCAGCATTTGAGTATTGTGTTGCAGAGATTGAGAGAGGAGAAGCTATATGCTAAATTCTCCAAGTGCGAGTTTTGGCTCGAGTCCGTAGCATTTCTGGGACATGTGGTGTCTCGTGATGGTATTCAGGTTGATCCGAAGAAGATAGAGGCGGTGCAGAGTTGGCCTAGACCGTCCTCAGCTACAGAGATCAGGAGCTTTCTTGGCTTGGTGGGATATTATCGCCGGTTTGTTTAGGGATTTTCATCCATTGCTTCTTCATTGACTAAATTGACCTAGAAGGGTGCACCATTCGTGTGGTCGGATGAGTGCGAGGAGAGCTTTCAGAAGCTCAAGACAGCTTTGACCACAGCTCCAGTATTAGTATTGCCATCAGCTTCGGGTTCATATACCGTTTATTGTGATGCCTCGAGAGTGGGGATAGGTTGTGTGTTGATGCGGGAAGGAAAGGTAATTGCTTATGCTTCTCGGCAGTTGAAGCCGCATGAGAAGAACTATCCTGTTCATGACTTGGAGCTAGCCGCCATTGTTCATGCCTTGAAGATTTGGAGGCACTATTTATACGGTGTGTCTTGCGAGGTGTATACCGACCATCGTAGTCTCCAGCACTTGTTCAAACAGAAAGATCTTAATTTGAGACAGCGGAGGTGGCTTGAGTTGCTTAAGGATTATGACATCACTATATTATATCATCCGGGGAAGGCCAATGTGGTGGCCGATGCTTTGAGCCGGAAGGTGGTCAGTATGGGGAGCTTGGCATATATTTCAGCTGAGGAGAGGCCATTTGCTTATGATGTTCAGGTGCTAGCCAATCGGCTAGTGAGGTTAGATATTTCGGAGCCCAGCAGGGTATTGGCTTGTGTTGTATCTCGGTCATCTCTATATGATCGTATTCGTGAGCGCCGGTATGATGATCCACATTTGGCTGTCCTGAGGGACAGAGTTCAGCATGATGATGCTAGAGATGTCACCATTGATAGTGACGGCGTATTGAGGATGCAGGGCCGGATATGCGTGCCCAATGTTGAAGGCCTTCGTGAGTTGATATTGGAGGAGGCCCATAGCTCGCGGTATTCTATTCATCCAGGAGCCGCGAAGATGTATCAGGATTTGAAGCAGCATTACTGGTGGAGAAAGATGAAGAAATATATTGTGAGCCATGTGGCTCGGTGTCTAAACCGTCAGCAGGTCAAGTATGAGCATCAGAGACCTGGTGGGGTTTTCCAGCGTATTGATATTCCTGAGTGGAAGTGGGAAAGGATTACTATGGACTTTGTCAGTGGACTCCCTCGGACAGCGAGGAAGTTCGATTCAGTTTGGGTGGTGGTGGATAGGTTGACTAAGTCAGCTCACTTCATCCCAGTGTGTACTACCTATACCTCAGAGCGGTTGGCAGAGATATTCATCCGTGAGATAGTGAGATTGCATGGAGTTCCCATTTCCATTATATCGGACAGAGGTACCCAGTTCACATCTCAGTTCTGGAGGACATTTCAGCGAGAGTTGGGTTCACAGGTAGAGTTGAGCACAGCATTTCATCCACAGACGGATGGGCAGTCTGAGCGTACTATTCAGATATTGGAAGACATGTTGCGTGCTTGTGTCATTGATTTTGGTGGTTCATGGGCTGATTATTTGCCTTTGGCGGAGTTTGCTTATAATAATAGCTATCAGTCCAGCATTCAGATGGCGCCGTATGAAGCTTTATATGGGAGGCGGTGTAGGTCTCCAGTTGGTTGGTTCGAGCCCGGCGAGGCTAGGTTGTTAGGGACAGAGTTAGTCCAAGATGCCTTAGATAAGGTGAAGGTGATTCAGGGAGAGACTTCGCACAGCTCAGTCGCGTCAGAAGAGTTATGCAGACCGGAAGGTCCGAGATGTGTCTTATTCGGTAGGTGAGAAGGTGTTGCTGAAAGTTTCGCCTATGAAGGGTGTTATGAGGTTTGGAAAGAAAGGAAAGTTGAGCCCAAGGTTCATTGGACCTTTTGAGGTGCTTAGGAAAGTTGGGGAGGTGGCTTATATGCTTGCTTTGCCACCCCGTTTGTCGGGAGTTCACCCGGTGTTCCATGTATCTATGCTCCGGAAGTATGTCGGAGACCCGTCTCATGTGTTGGACTTCGGCACGATACAGCTAGATGAGGATTTGACTTATGATGTGGAACCAGTAGCCATTTTGGGTCGACAGGTTCGTAAGCTGAGATCTAAGGACATAGCTTCGGTAAAAGTGCAGTGGAGAGGTCGTCCCGTGGAGGAAGCAACTTGGGAGACCGAGCAGGAAATGCGGAGCAGATATCCACACTTGTTTGATACTCCAGGTATGTTTCTTAACCCGCTCGCGGACGAGCGTTTGTTTAAGTTGGGGAGAATGTAACGACCCGGCCCGTCGTTACGGGAATTACCACCCCGTTACCTTACATTTTCATATATTACGCTTTTAAAACATTATTAGAGTATATCGGGTGAGTTAGGAGTGATTTGGATTGAAAATGAAACAAATAGCATGTTTGAAGAAAGCTTGAATATGAAAAGTCAACCAAGAGTTGACTATTGAGTTAGAGTGCTCGGAACCGGATTCTGATGATTCAACTAGTTCCGGGGGATCATTTATGACTTAGGAGAACAATCGGAATTGAATTCGGAGGTCCGGTGTAGTTTTAAGCTTGAATTGGCGAAGGTTGAATTTTGGCGAAAACCGGATGGTAGGTGATATTTTGATCCGGGGTCGGAATGGAATTCCAACAATTTCTGTAGCTTCGTTATGTGATTTTGGATATGTGTGCAAATTTTCAGGTCATTCGGACATCGTTTGATCGGGTTTTGGATTGAATGTTAGTTTTGAAAGTTTTGAAGAAACTTAGGCTTGAATCCGTGGTTAATTGGTGATTTTGATGTTTAGTATGATGTTTTTATGATTGGAACAAGTTCGTATCATGTTTTGGAGTATGTTGGTGGTTTTCGTTGGGGTCCCGGGGGTCTCGGGATGAATCCGGGGGTCCAAACGGACCATTTTTGGAAGAAAAGAGAAAAGCTGGCTGCTGTCATAAACGCAGCAGACATTTGCTCTCCGCGATCGCGGGGATGGGGATGCGATCGCGTAGAGCTGGGGGCTAAGGCATCGCGATCGCAGGGTAAACAGTCGCGATCGCGTAGAATTAAACGGGTGTTAATCGCGATCGCAAGCTAATCTACGCGATCGCGTAGAAGAAGAAATGGGTCCAGGGGAAAGGTGCTACGCCATCGCAGGAATGAAGGACGCGATCGCGTGAAGCAAGGTGACTGTGCATCGCGATCGCGTGAAGGATATCGCGATCGCGTGAGGCCGAGATTTTGAGCATCGCGATCGCGTGATGAAGATCGCGATCGCGTAGAAGGATCAATTCTGGCAGTGAATTTAAGTCCAGAAACAGAGAGTTACGGGTTTACACCCCCAAAACACACATTTGAGCCCTAGAGAGAAGAAAACTCGAGGAAATCACTGAGAAGTCATCGGGTATTCGTCGGAGGTAAGATTCTTGACTCAAAAACATCAATTTATGGTAGTATTAACATCAATCTTCATGAAATTGGGTTGAAATCTTGAAGAAATGTGGCCTAAGTATTAAAAACGGGATTTTTAGATTTGGGAGGTCGTTTGAACTCCGATTTCGATAAATTTTATATGCACGGACTCATGGCGAGATAAGGATCGCGTTGGTACTAATTTCGGAATTTTCCAAGCAGTGGGGCCCGGGGTCGGGTTTTACCAACTTAGTGTAATTATACTAATTTCATGTAAATTGAAGTGGCTTATGATTATTTGACCCGTATTTGATGTAATTATTGTGGTTTGACTAGATTCCACGCGCGAGGGAGCTAAATTCAAAGGAAAAGGCATCGCGGGCGATTCTACGACCGGCTAGAGGTGAGTAATAGATGTGGGTGATGACCAGCGGGTTCGAAACCCCGGTATACCACTTTGTGACGCTGTATAGCGGCGAGACATGCACACTCTCGAGAGTGCGGGGTCGATCATGAATTGGAGACTATATATTAGTCCGACCTGTTGATACTGTATTATTGGCTATTCTAGAGCCGTCGAACCTCCTTCTCGGATGGTCGCATATATATATATATATTGTAATGATGGCCACTCTTGAGCCGAGGAACCCCCTTCTTGGGCGGTTGATTATACATGTGGGCCGTGAGCCAGTTATTGGATCCCGCGAGGATCGTTATCATTGTCTTATCATATAGACATGCTAGTTTACTACTAGTCCGCAGCTATTTTTGTTATTATGCTAATTCCAATCTCTGGAACTTGATATTACTGTTTTCCAACTGAAAAATGATAAAAAGAGTTTTCAAAAACTACTTTTGAGCCTGCGAGGCTGTATCTGCATATTAGCTGACTAGTAGTGGATCGGGCTGCACGCCGCAGCGAGATATATGTTGGATCGGACTACACGCCGCAGGAATATCTCTATGAGATGTGCTTGGGCTGTAGGAGCCCCTCCGGAGTCTGAACCCCCACAGTGAGCACGGGTACCCAAAATTGGAGTCGGGCTACACGCCGTAGCGGTCATATCATGCATTGCATTGCATTTAGCTACATCTGCTAGTTGTTATGCTATTTATTGGTATTTGTTGGTACAGGTACAGTGAAGATTAATTCTATGACAGGGTAGCTGATTGTAGCTTTACATAGTGTTTTATTGCGAATTTCTTATCTGAGCTGTCTTACCCTTGTTTATTACCACTGAGTCTGGCAGTACTCATTTTACTCCCTGCACCTTGTGTGCAGATCCAGGTACCTCTCAGCAGTGATCCAGTAGCTGTGCGAGGCGACGTTTGTGGATATTCGAGGTAGCCGCAGAGTCCGCAGGACCCGACATCCCTTCCTACTGTCTTTGGATTTTGTATTGACATTTCTTTCCGCACTTGGTATTTTGTAAACCCTTATACACTCATGTTCAGTAGAGGCTCATGACTCTTGACCCTTCGGTCTATGGGAGTTAGTATATTTTGGGACTTGGTTTCCCCGTTGTTAGTATAAGTATTACTATTGTTTCATGTTTTGAAATGCTTAAATGTGTTAAAGAGAGCTTCTAGCTCCGTTGTTGATGTTGATTGGTCAGGCTGGCTTAGCAATGTGCTGGGCGCCATCACGACCGGATTTGGGGTCGTGACACTTAGTCCATCCCAATTGATGGTTTACTATACTTATTGACTGAGATTGAGCTTATATCCGTATATTTGGGCTAGATGCCATGTTTGGGGCCTTGTGCCGATCTGTAGAATCTTAAGGGAACCTGTTGAGCTGAATGGTCCCTATACCTATTGAACACATACTCTCAGTCGTACTATTAACTGTAAAGCATAACATGAACCGGTGTTAGAAATATACTCTAAGTGAGAATACCCAGGGTTGAATACCCCGTTCTAGCTGAGTGGGCCCGTGAGGCCAAGTATATATTGACTAAGAGGGGTCGAGGACCCATAGTGAGGTATTAATATATACGAGATCGGGCTGCACGCCGCAGCATTATATCTATTATATTGGATCGGGTTGCAATAGACTATATATATATATATATATATATATATATATATATATATATATATATATATATATATATATATATATATATATATATATATATGGATCGGACTGCACGCCGCAATATTATAGCGCTTGGGCTGAAGGAGCCCCTCTGGAGTCTGCACACACCCCCAGTGAGCGCAGTTATTATTATATTTGGATCGGGCCGTACGCCGCAACATTATATCTATTATATTGGATCGGGTTGTTCACCGCAACACTATATATATATATATATATATATATATATAGGATCGGGCAGCACGCCGCAGTAGTATTAGTAAGGATCGGGCTGCACGCCGCAGCAGTATTAGTAAGGATCGGGCTACGCGCTGTAACAATGTTGGATGAGTGTTGAACAGTAGTAGACTGATACTAGACTTTCCACTTTAGAGATGTTCCTACCTGTACTGCTATTTGTAGAACTGCTTAGTGTTCTTACAGGTTTTCTTTCCTTTAGTTATTATTTATTGCTATTACTCACTGAGTTGGAGTACTCACTCTACTCTTTGCACCTTGTGTGTAGATACAGGGATCCAGGAGGGCAGTTGATATATTGCTGTTGTTTCAGCTTATTGCAGAGTTATCGAGGTAGCTGCCGGCATCCGCAGGACCCGATCTCTCCTTCCTGTTATCTCTTTTACTACTTCTTTAGACTTGGTTGTATAGGATATTATTCAGTTGTTTAGAGGCTCATACTTGTGACACCAAATCTTGTTGGGCTGTTATTTCGGTTATTTATTTTTTCACACTCTTATCATTATTTTGAAAACGGAAAATTTTATCTAATTTAGAATATTTGAAATAATAATTGGATTGGTTAACGGGTAGTGGTCGGGCATGCCTAGCAATGTGTTGGGCGCCGTCACGATCGGGGTTTGGGTCGTGACAAAAACTCCAATCCTTTAAATTGTCAACTTCTACCAAATAGTACCGAAACCCTCTAAAAACATCCAAATACAAATCCGGGCATACGTATAAGTCTAAAATAACCATTCGAACCTACCAGAACCATCAAAACTCTAATCCGAGGTGAAACACTCAAAAGTCAAACCTTGGTGAATTGTTTCAACTTCGAGCTTCTCAAATGAGAGTCATCCCTTAAAATCATTTCCAAACCACTCAAAAATCAGAGCCGATGATGCACCCAAGTCATAATACACTATGTGAAGTTACTCATGACCTCAAACTGCCGAACTGGATGCTATTGCTCAAAATGACATGGTCAGGACGTTACATTTGTACTTGTTATTTCAATTCCAGAATAGTTGTACTTAGAGATTTTCTAGTGAATTCAGTAGAGTTTATGACTTGTACTGCTAGTTTTGGGAAGCATGTTGTTGGTATTCCATTTAAGTAAATTATATCAGTGTATCAGACTGCTTTAGTATTTTCGTTAATTATTTCTGTTAAGTTATTATTAAATATTAGGCGTACCTTGTCTTAGAAATTAGATGCCAACACGATATGCTACGAAAAAAAATTGGGATCATGACAAGGACTCTTTGCAGAATCCCCTTTCTAATATCGTATGCTTTTGATGACTTATTTTTATAAATTACTTTCCAAGAAAATAAATAAATAAATTAAAAACAAGAGAAATTAAATAAAGGGAAAAAGGCTAAAATTATACCCCTACTATAGAAAATTAGTCACGTTAGTACCCCGTTCTACTTTACGGCTAAAATTGTCTATACCATTAACAAAGTATGCAAAATTGTCCCTACCGTTACTAAAGTAGATAAATTTGTACCTAAATCTAACAGATTTAGGAAAAAGCCAAAAAAATACCCCTACTATTGAAATTTATCCATGTTAATACGTAAAAGAAGATTTCTAAGAATGTACATCTGCTTTCATGCATTGAAAATGGGGTTCAAGAGTGAGTAGTTGAGACCATTCATTGGCTTGGATGGAACCTTTCTCAAAGGGAAATGCAAGGGTCAACTGTTAGTAGCTGTTGGCCAAGACTCCATGGGGCATATTTATCCCTTAGCCTGGGCTGTTGTTGATAAAGAGACCAAAGTGACATGAAGTTGGTTCTTAAGGCTGCTACAACATTCATTTGACCTCAAAAGTAGAGAAGAAATTACTTTTATTTCAGATATACAAAAGGTATGACTTTACTTTTTCATTTAGTAAACTTTTGCCGCTATTCTTCACTGTTGCATCTCATTACTGTTTTGTTGCATCTCATTAGTTCATAACGGTAACATCTCATTACTGTTTTGTTGCATCTCATTAGTTCATAACTTTTGCATTTCATTACTGTTTTGTAGTAGTTTCATTACTGTTGCATTTAATTACAGTTTCATTACTGCATTTAATTGGTTTGTTCCACTGTTATATTACTGGAGATGTTCAGCTTTTGATGCATTTCTTTACTATTTTTCCATTTTAAGGGTTTGATTGATTCAATCCACTTGGTTCTTCCCGAGGCACACCATAGATGTTGTGTAAGGCACATAGAGGCAAATTGGTGCAAAAAATAGGGACATGGGGAATATAAGAAGTACTTATGGTGGGCTGCATGAAGCACATATGAGGAGGATTTTAAAGACCAATAGGGAATATCAGTCCACTTGGTTCTTCTCTGAGAAGAAGTACTGCTTTGCGATATTGATGAAGATGAGAGAAATAGAGTCGAACAAAGGAGAAAGAAAGAGGCAAAGACGAGGAATTTGAGCTTGAACCCTAGGTTTATTCGACTGAGATTGTTTTTGGATGGATGGATTATCAAATGGGGCGGGTTATTATGTGGGGCGGGTTGTAATAGTCTAGTTGACAATTTATTAGTTAGTTGGCACATTATTAAGAGGGACTCGGTTGCCATGTAGGAGCTCCGTTAGATTTGGGTACTATTTCTAATACTTTAATAACGGCGTATATTGTTTTAGCCCGAAAGTAAAATAGGGTATTAACATGGATAAATTTCAATAGTAGGGGTACTTTTTTGGCCTTTTCCCCAAATTTGTTAGATTTAGGTACAAATTTATCTACTTTAGTAACGGTAGGGACAATTTTGCATACTTTGTTAACGGTAGGGACAATTTTAGCCGTAAAATAGAACGGGGTACTAACATGACTAATTTTCGATAGTAGAGGTATAATTTTGGCCCTTTTCCCTTAAATAAACCCATGAGACAGAAAAATGTTTGGAGGTGACGAGCTCGCTGGATTTGGCAAAATTTTGGTATTGTAAAACATAATAAGTTCTAATGGTAATATATGGAAAAGAATTAGATTATTTAAAGAAATTACTTAAAGAAGGTATTCACTAAGTTAATCAATCATAAAAAACTTTTTAAAAGGATAATTTTGTCATTTAGTATTTTTTTACAAAAAATTAAATAGGTTAAAATACATTTTACAAAAGAATAAAAATAAGAGAGATAAACGTAATATTCAAAATCACAAGGGAAGTTGGTGTTTAATAAGTTCAATTAGAAATGATTGATTAACAGTCCTTTAAACATAGCGGTGGATTAATTAAGGAATAGCAGCAATTCTCATTGCTAATGCAATTGTTCAAAAATTATAAGGACTTGAGGGGGTTTTCTTGGATAGGTTTGGCATCTCTATATATATATATATTCACCAGATTCTGATTTAATTTGTGGTGTATATTTCAGGAATAGCAGCAATTCTCATTGCTAATGCAATTGTTTAAAAATTGTAAGGTCTCGAGGGGGTTTTCTTGGATAGGTTTGGCATCTATATTCTTACCTACTCTCAGCATTTAATAGTTTCTTGATTGTCAGTCACCTATATCCACCGGCCTCTTCAGGTTTGGCTCTTTTGTTCTCTCTACTTTTTCAAAAATAGTAAAAAAATATTTATACAATTTGATTATTTATAACGTAATTATAGTTTTTTTTTTAAAAAGTATTGACTTTTTATTTGATAAAAATATAAGTTACATGCAGGGACAGATCTAGGGTGCCGCTGCATGGACAAAGCTAAAGTGCCGCTAGCGGATTCAGCCGAACTCAGTAGCTTTGGTTCAAACCCTATTTTTATCTTAAAAAATTCATTGTAAATATATAAATTATTAATTAGAATCCAGTGGCTTAAAATGATTAAAATCTCAAACCAGCAAGCTTGAAATCCTGGCTCCACCCTGCATACATGCTATTACAGGTTAAACTACACTCATAATGTAAAAAAATTATTATTAGTGCATATAATTTAAAATGTTTCTTTAATTGAATGTAGTTCGCATGTAAAACGTCGAACGTGTTCGATATGGTTGGAATCTAAAGATTTATAGAGTTTAACTTTTGTAAAATAACCGTGTAAAAAAACTTTTATTACTATTTGGTTATGTAAATGATAATAAAAAATAGTTATTCATAAAATTAAAATTAATTACACTAAAAAAATAACACAAATTATCTGATAGAGTGATAGGATATACGTAAACGTTAAACTCATGCATATATTGTGTAGCTGAAGTGGGGACGAGGCGAGTCATGAAAAGTTGCTGCTTCATTGCATGTGGGGAATACGCAATGTAAATAGTATTTCCTCCGGTCCAAAATAAGTAATTTTTTAGATGTTTCAACACATATTAAGAAAGTCACATTTTAGTATTAATTAGCATTAGAATTGACCATTTTAACCTTACTATCTCATATAAACACTCCTAACACATATTCCAATACTATTAACTCCAAGGACAATGTAGGAAAAAATATCATTAAGTCATTCTTGAAATCCGAAAAAATCACTTATTTTGGACCATAAAAAAAAAGCCAAAAAATTTAGTTATTTTGGAGAGGAGGGAGTAGCTAGCTAGTATGAAACGAAGAAAGTAGACATTTTGAATATGTCCTAATATGATTGCTTGGACGAAATCCCTAATTTCCACATGTTAACTTTGTTCTTGGTCAATCACTACCCATATTTTCTCAACAACAAATAATCATATATAGTTCTATAACATATATATATCCGAATCAAGAATTTGAAGTTTACGAGTTTTTATTGCAATCTCAAATTAATATTATAATAATAATAATTAAATTCGCAAGCAAATTTATACTCCCTCCGTTTCAATTTATGTGAACCTATTTCCTTTTTAGTCCGTGCCAAAAAGAATGACTTCTTTCCTTATTTGGAAACAATTTACTTTTATGCAATGATTTATCGCCACATAAAATAAAGGTGTCTCATTTTGCACCACAAGATCAAAAGTCTTCTCTCTTTTCTTAAACTTCGTGCCCAGTCAAATGGGTTCACATAAATTGAAACGGAGGGAGTAATATTTAGTGAATTTTGAAATATAACTATAGAACCTGAACAAAAGATATTTGAATTCATGTGAACCTATAACTAAGCTTGTGTTCCACAACATTACTACTATATCACATTATTAGTTTTTGCTAGTTAGCAACTTGGAACTTTTTTGGCAATAATTTCTATTAATTCTCCTTCTTTTTGGTAGTTGAGCTATCTATCCTTACTTGAAACAACTCATGCCTAACCCCACACTCCTTACGAAAACTGTATTACATACTAACACCATGCTGTTAATATATCTATATATCTTTCTTGTATCCATTATATATGTAGGTATTTCTTATTCTTTCTCACTCATTCCTTCTTCCCTTTATTTCTTTAAGAAGCTTAGCTTCCTTTTGTTTTCTTTCCTAC
Organism: Nicotiana noctiflora; assembly: GCA_032618575.1. Taxonomy (NCBI): domain Eukaryota; kingdom Viridiplantae; phylum Streptophyta; class Magnoliopsida; order Solanales; family Solanaceae; genus Nicotiana; species Nicotiana noctiflora. The sequence continues at coordinate 177,330 of JASVEL010000519.1, read as the reverse complement.
CCTCCAAAACTTACTACATAAAGCGTCCTCCCTTTCTTTTCCCTTTGATTAAGACAACTCCATACAATTATTTTTCTTCTTGAAGGTTTAATTTGTTCAGCTTCTTGTAGACTTCTTCTTCTACTTCAATCTTGAACTTATTTTTTTTTTAAGAAGCTTAGTACAAAAATGTCAAATGAAAGTATAGAAATGGAAAAAGAGAGGCTAACAGCAGAGATGGATTTCAAAGATTCATCCTCAGTTGTTATCAAAATTCGGCGAAAATTGCCCGATTTTTTACAAACTGTAAAGCTTAAATATGTTAAGCTAGGGTATGGTTATTCATGCAACCCTGCTACTCTTCTTCTCCTCGTTACCATTTTGCCTATGGTTACCCTCACTCTTATTCAGCTCACCGGTCTAAAATTAGACCGGTTTTCTGATATATGGACAAGTCCAACTTTACTTGTTGACACTTCAACCGGTCTTGCCGGTTCAATAGTGCTCTTTTTGTTTTTAGGTATTTACTATGTCAAGAAACCTAGAGCAGTTTATTTGGTTGATTTTGCTTGTTACAAACCTGAAGATGAGCGAAAAATGTCCGTGGATTCTTTCTTGAAGATGACGGAAGAAAATGGCGCATTTACTGATGAGACTATAGTATTTCAAAAAAGAATAGCTGAACGTTCTGGTTTAGGTGACGAGACTTATTTTCCTAGAGGGATCACATCCAACCCACCAAACCTGTGCATGAAAGAGGCACGAGCGGAGGCAGAGGCAGTTATGTTTGGTGCATTGGACCAACTTTTTGCCAAAACCAAAGTCAAACCAGAGGAAATTGGTATTCTTATAGTGAATTGTAGCTTGTTTAATCCAACACCATCTCTCTCCTCAATGATTGTCAACCATTACAAGCTCAAAACTGATATCAAGAGTTATAACTTAGGTGGCATGGGCTGTAGTGCTGGTCTAATTTCAATTGACTTAGCCAAACATCTATTAAAAGCAAATCCAAACACATATGCAGTTGTTGTTAGCATGGAGAACATTACATTAAATTGGTATTTTGGAAATGATAGGTCAATGTTGCTATGCAATTGTATATTTCGTATGGGAGGAGCAGCTATGCTTTTGTCTAACAAGTCAAAAGACCGAACCCGGTCTAAGTACGAGCTGGTCCACACGGTTCGAACCCATAAAGGAGCTGATGACAATAGCTATAATTGTGTGTACCAAAGAGAAGATGACAAGGGAGTGATAGGTGTGTCACTGGCTCGTGAACTTATGGCGGTAGCTGGGGATGCTCTAAAAACAAACATCACCACGTTAGGCCCATTGGTGTTACCGCTTTCGGAGCAATTCAGGTTAGAATTGAACTCATTGCTTTCAACTTGAATGATGTATAGTTTTTGGTTATTTTTTTAATTATCCGTTCTACTTTAAAGTCATTCATAGCCTTTGTCTAGGGGAGGCAAACGGGCAGGTCGGATCGGACGTGAGTTATATTTAAAAACACTTTCAATACAAAAAGAGCTCCTTCCGGCTATACTCTAGTTGGACAGTCTTAGTTCAGTTTGAGAAGTCAAGGAGGCACGAAGAGCTAACAAAGAGTCTTTATATTTGGCTGTCCAAAATCAAGGAGTCAAAAACATGTAATACGATAATGGATAAGTTATCCGCTCTCGTCCATATTTCATACGGATAAAAATGGGTTAACCGACGGATATTATGGATATCCATATATAATATGGCTTAATAAATATAATCACTTTAGGAAGAATTCTTAGTCTCTCAAACTTGAGGAACCACTAGCCTTGCCTTAAACCCTAACGAGCTCCAACTTAAAATATACGGATGGTAATTTGAAATTATATTAAAAAGTAGAGGAATAAATTTAAACTTTTTCCACGAAATATTTTGAAATGTAAACTCCACCTTGGTTACGTTGGAGCTCCATGAAAGTCAGACAAATACGAGATAATTTGTTAACAATAAAATTACCAGGGTTCGAAGTATAATAGATGGTAAAAATAAAATTTTCGTATAGAGTAACTATAAACTTAGACCTTTTTATTTAAGATATATATATACATAACAAGTTAATATTTATTCTGAATCTACTGACTTAAAATTCTGGGTTCGCATCTAATTTAGGTTCTTCGTAACCTTGGTCAAGAGGAAGATGCTAAAAGCAAAAGTGAAGCCCTACATACCAGATTTCAAGCTAGCATTTGAGCATTTCTGCATACACGCAGGAGGGAGAGCAGTTTTAGATGAAATACAAAACAACCTAAACCTAAGTGATTGGCACATGGAACCATCAAGAATGACACTACACAGGTTTGGAAACACTTCAAGCAGCTCATTATGGTATGAGTTAGCCTATTCAGAAGCAAAAGGAAGAGTTAGCAAAGGGGATAGAGTTTGGCAAATTGCATTTGGTTCTGGTTTCAAATGTAACAGTGCTGTGTGGAAATCACTAAGGGAAATTGATTGTAATGAAGTCAATAGAAATGGTAACCCTTGGGCTGACTGCATTCAACGTTACCCTGTGAAAGTTGCCCTTGCCAAGACATAGAAGCGTACATGCAGAGTCTGATGAATGTGAAGTTTATATATTTTGAATTTGCTATTGAGCCCATAGCTTGTCTTAATTAGCTACTGGGTATATAATTAAATATTTTTATATATATTTAGTGGATTATTTAATACGAAAGTTATTGGTTTCTTCCGAAACCATACTTATTGATCTAGCTCCACCTATATGGAGACATAGACAATATGTCAATATTTGGCGAATGAAAATTGGGATGCTGGCATAATTGATTGTGGTTAGTAAAGAAGAATCATTCTTGTTCACGCAAGTCTAGTTTCAACTTTTAGGTGGGAGGCCTGCCTCATTGATTATGGTTCAAGAAATACAACTACTATTTATAAGTAATTTATGGCATAACTTGATTCATGATGTAATAACTTCTGATATGAATAATATCTAAACTACATGTGTTTTCAAAATATATGTATATATATATTTTTCAATTTTACTTGTCCACTATAATAAATTAAGGAAAAGTGAATCCCCCCCTCCATTTTATCCCTATAATTAGCTACTCATTACCGAAGACATTTAAAATTATAAAATATATACTTCATATTTTTTTTCTTTAAGAAAGTGCAAAATCAAAGTGGACAACAAAAAATGTACGGAGGAAATATTTATCAAGCTTTAATGCAGATCTAACTTGCTTTTGGGCTCGTTAATTGAAGATGAATTTAATTAATTCTATGGTGTAACAATGACGAGAATAAAATGTATTCAAACAATCAGGTGTCATGACTCAGTTTCTCCCTCCTTGAACTGTTGTGACGGCACCTAGTCTCTACGACTAGGTAAGCCTAATATTGCAAAAATAAAATGAAAACAGAAAGATAACAACTAACATATATTGTTAATAAGCAGAAATGATGCCACTTGGCATATACAATAATCATTTGTCCAAAACCCAGAAACTCGCAAGGCACAAGCTACCAAGAAGTTTTAACTATTCTATACATCATCTCTACAAAAAGAAAGAGAAATGAACATAAGGCATAAAGGGGAACTTCGAGGATCTCTGGGCGTGGGAAGATGTATCTTGAAGTCACCAACAAGCAGAAACGGCTGCAACTAGTGATGATGGTAGTACGACAAACCTGGATCTGTACATGCAAAATATGTGCAGGAAAGGACATGAGTACATCACAACGGTACCCAGTAAGTGACGAGATCAGGTTAGGGTCCGACTGATATAAACATAATGAAATGAGATAGATTAACTATGATAGTAAAAATAATACAGAAATCTATGTTGAAATTGGCAAAATGGTTAGTCCCACATCGGTGGGTTAATCTTTTGTTTGGGAATTTTCCCTATAAAAGAAGGCCTTATGTTTAGGATTTAAACACACCTCTCATTTGACTTCTTTTCTTCTTAAGGCATTTGTATCTTCTCTCTTTAGTATTATTTCACTTGTATTTTGGAGTGGAATAAAATATTGGTTGTGTCCGAGGAGTAGGCAAAATTAGCCGAACCTCGTAAATTCTGGTGTTCCTTTTATTGTTGCTTTATTGTCTTATTTATTATTTGGTGGCTGCCACAATTTTTGGTATAGTAGTTGTGACTCGTTCACACTATATACATTTGGCTTGCGCAACAATTGGTATCAGAGCCAAGGTATTATTTCGGTATGCTCTGTGGTTGCGGCGTAGTCTGATCTTCCACATCAGAAAAGATTTATCTTGGTAACTAAGTCAAGGTTTTGTCTTAGTATACACTGTGGTTGCAGCTTAGTCTGATCTTCCATATCAGAAAGAAAATAATCTTGATTTGTGTCGTCAGCTATTAAATAATATTTGTGTCAAAGATGGGAGACAATAAACAAGAAGAATCTAATAAAGTGTCAGTAATACATCATCATTGGCATCTTCGCTTATGACAAAGAATTGTGTCAAATGCAAAATTTACGGTAGAAATTTTTAACGGGTCCGGACATTTTGGGATGTGGCAAGACGAGGTTCTAGATGTCCTTTTTTAACAAGGGCTAGATCTGTCCATTGAAGAAAAAAGACTAGATGCTATTGGAGAATAAGATTGGAGAATTATCAACCGTGTTGCTTGCGGTACCATTCGATCCTACCTTGCTAGAGAGCATAAATATCAATACACAAAGAAAACTTCTGCAAGTAAATTATGGAAAGCACTAAAGGATAAATTTTTGAAGAATAATAGTCAAAATAAATTGTACATGAAGAAGAAACTATTTCACTTCACCTATGTTCCCGGTACCACGATGAATGAACATATCACCAGTTTTAATAAGTTGGTCATAAATTTGCAAAATATGGATACAACCTATGATGATAGTGATTTGGCCTTGATGTTATTATCGTCACTTCCTGACGAGTATGAGCATCTTAAAACTACTCTACTCCATGGAAATGACGAAGTTTCTCTCAGAGAAGTTTGTTCGGCTTTGTACAGCTATGAACAAAGAAAGCGAGAAAAACAGAAGGGCAGAGAAGGAGAAGCACTGTTCGTCAGGGGTTGTCCTCAAAATCAAACGAGGACAAGGGAAGGAAGATCTAAGTCAAGATCTAAACCCAGCAAAGATGAATGTGCCTTTTGTCGAGAAAAGGGGCACTAGAAGAAAGACTGTCCGAAATTGAATAATAAGGCCAAACGTAACAATGGAAATGCCATTATGGAATCAAATGTAGCTGATTGTGATTATTCGGATTTCTCATTAGTTACAACGGAGCAGTCAACGTCATTAGTCATATGGTTGATGGACTCAGCTTGTAGCTATCATATGTTTCCAAACAGGGGTTAGTTTGTAGACTTTCAGGAAGGAGAATATGGAGTCGTCCAAACAGCGGATAACAACCCTCTTACCTCATATGGAATTGGTTCAATACGATTAAGGAACCATGATGGAATTATCAGAACATTAACAAATGTTCGATATGTACCGGGTTTGAAGAAAAATTTTATCTCTGTGGGAGCCCTGGAATCAAAAGGGTTCAAAATTATTGCAGAAAATGGAGTGATGGGAGTATGCTCCGGTGCACTAGTGGTAATGAAGGCCAATCGGAAGAACAATAACATGTACCGTTATCTCGGTAGTACAGTTATTGGGACAACAACAGTGACGCCCAGTGACAACAAAGAGGCAGAAGCAACCACGCTATAGCACATGCGTTTGGGACATGCTGGAGGAAAATCCTTGAAAACTCTATCACATCAAGGACTGTTGTAAAAGGCTTCCAATTTGGAGTTTTGCGAGCATTGTGTCAAAGGGAAACAGACAAGGGTTAAATTTTCAAATGAAAGACGATGGTGGAGAATCAAACAGGCAGGAGGATCAAGTGTATTCGCACAAACAATGGAGGTGAATACAAAAATGATCATTTCAATAAGGTCTGTGAAAACGATGGCATCGTCCGACACTTCACTGTCAGACATACACCACAACAGAATGGAGTGGCAGAACGTATGAACCGGACCTTGCTGGAGAAGGTACGGTGTATGTTGTCTAATGCTGGCTTGGGCAAAGAATTTTCGGCCGAGGCAATTACATATGCATGCCACCTCATTAATCGTCTACCATCTGCTGCTATTGATGGCAAGACACCACTTGAAAAATGGTATGGAAAACTTGCTATAAATTATGACTCTTTTCACGTGTTTGGCTCAACTGCATATTATCATGTGACAAAGTCAAAATTGGATCCAAGGGCAAAGAAGGCTATTTTTATGGGGATTACTTCTGGTGTCAAGGGATACCGCTTATGGTGTCCTATGACAAAGAAAGTAATATTCAATAGAGATGTTACCTTCGATGAATCTGCTATGGTAAACAAGGTAACAAATGTAGATACCAAACAAGATGATGGTGCTTCTAAACAGGTGGAGTTTGAGGGAAAATTAATTTTTCCTACACAAGAAACAGATGAGGAAATAAATGAAGATTATCTTCTGGAAGGAGAGCCAGTGGAGTAGATTCCAACTCGGGAACCTCAACAACAACTTGAATCAATAGCAACTAGTAGGCCAAAAAGGAAAATAACGAAACATGTTCGTCTTATAGAGACAGTTGCTTGTACAACCGCAATTGCAGATGATGATGTTCCTACTACTTATAAAGACGCAGTCCAAAGTTCAGAAGAAGATAAGTGGAGGATTGCCATGAATGAAGAAATACAGTCCCTTCATCAGAATCATACATGGAGATTGGCCAATCTCCCGAAGGGAAAGAAAGCAATTGGGTGCAAATGGGTATTTTCAAAGAAAGAAGGATTTCCTAACCAAGAAGATGTTCGCTACAAAGCAAGATTTGTGGCCAAAGGATATGCTCAAAAGGAGGGAGTTGGATTTGGAACTAGTTCAGATGGATGTAAAAACTGTGTTTTTACATGAAAACTTGGAGGAGGAAATCTACATGACTCAGCCAGAAGGATTCAAAGTTGCTGGAAAGGAAAATTTGGTGTGCAAACTTGAAAAATCATTGTACGGATTGAAACAATCTTCTAGATAATAGTACAAGCGATTTGACATGTTTATGTTGCATCAGGGGTACAAAAGAAGCAAATACGATCATTGTGTGTATTTGTGCAAGCTTAAAGATGGTTCCTTTATATATCTTCTCCTATATGTTGATGATATGTTGATAGCTTCCAAGAATTCGGAAGAAATTGACAAGTTGAAGTTCAACTGAAGAAGGAGTTCGAGATGAAGGATCTGGGTGAGGCGAAGAAAATTCTTGGCATGGAAATAATAAGAGATAGACGTTCAAAGAAACTCTGTTTATCTTAGAAAGAATATTTGAAGAGAGTACTACAACGTTTTGGCATATATGACAAAAGTAAGCCGGTTAGTACTCCACTTGCTCCCTATTTTAAGCTAAGTACTACTTTGTCGTCATTGGATGAAACTGAACAAGAGTATATGTCAAAGGTACCATACGCAAATGTTGTTGGTAGCTTGATGTATGCAATGGTTTGTACGAGACCTAACATTTCACAAGCTGTTGGAGTTATTAGCACATATATGCACAATCCAGGAAAGGAGCATTGGTAAGCTATGAAGTGGATTCTACGGTATATTCATAATATTATAGATGTCGGGTTAATTTTTGAGCAAGAAGACAATTAGTCTATAGTTGGATATTATGACTCAGATTTTGCGGGTGATCTCGACAATGAAGATCAACTACTGGTTATGTGTTTATTTTTGCAAAGGCACCAGTTAGTTGGAAGTCTACTTTGCAGTCAATAGTTGCTTTGTCTACAACAGAGGCAGAGTACATGGCTATTACAGAGGCTGTGAAGGAGGCAATTTGGCTTCAAGGATTGCTAAAGGAGCTTGGTGTTGAACGAAAAGGTATCACAATTTTTTGTGATAGTCAAAGTACTATTCAATTAGCGTAGAACCAAGTTTATCATGCAAGGATGAAGCACATTGATGTTCGGTATCATTTTGTACGAGAAATCATAGAAGAAGGTTGAGTCACGGTGAAGACAATTCATACTACAGAGAATCCTGCTGATATGCTGACAAAAGTGGTGACTGCGGTCGAATTTCAACATTGTTTGGATTTGATCAACATTGTTGAACATTGAAGATTGAAGATGGAGACACCCAAAATTTGTTATTGAGAGAGAATAGGAAATGTGGAATTTTGCCAAGGTGGAGATTTGTTGAAATTGGCAAAATGGTTAGTCCCACATCGGTGGGTTAACCTTTTGTTTGGGAATTTTTCCTTATAAAAGAAGGCCTTATGTTTAGGATTTAAACACACCTCTCATTTGCCTTCTTATCTTCTTAAGGCATTTGTATCTTCTCTCTTTAGTATTATTTCACTTGTATTTTGGAGTGAAATAAAATATTGGTTGTGTCCGAGGAGTAGGCAAAATTAGCTGAAACTCATAAATTCTGGTGTTCCTTTTATTATTGCTTTATTATCTTATTTATTATTTGGTGGCTGCCATAATTTTTGGTATAGTAGTTGTGACTCATTCACACTATATACATTTGGCTTCCGCAACAATCTAAAGGTATAGAGTCAATGAAAGACAATTCAAAATACAGAGATAACAACATGGGATCTCCCATGATACCATCAAGTAATCCCAAATGCGAATGTGCCGAAAGGTCTCCTAGAATATCGTTCGGTAGTCCCAAAGTATATATGCAGTACATGGAGATCTCCTGAAATACTGTCCTGTAGTCCCAAACATAAATGCGCAGGATATTCTCTCGGAATACTATCACGTATTCCAAAGTAAATATGCAATGATGGGGGTTATCCCGGAATACCATTCCGTAGTCTCAAAGCAATATACAACCCATCCAACAGAGATAGCAGTTACACCAAAGAAACCACAATTTGGGCTAAGTCTGAATCAAGGAAGAATAGAAAATTTCACAAAAATATGCGCCGCAGAGTTCAGATAGGTGGTTAAGGTAGTAAATACACGTAAGCATGCTTTTCTAAACTAAACAGGATAATTACATATGCTAGCGTAGCTCAATTAAAGAAAACTGATATTTTTCTTAATGGAAATAGATTTTTTTAACAAATAGTGTAACCACTTGTCACCTCATGTACACGATTGCTCATATATCAAACAACACCAAATCCTAAGGGGGTTCCCCCCACAAGGTTAGGCAAGACACTTACCTCGAACCAAGCTAAATCAATCACTAACAATGCTCTTTCCACGAATAGCCGACTCTAAATGTCCCAAATCTAGCCAAAATGAATTACAAAATATAAATATAACTATAAAAAACTAATCTAGCTAATGAAATCAAAGCTAAGTAAAGAAAACGCAATAAATATTTAGTCGTATTTGTTTTTCAAGAAGGAAGAGATGAACTAAAATTATCGTTCAGCCCTAGTCCAATGGTGATTTTTTTGGTTTTTACGAAAAACAATTAAACATATGAACAGAAAATTAGACTTTGAAATGTACATATTGCAAGGCTCAAGATCAATAAAAGAATATGGCGAAGTGCAAAAAAACAGGTTTAGAAATAATGTGAATAAGGTGCAGAAAGTAAAATAAAGATACACTAAAAAGGTTATCCAAATCTTGCTTGTTCATGCATGAACGTCATGATTTTGATCCTTAGAACTGAAAAAGAAGCAGATGGACCAAATTCAGTTACATTAACATGACACAAATGATTTTGTGACTTTGTCAATCTGATGATATTAACCCGAAAAGAAGCAGATGGACCAAATATGACACTGAAATTCAAGAGCTTAAAATGAGGTATGATTTTGTGACAATTTCAGAACTTATAAATTTTAAATTGTAGTTCCGCCTTTGAATAGCCATCTTCAGAGTTATTTGGATGTCGATTAAAATAACTCAGAGGAGAAGTGAATGCTGAAGACAAAATGAAGACTTTTATGAATCCAATTTCAATGAGCAAACAGATTCCATGCAAATTAAGCACCCTGGCCTCCTTTTCTTTTTCCACAAATTAAGCACCGTGGTCTCCTGATTCAATCAATCTAGCGTACATCATCAGATCAGCTACAGAGCGAAACAAAATAGAAAATGCCCTTTTGCAGCCCCAATCATCAATGAAAAGATTTCCTACTGATAAACGAAACTAAAAATTGTAAGTTATTTGTGCATGTGTGGCTTGCATGCATATAACTGGACTGATAGTGGATCGGGCTGGCCGCAACATATGTTACTATGATATTGCGCTTGGGCTGTAGGAGCCCCTCCGAAGTCTGAATCCCCACGGTGAGCGCGGGTACCCAAATGGATCTGGCTGCGCGCTGTAGCGTTCATGTGCATCTGTGTTGCATTCATGCATTTATACTTATCTGCTCTATTTGTTAATGCTTCATGAGATTTTACAATGTTAAATGAGTAGAAACATTGTTGTAGCTTTAATGTGTAGTATGTTGAGATTTCTTGCCTTCAATATCATTATACATGTCTATTACCGCTGAGTTGGAAGTACTCACTTTACTCCGTGCACCATATGTGCAGATCCAGGTACTTCAGGGCAGAGCTGAGCTTATAGCTTCTCTAAAGGACTATTATCCAGAGTCTGTTGAGGTAGTTGCCTTGCGTCCGCAGGACCGACTCCTCCTTTATTTCTTGTATTTAACTATTCTGTGCGTACTCAGACTATGTTGTATTTCAATACTATTACGCTATTCTGGTAGAGGCTCTTGACTCGTGACCCCAGATTTGTGGGAGGTTGTTCTATACTGGTTGTTATTACGTTGTTTTCTATATAACTGCTATAATTTGGATTTCTTCGATGTTCATGATTTTAAATAAAGGATTTGGGCTCATTGCTCGAAATGTGAGTATGATTGGTCGGGCTTGCCTAGCAACGTGCTGGGCGCCATCATGACCGGGTTTGGGGTCGTGACAACTTCGCTGTGTACTTTCTTTTCATACAACTTTATGTTTATTTCAAGCCCATTGTTTGTACTATTCTACTAACTCGTGCACTTGTGACATTGGGTCCACGATTGTAGCTTACGTTTGGCTGTTTTAGCTTCTATATTTTACTTTGAATTTCTGTAGTTATTTTAGTTCTTTCTATTTATTTGATCTAAACTGTTGCAAAATGAATAATTTGTTCTAATTTTGGCTTATCTAGCATATAAAATGTCAGGCGTCATCACGACGAAATTCTAGGCCGTGACACATAAATTTATTAAAAGAGGGATATTTTGTGTTACAACTTTTTTGTCTATTCCTTCTCTAACTAAGCAATTTTGAAGGTCTGTGGGCCCACGTACAAAATTAGCATATAATCTGTACTTCTTTACTCTTCTCCGTTTAAATAACAGATTTGTTTTACAAAAAAGGACGTACGTATAACGTGTATCTAACACATACATTGCACATCACATTCCGTATGGTCAATTGAATATTGATTACCAGTCCCACAGTTAGCACCTATCGTGAAAATTGTGAATTGTTTCCTTAATCTATACAGTTATATATAGGAATAGCGATTTGTGCTTATATGTTAGGGATATAATAGATATGCCCTAGATCCAATATCATATTTGATGATTTGAACATATTTTTGCGTACATTATTTGATATAAAATTTATATGGCATTTGATATTATTTTATCATTGTTATTAATTTCTTGATTAATTTGATAAGGTCCTTGATTAAACTTTGAGATTTGTCATCGTGATAGAGATCATGATAATGAGAGCAAAGTCTCTTACAATTTAATCTAAATTTGTTCTTGATCGTAGGATTATTAATTTGGACATTAGTTATCCGGTTAGATCAATATTTATGTGATCGCATTTATGGGATAAAGATTAGTTGATCTCATTAACTAAATCACATAAGTAGATGATGCATATAGAGATATGATCATTGAACCGACTCATTGGATAATTCCTAATGGTTAGAATTACCATAAACTGTCAATAGGATATTCTCTTGAAGAATATGATGTAACGTTTTCCTTTGACCTGAGATCGTCATAGTAATTGACAAGTCATTTATTGTGCTTTGATACCGGACACCTATGGCCTTAGGGCGATAGTTGAAAGGATATTGGGTACGATTAAATACTTGTAGAATTAGTGATTGATCAAGATGGAATCTGTCAACTCTTGGTAATGAGTTTAAGCTCCATGTTGCCATGAATTATAAACGACCAAACTAAGACCTTGGCCAGGGCAATTGAATGAAAGAAGAAAAGAGTTTCTTAGGCCATTCAATGGTCGATTATATTTCACATGAATACATAGTTGGTCGCCTATTAGGATTTGACAGTTGAACCATATCCTAGGGTGATCCGGAGCTATAAGGACAGAAGGAATTACAACATTATTCTTCTACTGGTTCTTGAGAGTAAATTGTATACTTCGTGCTATCCGGTCGTTAAGGAGTGTTGCTAGACGCCACCCTTGATTAGTATATTAATGTGATTAACTTACTACCGGCTTAGTATTGAACCTATGGGGTCGCACACTAACGAGTGTTCTGATCTTTGCTAAAGGATTAATTACTTTATCATTTGATAATTAAATTAAAGAATTTAATTAGTCAAATAAATTTAGTTATTAGTCCAAATGAAATATTATTATGTTCTTTGCTAGCACAAAGGATATAATTAATATTGTGAACAAATTAAAGTTTTCTATTTGGAATAGAAGATTAAATTATGTCTCTTGATTAAGATATATATGTGATATATATAATTAGAATTTATTTTATATGTATAGAAGATGTGTATAAAATAATATTAATAAATGGCTTCTCAAGTATTTCCAAGTTGGAATTGGATTGATCCGTGCACTTTCATCCCATTTGGAATGGGATTATTATGTAATAAACATGATAGTAATTGATTCCAATTTTAATTGGAACATTCACGTGTACTATTTGACCAAACCCAATTGAATGTGATTCAATTTTCCAAAACAGTTACTTGGTTTAGAATTGTACAAGTAAAAGGTTTCTTTCTTTATTACAGTGGAAAAAGGTTTCTTTCACATATATATAAATTCAATAAGGCTGCCGCAAAAGATAGCAGTGACAAAAGAATTTTTCGAGGAAAGAAAATTTTTCCTAGTCAAATTTATTCTTGAGAAGAAAAACCACTTTGTGAAAGTGAAAATACAATACAAAGCCAAGAGAGAAAATACAATTGCAAGAAAAGTGTTTCTTGTTCTTCTATATTTGAGTTGAGATTTTTGAGAAAAATTTCAACATAATATTTCGTCCAATTTGTTCGCGAGTTTCATTGATCAAAGAGTTGATAGCAAGGATCGGTCTCGGTGTGAATACGCATAGAGTCTTCGCACTATCGAAGAAATTTTGAAACGACTCTCTCCACCAGGTACGTCTTAGATCTGATCTTTGACATGTAAATAAATTTTAAACAGGAAAAAATCTGCCTAGGATTGTTATTGTCTTCCGCTGCGTGTTACGAACACCTATACGCAATCCTTCATTATATTCTTCGTAAAGGAAAAACAAAACAAAACAAAATAAAAAAATAATGATAGGTTAGACCACTTAAAATGAACAGACAAAAGAATTATAGCAGTGGTCGTTATCCACGTTTGAGTTGTCGTTATGTTTTCCTATGAATATCAGCCGCGGCTTTGTTCAGCCAAATGCATCTGGTTTAAAAAGATTCCCACGTCAAATCCTATTCCTAATAAAACAAAAGGCAAATATAAATAGTTAGAGTTTTTCTACTTGAAAACCCAAAAATTGTAATATTCCATTGAAATTGGCCACTTGTTAAATTAATTTATTTTTTCTGCATTGATATATATTATAAGTATTTACATTAGACTTGATAAATTTGAAAGTGTGTGACTAATCGATCGGCCAAAATAATATTGAGTGCATAAAAATATTCTGATATAACTTAAATTATTTTTAAGAGTTTTATATATTAAGAACCAACTAAATCTGAGATAGAAGTTACAGCCTATTTGTTACAGTGAACTAGGGTGGCAAAATGTTGGGACATGTTAGATATGGGCAAGTCGAAAATAGGTAATACAAAAATAAATAAAATATCCGATCGACTCATATTTAATACGAATATACAATAGGTATGATTCATGACTTCTTGAATATGATCACTATTTAAAGAATTTTTATTCTCCTTAATTTGTGAAATTCCCAATTTGAATCTTTAATTCCCTTGCATTACGATGACATGCACAAATCGAGAAATCATTCAATTTGTATCTTTGCAATTATAAAAGTTAAATTCATTGGTTATCCATTAGTAAAAGGGATAATATGGATCTTATTCTTATTTAACCAAATTATATAAAGTTCATCATCCAACTCATTTTTAACGAATAATATTGACAAATAATTATATTTTTATTCATTTTGCCTCCACTAGTTACAACTTCACATTTCTATTTTCTTTTCTCTCCCTTTTAAAGATCCAACTCTAATAAGTGAAAAAATTAATGAAAAAAAATAAAATTAAGAATAAAAAGATTATAAAATGAAACAAGCTTCCCCAGATAGCTCTATCTCCCCCGATTCATCCATTAAGACCATTACTATCTCAACCGGTGTATGCTATCTGTTAAGAAATATAGTTATATGCATTAAAAATAAGATTTTTTTTTATTATCAGTATAATCTAATATGTAATATAAAAAAATTATTATTCTATTAAAGTTTTTAAGTACTAGTTTATCATAAGAATTTACTTGTAATAACCTTATAAACAATCTGAAAATATTATTTATTTCGTTAATCCAGAGAACTTAAAGTACTTCAATACTAAAAAACACAACCAAGAAATGCTACCTTTTTCCCTCTTTTTATTATCATATTCTTCTGTTTTTAGCTAACAACGACTTTGATAAAAAGGCACGTTTCATGAAGCTTTTTAATCAGAGTAATTTGTTTTTAATCTGTAGCTATCAAACCAAAAAAATACAAACAATTTGTATATTCAATCTCACCTCACTATTGCTATTACTAATTATGAACTTCTTTTCTTTCTTTCTTCTAAGTCTCTATCTTTACTTGAACACTCCCCCCACTCTTTAGCAAGCTCCTACTTTATAAATACCTATCCCAAAAACTTGTTATTCATTGAAATCTTGTGAAAAATATTGGTTAGTCATTTCTATCATCTCTTTTTCTTGGATTTTGTAACTGCAGAATTCAGACAGGACGAGAAGATAAAAGAGAGATTTTCGAGCGTGCAAGCAGCAAACAACAACGACTTTGTATCTTGAAGAGTTGGGATGGAAGAAAATTATAAAGAAGAAAAATTTGAGGTAAGGAATGCAAGTCATGATAATTATATTTGGAAGATAAAGAAGACATATTGGAGTTGCTTTGTATTATTCATTATAAGCATGGGAGGTGGAGTTATATTAGGATGGTGGAATTCAAAGTTTCATTCTTCAAACAGTCAACTATGGTTGGTGCCTTTAGGTCTCATCTTGCTAATTACACCAATTATAATTTGTTTCGCTATTCTCTTGGATTCTAGTAAATACAGAAAAGTTGAAGATCAAACAGTCAAATTGCCTCAAGATTATTCTCCTCAGCATATGGAGATATCACTATAATTTACAGCACTAATTACAAGTTTGTTATTGTGATCATCATTTGAATTTTGTGATTACTTAAAGAAAGTAAGTATAGGTGTTTTTTGTTCCTTTATTTTGCAACTTATAGGCCATTGAATTTTGGGAGTTTGTTTTGAACTTGTTATGCGTCCTTATCGATTATGGTGTGCCAAAAAGGGAGACAGATACCTTACATGTGGAAAAGATTTTGTATATATACAAAGGGAAAAATAAGGTATTACGAGGATGTTTGGCTGAACTTATAAGCTGGTTATACTGGTTTATAAGCACTTTTTGGTTTATCTATGCGTTTGGTAAATTACTTATAAGTTAAGTGCTTATAAGTCAAAAATAAGCCAAAAGTAATAAGTTGGCCTCCCTCAGCTTATAAAATTTCAGCTTATAAGCATTTTAGGTATAACCAAAATATTTACTATTCTATTCCTAAAATACTTTTTTTAAAACAAAAGTCTTTATATGCTCAAATTTTCAGCTACTTATTATTAATTTTAGCACTTTTATCCAAACACGTAATTATTTTTTAAATCAACTTCAATACCGATACTTATAAGCTAATCTAAATCAGCTAAGCCAAACGAGCTCTATATTTCTTGAATAATGTAAGTAATAACAAAATGGTAAACTTATTTGTTTTAGTTAAATATCAAAATGTAAGAAAAAAGAATAGAACTTATGCGTCTTTGCGAAGGCGGAACGGTACGGTGCAGATTGAAAAAAGAAAAATCGCTACCAGAGCGGATGGTAAGCAACCCCCACTTCCAACCGAGAGGTTGTGAGTTCGAGTCTCCCCAAGAGCAAGGTGGGAAGTTCTTGGAGGGAAGGATGCCGGGGGTCTATTTGGAAACAGCCTCTCTACCCCAGGGTAGGGGTAAGGTCTGCGTACACACTACCCTCCCCAGACCCCACTAAGTGGGATTATACTGGGTTGTTGTTGTTGTTGTTGCTACCAGAGCGGATGGGACGCGATGCGGCGCGACGGATTGAAACTTTTGTGGGTTTAGTTGAAATTCACCCCGCCCCACTGCCATTCCTACTTGACATGATTATAGTGATGATTAACTTAAGTTTCTTGTATTGGTTGGTGTGGTTGTTAATTTGATTGCTTGTAGGGAATCTACACATAATTAGTTCTGTCGTGAATGCTTAATTATATATCTTTGATAAATTTGTTGCAAGTGTTCATTATTGATAGCGAATGATATATATCTCACCGGTATCACACTGATTACTAGGAGTAATCAAAACAAGAGTTTTTTAATTTGCTGTTAAATAGCGACAACTATTAAGTTCTATGAACTCACGATATGATACAAAATCTAATCACTAATAACAAAATTAGAAATTTAAGTACGTGTTGAAATTACATAACTCTTAACTTATCTATGCTTATCGTTGCTAGTAAAAGAAAATGATGTATTATTACTTGTAGCACACGGCAAAAACTATCTATATATTATTAAAAGCAAAGGAAAAAGCCCTCTCATTAAGCCACGTGGCAGCTTTAGAAAAAGCCATGTAGCATAGTTAGTTATTAAATTAGTTATTTAGTTAATAATTAATTATTGGTTATTCTTTTTAAATTAAATATATATAAAAAACAAAAATAAAAAACTACCATTATACATATATATATATATATATATATATTAACTATAATAAAAAACTACTATATAAAAATGAAAATATAAAAATATATCTATATCTATATATTATTAAAAGGAGAGAAAAAATCCCTCTCCTTTTAAAATAAACGAAATAAAGAGAAGAAAAACTACCCATTTACATCGGGGAGTAGTTTCAAGTTGGAGGTTTAGAATAAAAATAAATATCTTATAATGAACTATATATATATATATATATATATATATATATATATATATATATATATATACCCATGTTGGATCGGGCTGCACGCTGCAACAACATATATATTATTTTAAAATAAAAAAAAAAAGAAGTCTATAAAAAACGAAAAAAAGAGAAGAAAATCTATATATAATAAAATGAGAGAAAAAATCCCTCTCCTTAAGTCAAGTGACACCTTTAGAAAAAGCCACATAGCATAGTTAGTTATTAAATAGTTATTTCTTGGTTATTCTTTTTGAATATATATATATATATATATATATATATATATATATATATATATATATATATATATATATATATATATATATATATATATATATATATATATATATATAGCAAAAAAAGAAGTCTATAAAAAACGCAAATTTGGTGAGAGTAGTTTCAAGTTGGAATTTTTAAATTATTTTAAAATAAAAAAGCAAAAAAATCTATAAAAAGGGAAAAAAAAAGAGAAGAAAAAACTACCCATTCAAATCGGGAAGTAGTTTCAAGTTGGAGTTTTATAATAAAAATAATTATCTTATAATGAACTATAACAAAAAAAAATAAAAATATAAATATATAGAAAAATAACTACCCATTCAAATTGGGTGGGAGTAGTTTCAAGTTGCAGTTTTCAAATTATTTTAAAATAAAAAAAAACAAAAAAAAATCTATAAAAAAAAAAAAGAGAAAAAAATTACCCATTCAAATTGGGCAGTAGTTTCAAGTTGGAGTTTTAAAATAATTTTTACATAAAAAACAAAATTAAAAAAAAATAGTAAATTACCAATTCAATTTGGGGAGTAGTTTTAGGTCTCAAATTCGAAACCATCGGATGCAAATAATTTCTGAGAGTCATCGAACTGGGTATAACCTGAATTAACCACGGTGCACTTGCGGGAAACTCCTTGCCGAGGGCCTGTGCACCCCCAGGATTAGTCGGGGCTCGAAGAGACTCGGTCACCCAGTGCAAAATCAAAAAAATTGGGGAGTAATTTATGTTGGAGTTTTAAAATTATTTGAAAATAAAAAAACAAAAATAAAGAAAAAATAAACTTTAGAGAAATTTTTTAAATAACGTAATATGCTAATGAATTTCCTATTAACAATGTAATAGTGTTAAATATTGGAAGATATAATACAGAAAAATACTTAACAAAAATGTTGCGCTGCCTATATAAGTCCTATTAGTTTAACATAGATTTTATTCACTAAAATTTTGATAATATTATTAAGAACAACAAAATAAACTTTAAAATAAAAAATATTGCAATAGTAATATAATAGGAGTATATATCTTCTCATATATTAGAAAAATAAATCTAATACTATATATAGTTTAATATAATAAAGCAAAACAGAACAAAAAAGTTATTCACTGGCTATATAAGAGATTTCATTATTGGTATATCGTATTGACAAACAAGATTGATAATTGTATTTTATTAAAGAAATATGATCTAATATGATCAAACAAGTCTGATCATAATTTAATTTAATTAATATTTTTTAATATTGACCGTGCATCGCGCGGGTATCACTACTAGTTTATATTTGGTAGCCGAAAAAGTATATTAAAACTTTTATAATATTTATACATACATATATTTTTTCCGGCGAGGTTTCATTTTTCTCAACAATAATGAAATTAAACTTTGTGACTTGAATTTGAAGAAAAATCAAATTTATATCTAAAAAAGGGTGAGACTTTAATTTATTTTTCCCAGCGAATTTTCGTGAATCTAAAGATGGAGAAAACCAGAAGGGATTTTGAACAAAAAAAATTGACATAAAATTCTCCCTTCCACAGATCTTAAAATTCTTCCTAAGGTCAGTGATGGATTCAATCAAGAAACTAGCACGATATTGGATGGTTTTATCAAACCCAGATGAGGATCTGCCGTAATTTCTCGGGTCAAAACAGTAAACATGCAAAATAGACATGGACTGATCATTCTGGGTAACATTGAGGGACTTGTTGTCGTGGACACAAAGATTATTACAGAACCAAAACAGTAAACATACAAATATATTGATGTTACAAAATAATATTGACTTAGCAAAATGTAAATAAGAAATAGAGATAGGAAGAAAGAAGTATTTCACTTTTTTTTTGTGTGTGTTTTACACTACCATTTACATAGCTTTTTAAAGGCATAAAAAATAAATATTACTATAGTAAAATAGTATAAGGGATGGACATAAAGTGGAAATCCATCCACTAACTATTTCACACATGGACTTCATGCATATATTATTTACTAACACTTCCCCTTGGATGATCATGTAAAAAAAACGCATCATTAAAAGCTTAATAGGAAAAAATATGAGAAATACATAGTTATTTGCAATATGCATTACTTGTTGCCTCAATTAAAACCTTACTAGAAAAAGTCAATGGGACAAAAGCATAATTAAGGAAAGAAGAGTACAACGCGTATTTTTACTCCTCCTAATTAAAATATTACTTAAGGTCTCGAAGATGCCGCATTCCAACTTGTATATTAACTTCTCAAATGTTGAGGTTGGAAATGCCTTAATAAACAGATCCGCCAAATTATCACTTGAACGAACTTGTTTAACATCTATTTCACCGTTCTTTGAAGTAATGAGTGAAGAAGAATTTTTGTGAAGTATGTGTTTTTCTGTCTTCTTCAGTATATCCTTCTTTCAGTTGAGCTATACATGCAGCATTGTCTTCATACAATGTTGTTGGAATATTTCCTTTTAAAGAAAGACACCATATTTCCTGATTAATGTGTTGAGTTATTGATCTCAACCAAATGCATTCTCGACTTACTTCATGAGTAGGTATTATCTCCATGATTTGAAGAAGTAGCAACCATGACCAATTTTGTTGAACGTTATGATATGGATGTACCTCCATAAAATAAGTAGCTTGTCTGAGATCGAGCTTTATGTGGATCAGATAAATATCTTGCATCTGCATGGCCAACTAATGATGACTTGAATTTATTTGAATAGAATAAACCCATATCAATGGTCCCTCGTGAATATATGAATATATGCTTAATACCATTCCAGTGTCTTTATGTTGGCGAAGAATAAAATCTTGCTAGCAAGCTTACTGGGAAAGCTATATCCGGTCGAGAATTATTGGCAAGATATATTAGCGCACCAATTGCACTAAGAGATGGTATTTTGGCACCAAGAAGCTCTTCATCATTTTCATGAGGTAGGAATGGATATTTGTTTATATCAAGTAATCTTCAACCATCGGGCTACTCAATGGATGTGCTTTATCCATTGTCACAACCCAATTTCTGAATCCGATCGTAATGGCGCCTCTCGATAAGTCAATGAGGTGCAAGGCCAGCCAACTAACCCAAACCGTTAAGGTAAAAGACCTAGGAGAGTTGAGATATTTTATGGGAACTGAAGTAATGAGGTCCAAAGATTGCTTACTATTCAATCAAAGGAAGTATGCACTTGGAATAATATCTGATCTAGGACTTAGTGGTGCTAGGCCTATAACCATACCAGTAGCCGTCAATTTGAAGCTCACAATAATAGACTATGATGAATGTGTTGGGGGTGTCAATGATCATGTACTTGAAAACATAACAGCTTATCAAAAGTTGATTGGGAGGCTTTTTATACCTCACCATCTGTCACTACTAGGAATTTCCACCATCGAGACCATGATACACCTAACATAAGAAGCTCGTTTTCCGACAGAAAGAGAAAACTTCAGCCCAGGACCGAAAGGTGGGCGTCTCGATCTAAACCAACCTTGTCTACCAAGAATCGATACATCGAGAAGGTAGCATGTCGAACTAGAATGCCCTTAATTGAGGAAGTGAAAAACGAGCGGCGAAAGCATACAAAGATAGTGAGGCTTCCATCGCTTAGATTTAAGGCGATAAGGCGCACCACAGATACGATAAGAGGCAAGCCAATGTTAGAGTGTTATTCATCCTTTTCATTTACATTTCAAAGATTAAAATTAACAAAGCTAAATCAAGTTAAAATAAATGTGAAACTACACCATGAATGTTGTGTCCTCTCCCCAGGCTTTGGCTGTGGGAGAGATGATCCAAAACACCAACGAACAAGCTCCTATCTACAACCCAAAGCCATCCTATGCTGCGCAACTTCAAACCAAACAAGCTACACAACTTCTACCAAGATCAGCTTACTGCCTGTAACGTTTGAACATGGGAAACAAATTGTAGAATTAACCATGAATGAGGTTAAAGAGTTTACAATAGAAGAAGGACTGCATCAAGCAGTTGTGATGATGTTTTCATACTGAAAACCAGATCTACAAGAATTTCATGAAATCTTTTCGTCGCAATTCGATGTTCAAGGTCGTTGTAATATTGGACTTCTGGAGTTTCGTCATCTCTTGATTAGATTTGACCTCTATAATGATTATGTTCAGTTCTTATCTAAATCAACTGGATATGTCAAGGCAAAAGGTGATGAATTCTTTTTTCGAACTTTTCCTTGGACGTTAGGATTCAATCCGAAAGAGGAAACATCCATGGCTATTGTGTGGATCTCGTTTCCAGGTTGGCCTCCTAATTTTTTTGCGAAGAGTTGGTTATTGTCTATTGCTTCAGCTGTGGGTAAATCTCTTGCTGTTGACAAGGCAACACAAGATAGAACGCGACCTAGTGCAGCGAGGGTGAAGGTTATACTTGATCTTTTGGACAAACATCAAAATAAGATTAAGTTACTGATAGTGGACAGAATTTCGGGTAAAAGTATCATACATTACCAGGAGGTGGTGTATGATAATCTTCCTACATTTTGCACCTACTGCAAGCATCAAGGACATGGTGAAAATATTTGTCGAGCGAGGAACGAAAAAGAAGGAAAGGAGGTAAGGGCAGAGGAAGTGACTATTGTAAGTAATCTGCCTATTGTCGAGGTGAGAAAGTCTGGCTAGTTACAAGGTGATGCTAGAGACTACCTGAATGCCAAAAGAATGAATCAAAGAGCTATGGAAATAGCAGGTGATAAGCTGGTTGATGAAGCAACAAACCAAAAAATTTTGGTCGAGCAGCAATTTCTGCATAATGAAGGAGGAAAACAAAGTGTTAATTTGAAAAATGGGAAATGATTAATCGACCAGCTAATGGAACTTCTGTGGACGAGACCTCAATAATTGATAAGGGTCCAAATCGAGCTGCTGTTGGTTTATCAATTCATGCAGGCTTACCAAGTTATGAATTGTTGAATGAGAAGGATCTAGCTGGGCTAAATGTTTGTAATACAGGATTAATTTCTAAAGGAGCTGGGATTTTTTATAATGCCCAAGAGCAGGCAGCAGGTGCAAAGGCAGAATTATCAGGTGCACGAGTTTGTAAGTTGCGTTCTTCTAATGATGCAATTGTTGCATCAAATGTTGCATGTTTTATGGAACCTGTTGATCGAGTTAGTGCATCGGTACAAGTTAAGTCTAACGCAGATGGTGATCGAGGTTATATGGGACATAATTCAGATACTAAGTCACCACACATTAGGCATAAAAATGACGGGGCAAAAGGATGTAAATTTTGAAGTCAACACTAGTAAATCAGTTGGTTAAGGTAATTTCAGTAATAAAAACACAAAGGAGGGGGTTTGGAACGTGGTTTCAGCAAGGAAATCCGCTACAAAACAAGTGGTGTCACACAGTAATCAGAAAGTGTTCGACCAAACGCTTCAAACTTTGAGACCAGCCCAAATTCATTTGAGGTTCTTGCAGATACTGGGGATCCTAAAATTAATGCTACAAATTTAGGTGATAAAGTTATGTCCAAACAACTAGTTCCATTGCACAGCAACAAATGAGGTGGGTAAATCAGTGCTGAATTGGCAGAAAGTTTGGGTGTTCGACGAAATGACTCTAAAACTAAATTGGGAACTGAATCAACACGCAACTAAGCTCATAGTTCCAATGTACCTATGTTCCATTTTTCCAATCCTCATGTAGATCAAATCATCAAAAATACCCTGAATGAAATGATGATGAATTCTACATTGGCTAAACACCCTTTAGTCACGCTGAACACTTTTGTATATGATGTCCCATCTCAATCAGTGGAGTTGTTTGGGGATTTTGAAGGTGAATCTGGGCAGCTTGTGCTATCAACTTGAAATAATAACGAAGTTATACAAGCAAAGGTGAGGGAAATGGCTATCAGTTCCAAATTGTGGCTTGACCAACGAGAGGACGATGATGAAGAGGAATTGGGTGATCGTTGTGTTGGGTACTCATTTGAAGAGGAAGATCATGAGGTTAATCAGGAGTACAGGTGAAGACATTGATTCACCAACATTGCCTAAATCATATAGTACTCCAACAGTGCGACAAAAAACCGAGTTAAACCTCAATGCACCAGCCTTCATTCCCAGGAACTCTCTAGTTGTTGCTCGTCAAAATGCAGCAGCTGGAAAAATAGTTCAAAATGCAGCAACACATAATAGTCAGAATACTCTA
Organism: Nicotiana noctiflora; assembly: GCA_032618575.1. NCBI lineage: Eukaryota > Viridiplantae > Streptophyta > Magnoliopsida > Solanales > Solanaceae > Nicotiana > Nicotiana noctiflora. The sequence goes on along the minus strand of JASVEL010000519.1, from coordinate 153,403 downwards.
TCAGTACTTTCAACAACAGGACTTCAGCAGAACAGTGCGGCAAATACAACTGAAGCCAACTCGATGCAACAACTTGTGACAGCCTCTCCGGCTACTTTGCAACAGCAGCAGCAGGAACATTTGGCAAGCTTTGAAGCTGGACAGCAGCTGTATATTGGAAGCACTATACTCCAACAGCAGCAGCAGTTTGCGAGCACATGAAGGGCAACAGTGATGTCTTCATACATGCAACCAGTTCAGCTAACCTTTCAAAGGATGGAAACGGGGATCAGCATGATTTAAATAAATCTTTGATTACTGTGGAGGACAGAAAACTACTTAGACTTGATGAGCAGTTCTCAACCAGTAAACTCACCTGATCGTTATGCTTTTAGCACTGGATGTAGTGTTAAAAACAAGGCAATTGTTGCAAATACACAAGGTGAAAAAGCCTTGGTGACATTTGATATCATCCAAAATAACCCACATACTGTGATCTTGGGGAGAGAAATTTTTGAAGAAGGAGAGGAAGATGCAATTTTAGAACAGTGCAGAGCAGAGGCAGCAAGAAAATGTGATCTATGCCTATGCATAACGGAAAAAATAGGAAGTCTCATACAAGGAAAAATAGTTCAAAATGCAGCAACACATAATAGTCAGAATACTCTATCAGTACTTTCAACAACAGGACTTCAGCAGAACAGTGCGGCAAATACAACTGAAGCCAACTCGATGCAACAACTTGTGACAGCCTCTCCGGCTACTTTGCAACAGCAGCAGCAGGAACATTTGGCAAGCTTTGAAGCTGGACAGCAGCTGTATATTGGAAGCACTATACTCCAACAGCAGCAGCAGTTTGCGAGCACATGAAGGGCAACAGTGATGTCTTCATACATGCAACCAGTTCAGCTAACCTTTCAAAGGATGGAAACGGGGATCAGCATGATTTAAATAAATCTTTGATTACTGTGGAGGACAGAAAACTACTTAGACTTGATGAGCAGTTCTCAACCAGTAAACTCACCTGATCGTTATGCTTTTAGCACTGGATGTAGTGTTAAAAACAAGGCAATTGTTGCAAATACACAAGGTGAAAAAGCCTTGGTGACATTTGATATCATCCAAAATAACCCACATACTGTGATCTTGGGGAGAGAAATTTTTGAAGAAGGAGAGGAAGATGCAATTTTAGAACAGTGCAGAGCAGAGGCAGCAAGAAAATGTGATCTATGCCTATGCATAACGAAAAAAATAGGAAGTCTCATACAAGGAAAAATAGTTGGGACGGCAGGGTGAATGACGATTTAAGTGTTAGTCAACTTCAAATGAGAGCTGCCAAACAAAAACAGGCTACCCAAACTACATCCACGAGGTCTAACCGTTCAAAAAAGAAATGATAACTTTTTAATATATTTTGAAGGGGTGGTTGAAGACGACAAAGAGGTACAACTAGAACAAGTTGCAAGCGTGAACAAGAAGGGACGAGAATTTAATTCCTACTACACTATAATCTATCATTTTATTACTATACTTATTTGTAATATCATCACAGAGCATGTTATAGACTCTGTGATGATCATTGAATATTTAGTACTTTCCAGTTCTTATTTTTCATATGCATGCTAGTAAGTGAGGCTTTTTTACGCCTCAATAGGATTAGTAAGGTAAGATTTAGCTTGGGTTGTGTTACCTTGGTCCTATGCCTTTGGAAAAAATATTCCACACGACTATGAGATTATATGCCCTTGTGAGACTTTGCCAGCAGCTACACCATGAATACTCTACATGAGGCTGTCATCATAAGGCAATGTGAGGCGCAGAGGAGTGATTATATAGCCAAGGCATATGAGTAACAATACCGGTGCTATTGTCCCTCTTATTTGTACTTTTCCTAATTGTTGTATTTTTTTTCTTTTATTAATTAAAAAAACTAACCATAGGCATTTGCCTAGCTGTTTGCCAAAAAAATAGCCTATTATTTATATATTATTAACGATACCATAAGTGTTACCATCCAGCAACTGGTGTCACAATCCATGAACATATTTTGAAATACTACAAATATTGGTCTAAAAGAAATTACATTTATTTGAACAAAAATGCAGAAATGTAGAAGGGGTTAAAGCCCGCGGACGCCAACATGATTATCTTTGTTCTCCTAGATAACTGACCTCTCGATCAGCCACTACCAGTTCTAAAATCTGCACAAAAAGTGCAGAGTGCAATATTAGTACAACTGAACCCATGTACTAGTATGTGTCGAGCCTAACCTCGATGAGGTAGTGACAAGGCTATGGTGGGCTAGTTACAACATAACATGTATACAAGGTACAATAAAGCAGAAAAAAATAAAACAGTAACTTGCAAGGAAGCAATACAGAACTCCGATATCTCATCAGTAATCAACTATAACAAATCCTTAAATGTAACGCCAAATTACAGAATAACTTGCAGAGTAGAATAAAGGTACATAAACACATAAACTAATGCAGTGCACATCCCGATCCTACCATATAATCAATAATATGAATATTCACCTTTATTACTCTATTACAATCCATCCTTAATCCTTCTGTTGTAGCGTGCAACTCTATCCCACCAGACAATAGCATTTCACCCTTATTTTTCCTCACCAAACCACCGTTACTACTTTTGTTGTGCCATGCAACCCGATCTCACTAGACAATAGCATTTCACTATTATTCCTCCTTAATATATCAACCTTAATCTTCATGTTGCGGCGTGCAACCCGATCCCACCATATCAGTACCAATCTAAGGGTGTATTCTGGGCCGGTCCCGGGCCTAAACGGGCCTGGCGGGCCGGTCCAGACGATCCCGGGCCTGGTCTTTTTTTTTTGCGGTCCCGGGCTTCGTGGGCTTCGTCGGTAAGACCGGCCCGTGACGGGCCTAAGCCCACATGGTCCCGGGCCTGGCGGGCTTCGTGGGCTTTTAATGAAAAAAATAAATTTATTTAATAAGTATATATATGTTAACTATATATATGTTAAGTGTATGTGTGTATATATATATATATATATATATATATATATATATATATATATATATATATATATATATATATATATATATATATATGGTAAGTATATAAATGTTAAGTATTTATATATGTTAAGTTTATATATGTTAAGTATATATATATATATATATATATATATTAAGTTTATATAAGTTAAGTATATAAGTTAAGTTTATATATGTTAAGTATATATATATATTAAGTTTATATAAGTTAAGTATATAAGTTAAGTTTTATATATATATATATATATATATATATTATTGATTGTGCGGATTACCGCCAGTCCTTAAGCTAAAGGATACAATTTACTGTATCTGTGTATAGGCTACGCGGACTACCGCATGCCTATCCAGAGATCCTGTTAATGGTATCAGAGCCTAGGCGCTTTCATAGTAAATAAAGTACTAGATGTGAAGAATCTAGCATAGACATGAAATATTTGAACATGGATCCAGGAGAAACTAGTACTAAAAGTACTAGATTAGAAGAGGTAGATATACCTCTTAATCTTACCGCCAGTCCTTAAGCTAAAGGATACAATTTACTGTATCTGTGTATAGGCTACGCGGACTACCGCATGCCTATCCAGAGATCCTGTTAATGGTATCAGAGCCTAGGCGCTTTCATAGTAAATAAAGTACTAGATGTGAAGAATCTAGCATAGACATGAAATATTTGAACATGGATCCAGGAGAAACTAGTACTAAAAGTACTAGATTAGAAGAGGTAGATATACCTCTTAATCTTGATTTATTGAATAAATGGACTATTCCTAAAGTCCCTATGAAAACCATTTATGATTATGGTTTGTTTGATAAACTGTCTAATAAACAGTTGATTAAAACGACAGAGCAATCTTTAGCTCTAAACTCATCCGAACAGACGATTTGTTTACTCAGCAAGAGAGATATTTCTTCTTATAAGAAACATGTATAATTATTTGCGTATTGGTATGGTTCAAATTGCTTTTAAACCTTTAACCCTTAAAGGGTTACCAGAGACTTTCCTAGCAACTCTTAGAGATGCTAGAAATTTAAATTTTAGACAGTCTCTAATGGGTTCGATTGAATCTACTGTCGCCTATGGTCCAAGTATATTTCAATACTCAACCCAATTTACAATTATCTCTTTCTGATGTTAATATTCTTGATGCCTTGACATTAAATGTCAAAACTCATGGTTATAACTATGCTCCGGGTTCGGAACTTATATGTTTGTCTTATAGAATTTATTTTAAATTATTATCTACTTTAAATCCGAGATGTAAGTTATATGATACATCCGATCAAACGATTTTGGTAGAAACTAATTTTGCCAAATCAAAGGTCACCACTAGGAGACCTATTAAGTGGGAAGAAATTAATTTTCCAACCACTTGGACCTTAAATTCGGTCATATCTCCCGAACAGATTACTAATGCTGTTTCTCGGGACGAGTATTCTCATATTACTCAAAATCCTGATGGAAGAATTTGTATCCAGTTTGATAACAAGACCCTTGTTAATAGCAGAAGGTCAATTTCTAGCCATTTCCCGGCTATTCAACATATCTCTCCTATAGAAAAGGTGGTCTATGGACCAGCTCGAAAGAGTGCCGCATCACTGCATACGATTTCCAGTAGAGATAATAATAGCTACGTTGAAGAGGTACGAATCAACCCTCAAACAAATATTGTCCAAGATAGTAAAAATGTCCCGGATAAGGACATTCCTTCCCCATCCGAAATGGATTTTGACCTAGATAGTACTTAATGATTCCACACCAAATTGATTTTAGTCCGGGTTCTCCGGCAAGAAAGTTTATTCAAAAAGAATTTTCTGATAAAAAATGGAACCAGTTTAAAACTTGGTTTTTTGACACTTATAGTGAAAATGATTTAAATTGTATTTCGCAAGAATTCTATGAAACTTGTGCTTTGCATAATCAAATCATATATTTTGTTCCCTGGTTTATAACCACTTATTTGCCTTATTACATTAAGGTACTAACACGTTCTTATCATGAAAGCGATGGTAAGATTGTTACCACTGTATATCCTCCTCAAGCCCCGTTTGTTTTACCAAATAGTACTGGTATAACATTTTCTGCTTTTCAAAAATTTATTGAAAAAAATGTCGGGCAAGTTAGTATTAACGAGATTAATAATCTCTTTTCTCAAAATAATTATTTGAGCCTTTATGTTAAAGTTTTAGGAGAACATATTAGTTCTCTTGATCAAAAGCTTGATAAGCTTACTGTTTTGATAAAGAATATGAGTAAAAAGACTACTATTGAGGTAACACATACTTCCAGTGTTGCTTCGACTTCAAATAGTCAAACTGTTCCAACTCATATTCAGCGTCCTCCTGAGATTACGGATTTTAAGTCTTCTACATTTAAAACTCTTGAAGACCTTCTCAATGAAAAATTTGCTAATCTCGATCTTAAACCGTTAAATCTTTCAAATGACTTTGCTGATAGAATAGAGTCCACTTCTGACTATAAAGAAGAAATTTGGTCAGAGTTTAATAAACTCAAAGGATCTAGAGGTTTGATTAAGCCAAATAGTAGGTATGGTGATAATCCGAGAATGACAAATTTTTATTATTCTCGACCTACTCCTCAAGATGTCTTAATTGAAGAACGTGACTGGAATCAGACTAATACGTCTTATAGTGGTACTCATATTTACGAATGGAATCTCGATGGTTTAACCGATAGACAGTTAACCATCCTTGTTCACAGAATACTAATGTATTCCACGATCTGTAAAGCTACTGGCAATACAGATAAAACTATTGCTAAAATGATAATCGCTGGCTTTACTGGCCAACTTCGTGGCTGGTGGGATAATAATCTTACTTCCCCTCAAAAGGCTTCAATCATGGAAGCCAAAGCCAAAGAAGCGGGTTTTGATAACCTAGGTCTTCCCCTTTGTCACGACCCTAGTTCACCAATCGTGAACATGTCGTGACGGCACCCAGTCGTAGATTTACCAACCAAAATGAAAATGTTCGTATTCTTTTAAATAGTCTGAGATGTAAGAATCTCAGCGAATTTCGTTGGTATAAAGATACATTTCTTAGTCGGGTTATGGAATTACCCGAGAATGCTACCGATTTTTGGAAAGCAAAGTTTATAGATGGTCTTCCCCCTTGTTCGCCGAAAGGGTAAGAAATACCCTAAGGGGAAATAATACTCATATTCCCTACGACACCTTTACCTATGGTAATTTGGTAGGAATTTGTACCCAAGAAGGGTTAAAACTTTGTAATGAGCTACATCTAGCTCAACAAATTAAGAATACTAGGCGCCAAGAAAAATCTCAATTAGGAGACTTCTGTACCCAGTTTGGAATGCCTAATAACTCAAGAAAAAAGAGTTATAAGCGTCATAACGCTGATTATTCCGATAAGCCTTATCGAAAGAGAAGATCTAGATATAGATCGAAAGAAGAGCGTGATACTAGAAAGTCACATCGTAAATCTACTAGATTTGCAAAAAATAGATCCAAACGGGATCTTGCCAACATTAAGTGTTACAAATGTGGAAAATTTGGCCACATAGCTCCAAATTGTAAGCTTCAGAAACTTAAAGCTTTAGAGCTAGACAATGAATCTTACAACAAGGTTTATGGTCTTTTGTACACTTCCGGATCTGAATCGGATTATATCTCAGATTCTTCCGAATACGAATCCGAAGTTGACTTGATTAAATTAGATACTAATGAAGATCGTGATATATCTTCTTGTGTAACCTGTAATAGCACTGCTTGTACTTGTGAAAATGATGAATTTTATAAATTACAAGCTGTTTTTCAAGATTTGAATGTGCAAACTATTTCTTCTGAAAATGTCATAGATCTTTTAAAAGAAGTTACGGACGATAAACTTCGTCAAAAAATTATTAATTTTGCTTCAAGCTCTAGTAATACTAATGAGTCTTCAAATGATTTCTTTTCCAAGAAAAGGATTGAGTATACTCCCCCTTATACGATTGATGAAATCAATAGACGACGAGAAAATAGAGTCAATGTGACTCGCGATGCCTCTTTTAATGATCTAAAGGAGGAAATTGAAAATCTAAAAAGGGATATTAAATCTCTTAAACAGAATCAAATGATTCATGATCACCGAATTATTCAACTAGAAAATTATAATTCTCTAGTTCAGTCACCTACCGATAAAGGTAAAAATACTGCTACCGAGGAAAAGGAACCTCACTCTCTAGATATCAGTCCTGCTAAGGATATGTTTCTAGGAATGATGCAAATAGTGACTGCTCATAAATGGTACATTAATTGTACTATTCTCGTTAATAACGATTTCACAATTTCTAGTGTTGCTATGATTGATAGTGGTGCGGATGTTAGTTGCATCCAAGAGGGATTAGTCCCCAGTAAATATTTTCAAAAAACTACTCATATGGTTAAATCTGCTTCTGGCCATGCTTTAGATATAAAGTATAAACTGCCTAACACGCATATTTGTCAAAATAAAGTTTGCATTCCTCACTTCTTTTTTCTGGTTAAAAATCAGTTATATCCTCCTATTATTTTAGGAACTCCTTTTATAAACGCTGTTTATCCTTTTACCAATATTGATGCAAAAGGTTTTAATGCTACTTATAATAATAAAAATATTTATTATTCTTTTGTTACAAATCCCGTAACTCGTGATATCAATGCTTTAATTGACATGAAACAAAAGCATGTAGATTCTTTGCAATTAGAACTATTTAGCATGAACATATTTGATACAATAAATTCTGCTAAAACAAAAGAAAAAATCAATTTGATTTCTAAAAAATTGGCTATTGATATTTGTGCCGATCATCCTAGTGCTTTTTGGAACCGGAAAAAGCATATTGTTACTCTTCCTTACGAAGATACTTTTTCTAAGGAGGATAATATTCCTACAAAATCTCGACCATGCCAGATGAATTCAGAATTGGTCGCCTTTTGTAAAACTGAGATTGATAGTCTCTTACAAAGAGGTCCGATAAAGCCCTCAAAATCCCCTTGGTCTTGTTCGGCATTTTACGTTAATAATGCTGTAGAAAAAGAACGAGGAATTCCCCGATTAGTTATCAATTACAAACCTCTTAATAAGAGTTTAAAATGGATTAGGTATCCGATCCCCAATAAAAGGGATCTTCTTTCTCGTTTATATGATGCTAATATATTTTCAAAATTCGATTTAAAGTCTGGTTATTGGCAGATTCAAATTTTCAAAGAGCATAGTTATAGAACTGCTTTTAATGTTCCCTTTGGACAATATGAATGGAATGTTATGCCATTTGGTCTAAAAAATGCTCCTTCTGAATTTCAAAAAATCATGAATGACATTTTTAATCCATATTTGGATTTCATCATTGTTTATATTGACGATATTTTGGTTTATTCCAAAACCTTTGAAACACATATCAAACATCTTGATATTTTCAAAAAGATTGTTATACAAAATGGTTTGGTAATTTCTAAACCAAAAATGAGTTTATTTCAAACTGATGTTAGATTTTTAGGACATAATATTTGTCGGGGAAAGATAACCCCTATACAACGTGCAATTGAATTTGCTTCTAAATTTTCTGATATTATTACTGATAGAACTCAATTACAAAGGTTCTTAGGAAGCCTTAATTATGTCTCCCCTTTTATTAAAGACTTGTCGCGTGATTTAGCCCCATTATACGACCGGCTAAAAAAGACCTACAAACAACCTTGGACTAATTTACATACAAAAATAGTCCAAAATATTAAGCAAAGGGTAAAAGCTTTACCTTGCTTAACTTTGGCCAATCCTACTTGGCAAAAGATTGTTGAGACTGATGCATCCAACATCGGTTATGGTGGGATTTTGAAACAAATAAATCCCATTGATAAAAGAGAATATCTGATAAGATATCACTCTGGAAAGTGGAACGATGCCCAGAAGAAATATGCTACTGTGGCCCACGAAATGTTGACAATTGTCAAATGTGTTTTAAAATTTCAAGACGATTTATACAATCACAAGTTTTTAATAAAAACTGATGCCCAATCTGTCAAATATATGTTTGACAAAGATTTTAAGCATGATGTTTCTAAGCTCATGTTTGCTAGATGGCGAGCTCAACTAGCACCTTTTGATTTTGAAATTGTTTATAAAAAGGGAACTGATAACTCTCTTCCTGACTTTTTATCTCGTGAATATCTTGAATAATGAGTTATTACACCAACTTCTTCAACGATGAGACTCTTATTTCCATTATAAGAGCGATTCCTTTAAATAAAGACTTACAAAGTCTTATTATTGATAAAGTAATCACTTCGATTATGGACGATGATTTTGAATTTTCAATTCATGATTATTCTGATGTTTCTAATCAAGATCTTAATTGGTTATACCGTGACGAAGATTTCTACTTTTCTGAATGATTTACTATCTGTGCAGAATGGACCCTCCTTGGGCCACCAGAGGAAGAGGTAAGGGAAAAACACCCTCTCGATCATCCTCAAATTACCAAAATCGATCATATCAAGGATCGTCATATGGATCCTCATCTTCCCCAGTAATACAATCGGGAAGAAAACAATTGATAAATTCAAAAATTGTCCAGCAAGAAGAATCTTCTTCTTCTTATTCAATACATCTGGAAGATATCCCAGAAGACAATCCGTTATACGGGCACTTACAAGCATATTTAGCCAGCAAAAAGCAAAGTGATACATTTGCTTCAATCGCTAAAGAGGATGAAGATACTAAATCCTATGAGAAATTGCTCAAGAAAGAAATGATATTTCTTTTGGAAAACTCTTAAATTCAGAGAAAAGACGAGCCGTGGAAGATATTCCAGAGATACCTTATTAATGGATTATATTATCCGGGTGAATCATATAAAACCCGATCTTATTATGAAACTATCCTTACAACTACGGGTAGTGCAGAGATTCAACACTTCTCTGGTTACAATACTTCCGAGAATGTTTATAGCTTCTCAAAGATTATTATCAAACAGATAATATCTGTTGACGAATGGGGAATATCTACCATGAAAGAAAGGCAGATAAGTCTAAACAAATCTCTTATGAGTTTCACCTACTGGGATTATATCACAGCATTTGATAAAGTGTTATACTACAATAATGATCGACATAAGCATACTTGGTTTATCAAGATATGTGCAAAGATATTCTCTGCACCTATTCCAAACTGGTTTATAAACTGGTGGTCATATCATGGCCCTACGGTAAATATTTTACTTGAACCTTTTCCAAAGTTATACAAAGAATGGACGAAGATTTCGCCATTTCTTACACAGTTATACTATGCCGATCATATATGTTTTTTAGAACATATAGATCAACTATATTTTTTCATTGAATTCTCAATTCCTTGGATTCATAAATGGAATCCAGAATTCGGTTATACCGAAGAAAAAATCCCTTGCTTATACAGGGTATTTTACAATAATTTTTGGGATAAATTAATGAAAATTGATCCCAAAACAAAGCAACTTTATGGACAAGAGTTATTAGACACCATTAAGTCACAAATTCAGTTATACTCGGAGGTGTCTCAGAAAACCATCTTATATGATGACTGTTCAGTAAGGCATATTGCTCGAAGAATCTCTATTCAGGAAGGAGATAAAACCGAACTAATCCAGCAATACCTGGACGAAGTTAAAAGAAACTTGATAGAGACTATTAATAAAACTGAAAAGTCTGACTCATCAATGCAAAGTGAAACAAGCAACGAAGATTTACAAGACTCTCAGCCAATGGAAACTGAGAAAATATTATCTGATATCGAGATCCGCAAGGTGGAAAATTTCCTCCAAACAGTAGAAAAAGACGGAAAAAAGAAACAGTAAAGCCGCCGGACCCACTGACAAGACAGGTGAACAGTAGATATACTGTGCAAAGGCCCGCATGAGGGACCTACTTACTATTTATGAACAGTAGAAACACTGTATAAACAGTAAAAACACTGTGTATGGGCCCACATAAGGGACCCACTTTTTACTATTGATAGATTCTTTTTTCTTTTATAAATAGAAGCCTTCATTCATTAGGAAGGCAAGGAAGAAAATACCTTTCTTCTTGAAAGCTCTCTCTCTCTCTCTCTCTCTCTCTTCTCTATTGTAAACATCTCTTTCTCTTTGTAAAGTTTTATTTTCAAGAAAGAATACAATGATACGTATTCTCCAAAGGGCTAAGGTACTTTTGTTCTTCATCTCTTCTGTCTTCTCCTTCTCCTCTCTGTAAGCCGTGACTATGTCCGGCTAAGAATATTCATGTCTATGTTAGTTTTCTAACGTCTTATACTTGTTTACTATGAAAGATCTAGACTTATCAAAATATAAAGGAATTTTATAAAGAATTTTTGACTTGGTTCTGAGATGGTGGTACAGTCGGGTACATTACTATCTTTATTAGCTCCGTTTAACAAGCCGTGTTTTAAGCCCGCTAAGCTAAGTGCGCTAGGGCATCTTCATCACGGTCAGAATGGTTAGACAAGAGCTAGTATAGATAACTAGTGTGTTCCAGACAGGCCCCTTGCTCGGGTAAAAGGTTACCATACAGTCATTAAGCTTTGTAAAATTCTTCTATATTTTCGACTCTTGAGTCCTTATTGATTGTGCGGATTACCGCCAGTCCTTAAGCTAAAGGATACAATTTATTGTATCTGTGTATAGGCTACGCGGACTACCGCATGCCTATCCAGAGATCCTGTTATATATATATATATATAATTTAAGTATATATATATATATATATATATATATATGTATTAAGTACTTATATTAAGTATATATATAAGTTAAGTTATATATATAAGTTAAGTTATATATATATATATATATATATATGGTAAGTATTATATAAACTTAATATATATATATACTTAATAAGTATTATATAAACTTAATATATATATATATATACTTAACATATATAAACTTAACTTATATATATGTATTAAGTACTTATATTAAGTATATATATAAGTTAAGTTATATATATATATATGGTAAGTATGTATATAAGTTAAGTATATATATATATATGTTAAGTTTATATGTTATGTATATATATAATATATATTATGTATATATATTATATGTATATGTATTAAATAGATATATATTATGTATTAAGAGATAAATCAAAAACTTGTGTAATAATTTGTATTACTAAAAATGACATATCTTTATTAATCTTCTCTCCCCCAATGGAATGAGCACAACAAGGTACTAATACCACCATTAAAAGGAAAAAAAACTAAATAAGATGTGCCAAAGTACAATTTACAACACAATCTACATATCTCTAACAAATCTCATAAATCCTTCAAGATTTGGAGGAGGTTCCGTTGGCGGTGGTGGAAAAGAAGCTTGTTCATCACCACTTCCCGGCAAAGCAGCATCCTCAACAAGCTCTGCAATCATTTCTTCGTAAGCTTCATCCACATCCGGTTGTGATTCTGCAAGTCCAAAGTTTCTTCTTTCCGAGCGGATCCAATCTCTAAATAGCACTAACTTCTCCAAGCTGTCCCTCATAGTTGCTCTATGATCTCCTATTTGAAGTCTTGATTGACTGAAGGCGCTCTCTGATGCAACTGTTGAAGCTTGAATAGATAATATATCGCGAGCCATCCTTGCAAGAACAGGAAAATGTTTTTCCCGTAACTTCCACTATTCCAAAAGCTCAAAACTCCCGTCTGGATTCTCCTTCTCTAGTCCCTGCAACAAATAAACTTGAAGCTCATTTAGATGGGAAGATTCGTCAAAATTATCTCCTTGAGAACCCCTAAACTCCGTCCAAGATTTAAGTGCCTTCAAGCCCGTGGCTCTTTTGGACGACTGTGAAGTAGACGAAGTAGGGGTTGGAACATTTGGCCTAGAATTTTGTAAGGCTTGTTGGTATGCATTATAAATTGTTTGAGTATTAATTTTAATTGATGCTTTTGCATCTGCAAGAGTAGCACGTTCTTCTACTGTAAGATCTAAAGCGTTATAAATATTTGTATACCAAAAATGAGGACCTCTTAATTTCATTGTAGGGTTTAAAATTGCTGATACACCATAAATAGGAGGGATAGGGAAAAAATATTTTTTAAATTATTCTTTCATTGCATTTATAGCAAGTTCATAAATAGGCCCACCCTCGTTATAATCCACAAATAATGCACATAATGCTGCAATATAAACTAAACAATTAGAAATAGTTGGATAATATTGTCCGGAAAATACATTTGTAGCAGCGTGAAAATGTTCTAAAAAATCTATAAGAGTTTTAACATTAGTCCAATCTTGGGTTGTAAGCATTTCATCATCATCCACACCCCCAACCCGAGCATTGAACGTTGCATTAATAGGGTTCCTATATTCGTAAGCAACTACTAAACTTTCGTACATATAATTCCACCTAGTGGGGCAAGGTTTAGGAACCTTTCTTTCTCTAAGGCCATATTCATCACATTTTTTATAATACTCCCTAAGTCTACTTCTACGGTTAGAATAAAAAAGCCAATTAAGAGCCATTCTAACCTTTTCAATTTCTAAATTTAAAATTCGCATACCATCACCGACAATTATATGATAAATATGACAAATACATCTAACATGAAATATATTACTAAATGCAGGATTTAATGTGTTTGTAAGAATGCCTACTGCACTAGTGTTACTAGAAGTATTATCCATAGAAATTGACATTATTTTATCATTAATGCGGAAATATCTACAAATATCACCAACAGTGTTAGCGATAAACTTACCTGTGTGACGGGAGTTAATTATTCTATACGCAAGAATGCGTTTTTGCATTATCCACTCGTCAATCCAGTGACTAGTAACAATTAGGTAGTCACAATCATTATTACTTCTACCAATATCGGTGGTAATAGAAATTCTATTAGTTATATGACTAAATAAATACCGCAAATATTGTTCGTATTCATGTTTAAATTTATATATATCGGCCTTAATTGTTGCACGAGGCCAACCTTTATAAGTAGGATTAAAAACTTTTCTAATATAATGCACAAAATTAGGATTAGAAGGAAAAGTATATGGTAAACACATAACGGTAACCATCTTTGCCAAATTGTGACGACCCAAAGGATCATCACTTGTTTTATTAATCATTCCGAGCTTTGGAGGTCTTGAAAACCTCATTTATAGTTGCCTCGATTTGCGTGCACAATCCGGGCACAAAGCTGGAAAATATTTATGTTGAAATATGTGAAATATGTGAAAAAGTTGAAGAATTTTGATATTAATATTGATAAGGTTGACTTTGGTCAACATTTTTGGTAAACGGACCCGGATCCGTGATTTGACGGTCTCAGAAAATCCGTAGAAAAATATGGAACTTGGGCATATGCCCGGAATTGAAATCCGAGGTCTAGAACCCCGGTAAAAGAATTTTTTTGTTAAATTGTTTTCCGAAAATGTTTAAGGAAAATAAAACTGATTTTTTATTAAAAAGTACTGGTATCGGGCTCGTATTTTGGTTCTGACGCCCGGTACAGGTCATATATATTGGTTAAGCGCTTCCTGTAAAGTTTGGTTGAAAACGGACGTCGTTTGACGCATTTCGGCCTTAAATTGGAAATGTTGGAAATTATGAAATTTGAAAGAATTCTTGAGTTTTAAGGCTCAATCCATTGATTTTGATGTTATTTTAGCGATTTGATCGCGCGAGCAAGTTCGTATGATGTTTTTGAGTTAGTGTGCATATTTGGTTTGGAGCCCCGAGGGCTCGGGAGTGTTTCGGAGGTGGTTCGGGGTGTTTTTTCATTTGAAAACACAGCAGAAATTCTGCTGTTTCTGCAGAGGAATTTTGTTCTACGCGATCGCGGCCTCATCCACGCGATCGCACAGCATTGGTCAGTTCTTCTACGCGATCGCAGCATCCCTCACGCGATCGCGTAGCTTCCAGTTCTTCCCCCACGCGATCGCAGTCATGTTCACGCGATCGCATAGGCCAAATAGGCTGCCCGGTGAGTTTCCTCTACGCGATCGCAGCAACCCTCACGTGATCGCGTAGCTTCCAATCTTTTTTCCACGCGATCGCAACCTTTTGCACGCGATCGCATAAGAGGCCAGTCTTTTCTCTACGCGATCGCAGCCCAATTCACGCGATCGCGTAGGGTAAATTTCCGCCCAGTGAATTAATACCCAAAACAGAACACTTACGGGATTTTATCCCATTTTCACAAAAACCTTTCTTCTCCACAGCTCTTAGGCGATCTTTGAGGCATTTCTTCATCAAAGTTCATTGGGTAAGTATTGTTTAACTCGTATTCTTCATTTTTCATCAACATCAATCAAATTCTTAGGCTTAAACATGGGTAAATTGGTTGAAAAATTTGAGAAATGGGTATAGTTAGGGCTTTCAATGAATTTGCGATCTAGACCTCGTTTTGGAGTCGAACTTAAGAACAAATTGTATATTTGAACTCATGGAAGATTGGGTGAACTTATTTTGGTTCGAAACTTGAGTTTCGATTATGTGGGCCCGGGGTCGATTTTTACTATTCCGGGCAGAATGTTGTAAAAATCATATTTAGCAATATGAACTAATTTGTTAAGTAGAATTGATGATATGAAATCAATTGTGTATAGATACGGTTGGATTGGAGTCAAATTCGAAAGGAAAAGGCATTGCTACGGATTGAATCGTTCGTGAACTTTCGAGGTAAGTGTTTGTTCTATCCTAGTTTGTAGGAATATGAATTTAGTTATGAATAAATTGTTGAATAAGAGTTATTGGTGTTATACCGGTAATGAAGGTAAATTGTTGAAATTATTATAAATTATTGGTTTAAAACCGGTAATTATAAATATTGTTGATATAGAGATTATTGGCTAAATGCGGTAATATATATATTTTATGAATTGGGATCGTGTGGTACGCCGACCACAAAGTGACTTAAATCTTGGCATTGGCCATAGTTGCCGGTAGCCTATTGATATATTTGGGAACGGGTGGTACGCCTACCACAAGATATAATTATTGATATATTTGGGAGCGGGTGGTACGCCTACCACAAGATATAATTACAGTGATAGTTGGGAGCGGGTGGTACGCCTACCACGAGATATGAAATGAGAGAAGAATTGAGACATGGAAGTAAGATTTATTATGTTGATTAGATTATTCTGGATATCGTGAGTTATTGACTGTTATTTCAGAGCAGAGTATTTCCTTATAAATGTATTGTATATATATATATCTATATTGCAACTGTACAGGTTTATGTGGGTGACTGGCCTTAGCCTTGTCACTAGTTCGCTGGGATAGGCCAGGCACTTACCAGCACATGGGGTCGGTTGTGCTGATACTACACTCTGCGCTCTTTTTGCGCAGATATAGGTTACGGACAGCAACAGCGGCAGTAGCGACTTGTGGATTTTTCGATTACTGAGACTACGAGGTAGCCTTGCAGGCGTCCGCAAGACCCGTTGTCTCTTCTATCTATGCTTTTCATTCTGTTATCTCATGTAATCGAGATAAACAGCTTGTATTTTCTTTCAGATAATTATGTGTATTATTCTTAGAAGTTCGTGAGTATTGTGACACCAGTCTTGGGTAGTGTACCATGTTTGGGTTTTCTTTATCATATTTGATTATTCCGCTGTAATTTATATGTTTTAAATAATAAGTCTTAATGAGAATTGGTAATTAATGGAGATGTAATTAATATTTGGCTTGCCTAGCTTCCATTTAGTAGGCGCCATCATGACCCCGATGGTGGGAAATCCGGGTCGTGACAAGTTGGTATCAGAGCACTAGGTTGCACAGGTCTCACAACTCACGAACAACCTTAGTAGAGTCTGAAGGATCGGTACGGAGACGTCCGTATTTATCCTCCAGAGGCTACAGAGTTAGGAAAATATTCCCTTTATTCTTTCCAGCCGTGCGACTTGATCTTTTAAATGTTAATTGAACTTCTACTCTGTTCTTCCGCAGATGGTAAGGACACGTGCATCCTCATCTACTGACCAGCAGCCCGAGGTCCCAGCAGCGGCAGCTCCCGCTAGGGGCAGAGGCCGAGGTCGAGGTCGTCCTAGAGGACAAGGTAGGGGCAGAGCTCAGCCCCGAGCAGCAGCACGAGTGGTAGAACCTCAGGTTCATATCGAGGAGGAAGTTCCAGCCCCAGCAGCTCTAGTAGGCCCAGCTCAAGTCCCAGGAGGAGCTTTATTTTCACCGGATCTTCAGGATGCTTTGGTCCGTATAGCAGGTTTTATGGATCATATCACCAGAGCAGGTTTATTACCGGTAGCACCAGCCACTTCTCAGGCCGGAGGAGGTAATCAGACTCCTGCTACGCGCACTCCGGAGCCAGTGATTCCCCAGACTCAGGTTCCTGTAATTCAGCCAGCTGAGGCAGCTCGGCCTATTATTGCGACTCCGTCTAATGATGGTGCAGCCATGTTTGCTGACGCGTTGTGGAGATTGGACAGGTTTACCAAGTTGTTCACTACCACATTCAGTGGCACTCCTTCAGAGGATCCACAGGATTTCCTATACAGCCGCCACGAAGTTCTCCGTACTATGGGTATTGTGGAGACTAATGGTGTGGATTTTGCTACTTTTCGGTTATCCGGTTCCGCCAAGACTTGGTGGAGAGATTATTGTCTATCCAAGGCCAGCGGGATCGTCATCTTTGACTTGGGAGCAGTTTGCCGAATTATTCTTGGAGAAGTTCCTTCCAGCAACTCAGCGGGAGGTTATGCGCGGACAATTTGAGCGTCTTCATCAGGGGTTCTATGTCTGTCACTCGGTACGAGACTAGGTTCGTGGACCTGGCTCGTCATGCTATTATAATACTTCCCACAGAGAGCGGGAGAGAGTGAGGAGGTTTATTGATGGCTTGAATCGGCCAATTCGGCTACAGGATGGCTATGGGAGCAGGAACTGAAATCACTTTTCGGGAGGCGGCTAATGCAGCCCGACGGATCGAGATGGCTCGTCACGGGGAGCGAGACATGGATCGGATAAGAGATCTCGTAATTCGGGTAGATTCGGTGGTACCTCGTCCGGAGATAGAGATTTTTATGATAGAGGACATCCTCCTAGGCCTTATCGGTCAGCTCTTCGGGTTTCTCATGATGCTTCAGTTGATCGTATTCTCGGCCACGCTACTCTGATCGGCAGCCTATCGGTGCACCACCACTTCGCCATTTTCGGCAGCTCGAGGGCTTGTTTTACGTGCGGTGATCTTAGGCACATTGCAAGGTATTGCCCTCGAACTCCTGACAGATCTCACCAGCAGAGTTCTCGTGCCATGATTCAGGCCCCAGTTCCCTCACAGCCTGCCCAACCGGCTAGAGGCGGAGGTAGAGGACATAGAGGTGGAGGTAGAGGTCATAGAGGTGGAGCTCAGACCGATAGAGGTAGAGACCAGCCAGCAGCCGATCGTCCTAGAGATATTGCTCCGGGTGGTGGGGCACAGCCCCGATGTTATGCACTTCCCGCCAGACCAGAGGCTGAGTCTTCCGATGCCGTCATTACAGGTATTATTTTGGTTTGTGATAGAAAGGCATCAGCATTATTTGACCCTGGGTCTACATATTCGTATGTGTCTTCCTATTTTGCACCATACTTGATTCAGCCCAGTGATCCACCGAGTGTTCCTGTTCATGTGTCTACACCAGTAGGCGACTCTATTGTGGTTGATCGAGTTCATCGGTCATGTATTATAGTAATTGAGGGTCTCGAGACCCGTGCTGATTTATTACTCCTAAATATGGTGGACTTCGATATTATACTAGGCATGGACTGGCTATCTCCGTATCATGCTATTTTAGATTGCCATGCCAAGACTGTGACTTTAGCCCCGCCGAATTCGCCTCGTATAGAGTGGAAAGGAATTTCAGGTCATACTAGCCGTAATGTTATTTCTTATGTTAAAGCTTAGCGTATGGTTGGAAAGGGATGCTTGGCTTATTTGGCCTATGTCCGTGATTCTAGTGCTGAGGTTCCTTCTATTGACTCCGTGCCTGTGGTTCGCGAATTTCCTGAAGTATTTCCTTCAGACTTACCAGGTATGCCGCCCGATAGGGACATTGATTTTTGCATTGACTTGGCTCCGGGCACTCAGCCCATTTCCATTCCCCCATACCGTATGGCTCCGCCAGAGTTAAAAGAATTGAAGGAGAAGTTGCAGGATTTACTTGAAAAGGGTTTCATTAGACCCAGTGTTTCGCCGTGGGGTGCACCAGTATTATTTGTAAAGAAGAAAGATGGTTCGATGAGAATGTGCATTGACTATCGACAGTTAAACAAGGTGACTATCAAAAATAAATATCCACTTCCGCGAATTGATGATTTATTTGACCAACTTCAGGGTGCCAAGGTATTTTCAAAGATAGATTTGAGATCTGGCTATCATCAGCTGAAGATTAGGGCATCTGATGTCCCTAAGACAGCGTTCCGCACTCGGTATGGACATTATGAATTTTTGGTCATGTCTTTTGGGTTGACAAATGCTCCAGCAGCTTTTATGGGATTAATGAATCGGGTGTTCCGGCCTTATTTAGACTTGTTTGTAATAGTCTTCATTGATGACATATTAATATATTCCCGCAGTCAGGGAGGAGCATGCGCAACATCTCAGAGTGGCCTTACAGACTCTGAGAAATAGCCAGCTATATGCAAAATTTTCAAAGTGTGAATTTTGGCTAAGTTCGGTTGCATTCCTGGGTCATATTGTGATGGCAGCAGGTATTCAGGTTGATCCGAAGAAAATTGAGGCAGTCAAGAGCTGGCCTAGACCGACATCAGCCACAGATATTCGGAGTTTCTTGGGGCACTACTAGAAAATAGGCCTAAGGCAACGCCACAACATCCGTTGCCATAGTAACGACAACCGTTGCGATAGAGATAGTGGCACGGTTTAGCGTCTGTTGCGGGAACTTGCGTCGCCATTGGTCAATTGCAACGGTTTTAAGCAACGGTTTAACAACCGTTGCCATAGGAACATCTAATGCAACGGTTGTATCATGACCAAAACCAACAGTTAAAAGTGAGATATGGCGACGGTTTTGAACCGCCGCTATTTCGATATTGCAACGACTGAGAACCGTTGCTATAGGCATCACAACATTTTATATATTATTTTGTTTTTCCTGTTGGAACGGTTATTACAGGCTGATGCAACGGTTATGCTGAGCTACTGCAATGAATATCCTGAGCTACTGCAACACGTATCCTGTGCTACTGCAACGCTTATCCTGAGCTACTGCTACGCTTATTGGAAGCTATATAAGGGTATCGCAACAAGATAAATATATAATACACTGAAATTAATACATAATTGACGAAATGAAAATATATTCATCAACAGAATCATAATTCAAAATATACAACTGCAATTATCCATTTATAAAAGCAAAATATACGATAAAAGTGTTTAATTATCCAAGAGTTGGAATACATAAGTTTGCAAAATAGTTACAAAATAAAAACATTCCTAGATTGTCTGAAGATTCTTCGACCAATACTTTTAGGTAAGGTCTTCACTGCTTTCATCTCCCCCTTGATCATTTGGTTCACCTGTAAATTCAACAAGAACAGAAATAGTTAGAGGCACGAAAAAGATGTTAGAGGCAAGAAAAAGAAATAGTTAGAGGCAAGAAAAATAGTTACAGGACCATTCTGCCTAATAATCTGCCGTTATGCCTAACAAAAGGTGTGTAGGAAACATTCAAATCTGCCTAACAACATATAGCAGCACATACATGGCGGATGGACACCTGATTATCACATTCAAAACAAGTACTTGAAAGGGAAAAGACCTGTATCAGTACATGAACGATGGTTCATCCAGTTTTGATCCCAAGATCATAAGCATTCTTAACTGTAACTGTAACGACTAAGAAATAGCACTGTAATGAATAAGAAATAGCACCGTAACGACTGTAATACAACTGTAATGAGCATTGTTGTCACGACCCAAATCCAGTCGTGATGGCGCCCAACAATCAAGCTAGGCCAGCCAAACAAACGATTTAATTATAACACAATACCAGTCCCCAAATGGACAGCCCAAAAAGAATATATGAGTTTAAGAACTCCAATAATATTAATACTGAACGAAAGTACTGACACTCCCAAAGATCCGGAGTCACAAGTCTAGAGCCTCTAACAAAACCAACAGGAAATAGAGAGTACGATATAGAAGTACTCAAGTCCGAATACAAAATATAAACGAACAACTGGAATGAGAGGAGAAGCTAGGCTCTGCGAACGTAGGCAGCTACCTCAGCAACTCGATGTGACAATGTAAACGCTGGAGATGTCCGTCTACTGCTCCTGTGTACCTGAGTCTGCACACAAAAGGTGCAGGGAGTAGGGGTGAGTACTAAGTACTCAGTGAGTAACAAATATATACATGTAGCCGACAGTAAGAAATCCACAAAATACCACAAAATGAAGCTACACTACAGTCCGAATCTCCTACGAACTAGCAACAATAATTCCATACAGCTACCACAAAGTAATCCAACAAATACAAATGCAATGCAATGCACATAACTGCTACGGCGTGTAGCCCGATCCAGTTTAACGTCGACGGCGCTCACTGGGGGTGTGTACAGACTCCGGAGGGGCTCCTACAGCCCAAGCGCAATACTGCTGCGGCGTGCAGCCCGACCCTCATATCAACTACTGCGGCGTGCAGTCCGATCCCACACTCAGTCCACAATAAGCAATTAAGTCACAAAACAATTCATTTTTCCTTATTTCCAGTTCTCAATTCATAATTTATGAAAAATACTTTAACTTTATTAATTTTGCAAAAGCCGGTGACCTAGCATTTCAAAAGTGTGATTACAATTTCCAGGACTGAGATCAGTGATTTAAGCAATTATAGCTATCACATAAATACTGTCCTCTAAGGACGCTACAGATCGGCACAAGGCCCCAAACAAGGCTTACAACCCACAATATAGCAAATACCGTGTATTTCCAACACTAACACATATTATTCATATCCTGGGATGGACCAAGTCTCAATCCCCAATCACAGTCAATCCCGCACCTGCCACGGTGTGCGAGCCACGCCCTATTAGCGTCACAATGTGCTAAGCCGGGGTTTCGAACCCTCAAGCTACAATATACACAAACTACTCACCTTTAGCCGGTCGTCGAATCGTCCGCGATGCCTTTTCCTTTGAATTGCGATGCCTCGTGTGTCGAATCTAGTCAAATGACAATAATTATATCAATTACGGGTCAAAGAATCATAACCCACTTCAATTTATATGAAATTCGCAAAATTACACTAAGTTGGTAAAACCCGACCCCGGGCCCCACTGCTTGGAAAATTCCGAAATTAGCACCAATGCGATCCTTATCTCGCCACGAGTCCGTGCATATAAAATTTATCGAAATCGGAGTTCAAATGACCCTCCAAATCCAAAAATCCCGTTTTTAATACTTAGGCCACATTTCTTCAAGATTTCAACCCAATTTCATGAAGATTGATGTTAATACTACCATAAATTGATGTTTTTGAGTCAAGAATCTTACCTCCAACGATACCCGATGACTTCTCGGTGATTTCCTCGAGTTTTCTTCTCTCTAGGGCTCAAATGTGTGTTTTTGGGTTGAAAACCCGTAACTCTCTGCTTCTGGATTTTTATTCACTGCCAGAACCCATTGTTCATCGCGTTCGCGTGACCCTCTACGCGTTCGCGATGAACAACCTTGCCTTACCCTTCGCGAACGCGACGCTGGCCACGCGTTCGCGATGCTCAAAACCTGCAACCCTTCGCGGACGCGACGCACCCCACGCGTTCGCGATGTTCAAACTTCCCAGCCACTCGGATTTCCTCTACGCGTTCGCGATGGGCCTCCCGCGAACGCGAAGCACAACATCCCGACCCTACGCGAACGCGACGCCTTCTCTCGCGAACGCGAAGCACAACCAGCCTTGGCCTTCGCGAACGCGACACCAGTCACGCGAACGCGAAGGCTTGAGGACCTGGGCAGAACCTGCAGTTTTCTGCAGAGTTTTTCCAAGTTCTAATTGCCCGGTTGATGGTCCGAATCCATCCCGAGGCCCCCGGGACCCCAACGAAAACCACCAACATACTCCAAAACATGATACGGACTTGTTCCAATCATAAAAACACCATACTAAACATCAAAATCACCAATTAACCACGGATTCAAGCCTAAGTTTCTTCAAAACTTTCAAAACTAACATTCAATCCAAAACCCGATCAAACGATGTCCGAATGACCTGAAAATTTGCGGACATATCCAAAATCACATAACGAAGCTACAGAAATTGTCGGAATTCCATTCCGACCCCCGGATCAAAATATCACCTACCATCCGGTTTTCGCCAAAATTCAACATTCGCCAATTCAAGCTTAAAACTACACCGGACCTCCGAATTCAATTCCGATTGTTCTCCTAAGTCATAAATGATCCCCCGAACTAGTCGAATCATTAGAATCCGATTCCGAGCACTCTAACTCAATAGTCAACTCTTGGTTGACTTTTCATATTCAAGCTTTCCTCAAACATGCTATTTGTTTCATTTTCAATCCAAATCACCTCTAACTCACCCGATATACTCTAATATTGTTTTAAAAGCATAACATATGAAAATGTAAGGTAACGGGGTGGTAATTCCCGTAACGACGGGCCGGGTCGTTACATTCTCCCCAACTTAAACAAACGCTCGTCCGCGAGCGGGTTAAGAAACATACCTGGAGTATTAAACAAGTGTGGATATCTGCTTTGCATCTCCTGCTCGGTCTCCCAAGTTGCTTCCTCCACGGGACGACCTCTCCACTGCACTTTCACTGAAGCTATATCCTTAGATCTCAGCTTACGAACCTGTCGACCCAAAATGGCTACTGGTTCCACATCATAAGTCAAATCCTCATCTAGCCGTATCGTGCTGAAGTCCAACACATGAGACGGGTCTCCGACATACTTCCGGAGCATAGATACATGGAACACCGGGTGAACTCCCGACAAACTGGGTGGCAAAGCAAGCATATAAGCCACCTCCCCAACTTTCCTAAGCACCTCAAAAGGTCCAATAAACCTTGGGCTCAATTTCCCTTTCTTTCCAAACCTCATAACACCCTTCATAGGCGAAACTTTCAGCAACACCTTTTCACCTACTGAATAAGACACATCTCGGACCTTCCGGTCCGCATAACTCTTCTGACGCGACTGAGCTGTGCGAAGTCTCTCCTGAATCACCTTCACCTTATCTAAGGCATCTTGGACTAACTCCGTCCCTAACAACCTAGCCTCGCCGGGCTCGAACCAACCGATTGGAGATCTACACCGCCTCCCATATAAAGCTTCATACGGTGCCATCTGAATGCTGGACCGATAGCTATTATTGTAAGCAAACTCCGCCAAAGGCAAATAATCAGCCCATGAACCACCAAAATCAATGACACAAGCACGCAACATGTCCTCCAATATCTGAATAGTACGCTCAGACTGCCCATCCGTCTGTGGATGAAATGCTGTGCTCAGCTCTACCTGTGAACCCAACTCTCGCTGAAATGTCCTCCAGAATTGAGATGTGAACTGGGTACCTCTGTCCGATATAATGGAAATAGGAACTCCATGCAATCTCACTATCTCACGGATGAATATCTCTGCCAACCGCTCTGAGGTATAGGTAGTACACACTGGGATGAAGTGAGCCGACTTAGTCAACCTATCCACCACCACCCAGACTGAATCAAACTTCCTCGCTGTCCGAGGGAGTCCACTAACAAAGTCCATAGTTATTCTTTCCCACTTCCACTCCGGAATATCAATACGTCGGAATACACCACCAGGTCTCCGATGCTCATACTTGACCTGCTGACAGTTTAGACACCGAGCCACATGGCTCACAATATCTTTCTTCATCTTTCTCCACCAGCAATGCTGCTTCAAATCCTGATACATCTTCGCGGCTCCTGGATGAATAGAATACCGCGAGCTGTGGGCTTCCTCCAATATCAACTCACGAAGGCCATCAACATTGGGCACGCATATCCGGCCCTGCATCCGCAATACACCATCACTATCAATAGTGACATCTCTGGCATCATCATCATGCTGAACTCTGTCCTTAAGGACAAGTAAGTGTGGATCATCATACTGGCGCTCTCGAATACGATCATATAAAGAAGAACGAGCTACTACACAAGCCATCACCCGACCGGGCTCAGAAATATCCAGCCTTACCATCTGATTAGCTAACGCCTGAACATCAACTGCTAGGGGTCTCTCCCCAACTGGAATATACGCCAAACTGCCCATACTAATAGCCTTCCGGCTCAATGCATCAGCCACTACATTGGCTTTCCCAGGATGATACAAGATAGTAATATCATAGTCTTTAAGCAATTCAAGCCATCTCCGCTGCGTTAAATTTAGATCTTTTTGCTTAAACAAATGCTGAAGGCTGCGGTGGTCTGTATATACCTCACAAGATACACCATATAGATAATGCCTCCAAATCTTCAAGGCATGAACAATAGCAGCTAACTCCAAATCATGAACAGGATAGTTCTTCTCGTGGGGCTTTAGCCGACGAGAAGCGTATGCAATAACTCTACCCTCTTGCATCAACACACAACCGAGCCCAACTCTAGAAGCATCACAATACACCGTATATGACCCTGAGGCTGATGGTAACACAAGTACTGGAGCCGTGGTCAAAGCCTCCTTGAGCTTCTGAAAGCTCTCTTCACATTCATCGGACCACACAAATGGAGCATTCTTCTGTGTCAGCTTAGTCAACGGTGAAGCAATAGATGAGAAATCCTGAACAAACCGACGGTAATAACCTGCCAAACCGAGAAAACTACGAATCTCTGTAGCTGAAGAAGGTCTGGGCCAATTCTGCACTGCCTCGACCTTCTGAGGATCAACCCTAATACCATCACTGGACACTATATGTCCCAGAAAACCCACAGTATCAAGCCATAACTCACACTTAGAGAATTTTGCATAAAGCTTCTCTTCCCTCAACCTCTGCAATGCCACTCTCAAATGCTGTGCATGCTCCTCCTGGCTGCGTGAGTATACCAGGATATCATCAATAAACACAATCACAAAAGAATCAAGGTACGGCCGAAATACACTATTCATCAAGTGCATGAATGATGCTGGGGCATTAGTCAACCCGAAAGACATCACCAGGAACTCGTAGTGCCCATATCGCGTCCTGAACGCTGTCTTCATAATATCCGAGTCCCTGATCTTCAACCGATGATAGCCCGATCGAAGATCAATCTTAGAAAATACACTAGCTCCCTGGAGCTGATCAAATAGGTCCTCAATACGAGGTAATGGGTACTTATTCTTCATTGTTACCTTGTTCAGCTGCCCTGTAATCAGTGCACATTCTCATTGTGCCATCTTTCTTCTTCACGAACAACACCGGTGCACCCCAAGGTGACACACTCGGACGAATGAAACCCTTATCTAAGAGTTCCCGAAGCTGTTCTTTCAATTCTTTTAACTCCGCTGGTGCCATGCGATAAGGAGGAATAGAAATGGGCTGAGTGCCCTGCACCAAGTCAATACCAAAGTCAATATCTCTATCAGGCGGCATGCCTGGCAGGTCTGCTGGGAATACATCCGGAAACTCCCTCACAATGGGGACCGAATCAAGACCGGGTGTCTCAGCCTCAACATTTCTAATGAAGGCCAAATAAGACAAACAACCCTTGCCAATCATTCGTTGAGCTTTTATATAAGAAATCACCCTGTCAGACACATAATCAGTCAAGCCACGCCACTCGATCCGCGGATTACCCGGAATAGCTAACGTGACTGTCTTGGCATGACAGTCCAGAATTGCATGATAAGGAGATAGCCAATCCATGCCTAGGATAACATCGAAATCTACCATACCCAATAGTAATAAATCAACTCGGGTCTCCAGACCCCCAATAGTAACAATACAGGATCGATATACCCGATCCACAACAACAGTATCCCCCACTGGGGTGGACACATGTACGGGCAAAGCAAGAATACCACGGGTCATACCCAAATGATGTGCAAAATAAGTAGAGACATAAGAATAGGTGGATCCGGGATCAAATAAGACGGAAGCATCCCTGTGGCAGACTGAGATAATACCTGAAATGACCGCATCTGAAGCACTAGCATCCTTCCTGTCCGGAAGAGCATAGAAACGAGCCTGGCCTCCACCAGTACGATCCTCACCCCTAGGGCGACCTCTGGATACCTGGCCACCAGTCCTAGCTGACTGTGCTGGCGCTGAAGAAACAGGAGTAGAAGACGAAGGCTGATCCCTCCGCTGTGACCTCTTACGAAGCCACTGAGGACACTCTCTCCTGATATGGCCCAAATCACCGCACTCAAAACAACGGCCCGAAGATGGAAGAAGGGGCTGCTGAGGACCCCTCGCTACCGATGAATCCTGTGCTGAGGAAACAGGAGCAGAGCTCTGAGCTGGAAGAGCACTCAGTGCAGGCTGACTCTGCCGGCGGCCCCGCCGACCCCGATAACCCTCGCCGGCCTTGACGACCACGATCTGATGAAACCCCACTGGACTCTGCACGTCCGGACTGATGAGACCTGAAAGAACGACCCCTACTATACTGGGGTTGGCCCCTAGACGGAGCACCACTGAAACTGCCAGAACCACGAGGCTTCTTAGCCTCTCTCTCCTCCCGCTCTCTGCGGAGATCTATCTCAATATGACGGGCAGCATCAACCACCTCCTCAAAGGTAACTGCCGAAACTCTCTCCCTGGTTATCAATATACGGATGGGATAAATAAGGCCATCGATAAATCTCCGAATCCTCTCTCTGTCTGTAGGAACCATCCACATGGCATGACGGCTAACTGTGTGAATCTCATCTCGTACTAATTAACCGTCATCTCTCCCTGCTTCAACCACTCGAACTGACGTCGCAGCTCCTCTCTCCGAGACCGAGGCACGTACTTCTCCAAAAATACCATGGAGAACTGCTGCCAAGTGAGGGGCACTGCCCCAGCGGGCCTACGCCTCTCAAAATCCTCCCACCATTGGAAAGCTGCACCTGTGAACTGGAAAGTAGTGAATGAAACACCGCTGGACTCTAGAATACCCGCGGTGCGAAGCATACGCTGACATCTGTCAAGAAAACCCTGGGCATCCTCGCCCTCAGCTCCACTAAATGTCGGAGGCTGTAGCCTCTCAAATCTCTCCAAGCGACGCTGCTCATCGTCGGGCATAACTGGAACCACATATGCAGGAGCTGGTGCAACGGGTGCAACTGGCTGGGGTGTGTGAGCCACGGGGGTCTGATTCCCTCCCCCTGCCTGTGAAGAAGATACTGCAGCAGTAGCTGCAACTACCTGTGCCAAGCCTGTGCACACTGATAAGATCTGAGCCAAGGTCTCCTGAAGACCTGGTATGACAATGGGCACTGCCGGTACCTGAACCTGAGTTGTCGGAGCGTCTGCCGCTGGAATCTGGTCCTGAGTTTGGGCCACTGGTGTAGGAATCTGACCTTGAGTCTGGTCAGCTGGTGGGTCAGCAGGCACTGGCACTGCTGCCCTACCTCTACCACGACCACGGCCTCCGGGTGCCAATGGTGGTCGTCCGCCACGTCCGTTAGCTCGTGTTCTCGCCATCTGCGAGAGAATAGAATATGGAAAAATTTAATTTCATGATAACACAAATCGCACGATATGAATTCAAGAAAATGAGGTTTTTCCTAAAGTCTCTGTAGCCCTTCGAAGATAGATACGGACGTCTACGTACCGATCTACGAAAGCCTACTAAACCGGCTCATGACTCGCGAGTCCTAATAACCTAGAGCTCGGATACCAACTTTCTGTCACGACCCAAATCCGGTCGTGATGGCGCCCAACAATCAAGCTAGGCCGGCCAGACCAACAATTTAATTATAACACAATACCAGTCCCCAAATGGACAACCCAAGAAGAATATATGAGTTTAAGAACTCCAATAATAATAATACTGAACAAAAGTACTGACACTCCCAAAGATCCGGAGTCACAAGTCTAGAGCCTCTAACAAAACCAACAGGAAATAGAGAGTACGATATAGAAGTACTCAAGTCCGAATACAAAATATAAACGAACAACTGGAATGAGAGGAGAAGCTAGGCTCTGCGAACGTAGGCAGCTACCTCAGCAACTCGATGTGACAATGTAAACGCCGGAGATGTCCGTCTACTGCTCCTGTGTACCTGAGTCTGCACACAAAAGGTGCAGGGAGTAGGGGTGAGTACTAAGTACTCAGTGAGTAACAAATATATATATATGTAGCTGACAGTAAGAAATCCACAAAATACCACAAAATGAAGCTACACTACAGTCCGAATCTCCTACGAACTAGAAACAATAATTCCATACAGCTACCACAAAGTAATCCAACAAATACAAATGCAATGCAATGCACATAACTGCTACGGCGTGTAGCCCGATCCAGTTTAACGTCGACGGCGCTCACTGGGGGTGTGTACAGACTCCGGAGGGGCTCCTACAGCCCAAGCGCAATACTGCTGCGGCGTGCAGCCCGACCCTCATATCAACTACTGCGGCGTGCAGTCCGATCCCACACTCAGTCCACAATAAGCAATTAAGTCACAAAACAATTCATTTTTCCTTATTTCCAGCTTCTCAATTCATAATTTATGAAAAATACTTTAACTTTATTAATTTTGCAAAAGCCGGTGACCTAGCATTTCAAAAGTGTGATTACAATTTCCAGGACTGAGATCAGTGATTTAAGCAATTATAGCTATCACATAAATACTGTCCTCTAAGGACGCTACAGATCGGCACAAGGCCCCAAACAAGGCTTACAGCCCACAATATAGCAAATACCGTGTATTTCCAACACTAACAACACATTATTCATTTCCGGGATGGACCAAGTCTCAATCCCCAATCACGATCAATCCCGCACCTGCCACGGTGTGCGAGCCACGCCCTATTAGCGTCACAATGTGCTAAGCCGGGGTTTCGAACCCTCAAGCTACAATATACACAAACTACTCACCTTTAGCCGGTCGTCGAATCGTCCGCGATGCCTTTTCCTTTGAATTGCGATGCCTCGTGTGTCGAATCTAGTCAAATGACAATAATTATATCAATTACGGGTCAAAGAATCATAACCCACTTCAATTTATATGAAATTCGCAAAATTACACTAAGTTGGTAAAACCCGACCCCGGGCCCCACTGCTTGGAAAATTCCGAAATTAGCACCAATGCGATCCTTATCTCGCCACGAGTCCGTGCATATAAAATTTATCGAAATCGGAGTTCAAATGACCCTCCAAATCCAAAAATCCCGTTTTTAATACTTAGGCCACATTTCTTCAAGATTTCAACCCAATTTCATGAAGATTGATGTTAATACTACCATAAATTGATGTTTTTGAGTCAAGAATCTTACCTCCAACGATACCCGATGACTTCTCGGTGATTTCCTCGAGTTTTCTTCTCTCTAGGGCTCAAATGTGTGTTTTTGGGTTGAAAACCCGTAACTCTCTGCTTCTGGATTTTTATTCACTGCCAGAACCCATTGTTCATCGCGTTCGCGTGACCCTCTACGCGTTCGCGATGAACAACCTTGCCTTACCCTTCGCGAACGCGACGCTGGCCACGCGTTCGCGATGCTCAAAACCTGCAACCCTTCGCGGACGCGACGCACCCCACGCGTTCGCGATGTTCAAACTTCCCAGCCACTCGGATTTCCTCTACGCGTTCGCGATGGGCCTCCCGCGAACGCGAAGCACAACATCCCGACCCTACGCGAACGCGACGCCTTCTCTCGCGAACGCGAAGCACAACCAGCCTTGGCCTTCGCGAACGCGACACCAGTCACGCGAACGCGAAGGCTTGAGGACCTGGGCAGAACCTGCAGTTTTCTGCAGAGTTTTTCCAAGTTCTAATTGCCCGGTTGATGGTCCGAATCCATCCCGAGACCCCCGGGACCCCAACGAAAACCACCAACATACTCCAAAACATGATACGGACTTGTTCCAATCATAAAAACACCATACTAAACATCAAAATCACCAATTAACCACGGATTCAAGCCTAAGTTTCTTCAAAACTTTCAAAACTAACATTCAATCCAAAACCCGATCAAACGATGTCCGAATGACCTGAAAATTTGCAGACATATCCAAAATCACATAACGAAGCTACAGAAATTGTCGGAATTCCATTCCGACCCCGGATCAAAATATCACCTACCATCCGGTTTTCGCCAAAATTCAACATTCGCCAATTCAAGCTTAAAACTACACCGGACCTCCGAATTCAATTCCGATTGTTCTCCTAAGTCATAAATGATCCCCCGGAACTAGTCGAATCATTAGAATCCGATTCCGAGCACTCTAACTCAATAGTCAACTCTTGGTTGACTTTTCATATTCAAGCTTTCCTCAAACATGCTATTTGTTTCATTTTCAATCCAAATCACCTCTAACTCACCCGATATACTCTAATATTGTTTTAAAAGCATAACATATGAAAATGTAAGGTAACGGGGTGGTAATTCCCGTAACGACGGGCCGGGTCGTTACAATTGTAACGACTAAGAAATAGAATTCTGTTTAAAACCTCGGCTTTAGCCATTGGCATATAGTCGTCTTGCTTATCTGTTATAAAATTTCAGTAGCACAATGAAACACTAGTAGATCAATTAATTAGAAGTAGCAAAGGATAGTAGTTTGAGAGAAACAGATGGTGCACACAACAAAAGAGGAAAAGAGAGACCAATTCTCTGTTTTTAAGTGATACAGATTGCGCACACAACCAATCTATAACTAATATCGAAAAGAAATCGAACCTTGATTGTTGCTGCCAAAAGATGGCCTGTTGATTGGTTGAATAGCTGCTTGTTGTGCGGACGAAGCTTCTCCTGGCATAAGTTTGCTATAACATTAGGATCGACTGTAATACAACTGTAACGACTAAGAAATAGCACTGTAACGACTGTAATACAACTGTAATGAGCACTATAACGACTAAGAAATAGCATTCCAAACGACCCTCGGCAGTGTTGACATATAATTCAAGAAATAGCATTCAAACGACCCTCGTGGACTAAACCATTGGAACTTAATTATCTGCAATGCTGTCTCTGCCTCCACTGAGAAACAGCAACACAATTAGTGGCTATTCCCTTATACATATTCTTAAGAATCAAAGTTATGCCCGAGATCTAACAATGTTCAATAGATCTCAAATTCAGACTTCAAAGTGAGATGTCACATTATGCAAAACTATATAATACAACTGAACTAAAAAATATATAAGCACTTTGACAATATGAGCTTGAACAGTTACTCGATAACAAAAAATAACACTTATCTGTTATTTTAAATTATGTCAGCAGCAATAGGATTAACCTAGAAATAACACTTATCTGTTTGAGTCATAGTTATTTTAAATTTTTGCAACCAGCTCTCCTATATCAGAATCCAACCAACTCTTCTATATCAAGCTACGGGTAAAACAGAATCCAATTGTAGGTTTATCTCAAGCTACAGGTTATTGCAATAAAAATGGACTAATTGTCGATGCATGATTCAGTGGATGAAAACCTGTTGCTACACCCATAGAGCCGAATCATAAGCTTACTATAGTAGATTATGATAACCAGTCTAATACATCAAAGGAGCACCAGTCTAGGGATACAACTCAGGAAAAGGGAGAGACATAAATGCTTACAAGCCTCTGTTACTCAGATTAGGCATCCTGCCCTAACACCAGAAAGTTTGTGACAGGATATGTGATCAAGCTGGGAGATTCTCTATAGAAGTATGGCAACTGCAATGACAGAGATTATCTGGATGGTTGGTTTACTGGAGGAACTAGGAAAAAAATGCAAACGCCAGTAAGTTTGCACTGTGATAGCGAGGCAACTATGCAAATAGCTGCAAATCCCATATTTTATAAAAGGACTAAACACATAGAGATAGATTGTCATTTTGTGAGAAAAAATCTAAAAAGGGGATTGATCACACCAGAGTATATTTCCACAAAAATGTTACTGGCAGACCTTATGACTAAAGGGCTGGGAACATCACAACATCAAACGCTTTTGTCCAAGTTGGGAGTTGTATGTTTTCCACTCTCCAGCTTGAAATAGCATTCCAAACGACCCTCGGCAGTGTTGACAAATAATTCAAGAAATAGCATTCAAACGACCAAGGAATGGTCTATAACCAAGGATGCATGTTCCACATGTAAGGCATGTCAACTGAAGAAAGAAACTGGTAAAACAGAATCCAACCAGCTCTCCTATATCATTGCCAGCAGCAAATTTGCTGGCTGGACTGAACCATTGATAGCATGTCTAATTATGTCTAAGCATACAATCAGGTCATCAGGTGATACAGATTGCGAACACAACCAATCTATAACTAATATCGAAAAGAAATCGAACCTTGATTGTTGCTGCCAAAAGATGGCCTGTTGATTGGTTGAATAGCTATCTGTTTCTCAAATTGTAACTTCTGTTCCTCGAACATTCTTGTCATCCTTTCTTCCATTTGTTGCACTAGATCATTTGTAGCATTTGAATAGGATTCAAAATGTCCCATTTTTCCTTTCAAAGAAGTGCTTGTAACCCCTCGTCCATACAATCTAAGTCGTCCCGAATGTTCAGGTCCCATAACGGCTGCAAATGCATTAACAAAAGTGCTACCATCTTCACTTTGTTGTGTTTTAATTTTTTCCATTTCAGCCTATAATACAAATTTTTAAAATGAAAATTCTAGTAACTAAAAGCCAGTACGAACAAATAATAATTTCAATAAAAAAACAATAAGATAGAGTTCGCACAATTTTAGTAGTTGTATCTTCATCAGATTCCTTGTATGACCTTCCAGGTTTTCTTGCTCTTGTAGTCACAAAGAATTCTCGAAGAGATAAAGGTTCGGAAGTGTTCTTCTCTTTTTCCTAGATACATTATATAACATTGGGTGTCAAAAATATTCTTAGAAATGACAACATGATCATATTTACTGATAAATAAGAGCACACACCAAATCATTGCGGACTACAGCAAAGCTTGTTTTGCCAACAGTATGTGGATTCTTCATTTTTTTTCGATTCTCGGTATTGATCTCTGACATTTTCTGCACATAAAGGAGTCAACAAGACCAGAGAAAGAAGTGTTCAGTTAAGTTATACCTCAAACGAGCTCACAGGTACTCAAAATGCTAAATCATCAAACTTGTACAAGTACATAATTAGTGAAACTACTTATTAAATCCTCTCTTTCATTTAACCAACAAGATTAACCTATTAAACAATTCAAGTTTAGAAACTGTGGAGGAGAGTAGGATTAATGAAGAATTGAACAATCTCTACGGTTGTTGATGAGAAAATGAAGAATTGAATGCTAAAGAAGCAAAAGACAATAGCTAGAGAGAAATAAAAAAGAAGACGAGGATGATAAAGCGGATAATATGTACAGTTGTAAGTTATAAATGCAAATATACCATTGTTTGTAAGTTATAAGTTTTAGTCGCTGCAAGTAATTAAACTTACATGGACTTTTTCGGAGTTCCAATATTTGAGGAGATCCTTAAATTGAGATGTTGGAATATATTCAGGCCTATTTTGCATTCGAATTTCATCATTCTCGTAGGCTTCAAAGTGCTTTCTTTTTAAATTACTCTTGTGTCTTCTCCAAGCAACTTGAATTCCCTCCAAAACCCAACTTTTTGCAGTGTTAGGGATATCATATTTTTCCTATAAAATTTTTTAAGGAGTTAGTAAAAAAGTATTGAATATATTCAAACAAAAATTGAATTAGAAACGTCAAACCTTGGTATATGCCCACAAATCATCTTTTGTGTCCATTTTCCTCCAATCATATATATCAAGAGGGCAAAGATTCGCATTCCTTGCCAATGTGCCAAGGAAACTGCCCAATTCCGCCACAACATCTTTACTAGGACCAACAGGTTGATTTTGCTCATTTACTACGATCAATTTTCGGTCATGCCTCCCATGTACATTTAACATCTTTGTTTTACCTCTTTTCCTTTTTTGAGCAGAAGACCCTACAATAATACAACCATAGATAATCACAAAATTACATATAATTCAATTTTATAATTGAAAAAGAATGCTAGTATTTGTATGCAAATTCTTGCCTTGTTGTTCAGATTGTTCTTGTACATCAACAGTTGAATTCAATTGAATTTGCTCCTCTAATATTTCTGCTGCAGGGGTGGCTATTTCCGTTAGTATCTGATTGTCTTCAGCTAAATTTTGAAGATGCTCACGCTCTTCACTTGATTGTATACCGCTAGCTGGAACCTTTGTTTTTCTGGTCAGCGATAACTTTTTTTGGTATGCCAAAGAGGCAAGTGTTCCAGCAGTAATACATGTCGAGTTTTTTGTTTTTTTCTTTTGTTTCAAACCTTCGTCCCGTCTCATGACTATCAAAATCTGTCAAAAGAATAAAACATAAAACAGTTAGAGCCAAAATCAGTATATAAGAAAGCAATCTAAACATTGTTCCTATCTACCAAAAAATTTAAACACCTGAAATGCAAAACCTACGCGATGTTCCTGCTAAGACAGCATTAGCAAGGATTTTTAATGTGGTGAATCCAGTTGTGCAAGCCTATGATAATCAGATTTTTTCTAAAGCTGTAACTGGTTTTTCTTAGACTTCTATCTTAGATGATCTAATAGCTTAATGTAATGCCAAGAGCTGAGGCATGAGCTATTCCATTGAATGATACAAGTGCTTATCCACAGATTTGGTGCGAGGACTGGCCTTTAGATATGGATAGCAGCATGACTAGAGTGGAATAAACATGGGAAACCACTATGAAGGTTTCAAGAGCAATCCAGTTTACTCCTTCAAAGGTCATGTATGATCCCTTGTAGATAAATTCCAGCATTGGAACCATTCTGATAGGTGTTAATAGGTACAGAAAAACAATTATAATGCAGGAAAGGAAGGGGAAAGGAGAAGGGCAAGACAAAGAGTGAGCAGATCCACAGTTTTCTTACTAAAAGAGTGATCAACCCCAAGTTGCAGGATCAATGTGTGATGGCAGAGCACTATAAGCAAGTTCATGTATATTTCCAACTTACCATCAGTCTGCTAATTAAAAATTCTCAACTAGCCAAACCTTAGAAACAAAAGCAGCACCCAGAAACAGAACTTCATAAGCTCATCTTCCACCAGAAGGAAACAAAGTCCAAACTAGAACTATCAGAACGTTGATATGGGAGAAATAACATCCTTGGGATCTAATCATCAGTCAAATATCCAAGAGTACTTCTAACTTCAGCAAAAAGTAAAGCTTCATCAAGATTCCAGAATTGATTCAATAGAGTTGCAAGTAAAAGTTTTGAACTTCGCAAAGTTCAACTGCGAAACTTGGAGCCCCTCGCACAACCCACAAACCTAAAGAAAATACTGATCCTACACTACTTGTAACACTAGTCCAAGGCTTGTTCAGGAGAGAAAATCTGTGGATATCCTGCAACAGTGCCGAGTTCAGGAGAGAACTTTTCAGGAACTACTAGACTGCATAGTGCACTTTCAGGCTTTCTTCTGATAGCTTCATGTGCAGTAAGTATTAGAACTTATCCTCTATGTTGTGTAATCCCCCACCCCCAGCTAAAAGAAAAAAGACTGCAGTCAGCACTAGAAACAATATGTTATTAATTCATGTTTTACCTGAAAACTATACTCTACTGCATCTAGAAACAATGGAGCAACAACCTTCCACAAACACAGGTGATCAAGAAACAACCAGACTGTTATGCATAACAGAGTTATGGTGCACAACAGGCAAAGAAAATTACATACAAATAAAACTATAGAACAATCAAAGAAGCAATATGAAATAACATTCTTTTCCATTTTCTTTCAAAGTGATGGTACAAAGAAGAATAGAAGAAAATGCAAAAGAGAACTCTTCCGAAGTTTTCATATTTGCATATTCAAAAAAAGTTCAGAAAATACTCTTCAATCATCAGCATCCATCCAATCCCAATCAGTATCATCAATATCATCATCTTCTTCCGATGTTTCTATATTTGTATCTTGTAAAAGCTCTGCATGAGATGGCATATCAATAACATCACTAGGAACATCTGCTCTCGACCATATGACATCAACATCAGGTAATCTAACTGATGAACCAATATTATCATCAAGCTCCCTCCAAAATGTGTCTGCATTATTATCACAATTCTCTTCCTCCAAATCGTACAAGTCAATAGGGACTCTGTTTCTTGGGTAAAAAACATCATTCTCTGTTGGATCCTCCACATAAAAAACTTGATGCACTTGAGATGCCAATACAAAGGGGTCATCGACACTACATAATCTGTTGAAGTATACCCGAGTTAAGCCATATTCATCTATTTCATTATGGAACCAATCACATCTAAACAATATAACACTAAAACAACCCCAATAATCAATCTCAATGATATCCTGAATAGATCCATAATAGATAACCTCTCCATCAATAGGGTTTGAATCTCTAGCACTAGCAAAACTATCAGTTTTTGCTGACAGAGTCACTCCATTATTTTGAGTCTTGACTCGGCTATCTCGTTCCATCGTATGAAATCGGCATCCATTGATGAAATATCCAGTATATCTTTTTGCAACTATATTAGGCCCTTTAGCTAGCCATCGTAAATGATTTGGCACTTCAACAGTTTTAACTTTCTCTTTGAACCAGTTGCTGAATTGTTGACTATGATTTCGTGCTCTAATCCATGCATTTGATCTTGTATTATTATCTATTAAACTCTTATGTTCCCTGCAAACATGAATATTTTAGATTCATATATTAGCCTTTATTAATAAAGTATAAATTATCATATCATATAAGTAAATTAATAAAGTTTATAATAAAAATGATAATTATCTTACTGGATAAACATCTCCATTTGTTCATCTCCGGTATTGAACAGAACATATCGATGTGCTTCAATACATAATTGTAAATCCATGGTAAATGCATTGCCTTTGGTTTTCTTCTCACGTCCGATTGGATAGCCTGTCTTAGGGAATATAGGTGACACATCATCTCCCTCTGTTTCAACCCATTCATCATCTTCTGTTTGATACCTGCTAAATCTTGTTTTCACCTCATCATGTAGGTATCTCGAACAAAAGGTCAAGCACTCTTCGGCCAAAAATCCCTCCGCTATTGACGCTTCGGGATGATATTGGTTACGAACAAATGCCTTATACTTACACAGATTTCTCTCAATAGGGTACATCCAACGCAAATGAGCCGGACCCCCAAGCTTAATTTCATCTACTAAATGGATAGGCAAATGTTCCATTATGTCAAAAAAAGTTGGAGGAAATATCTTTTCAAGGTAGCACTCAATTTCATTGATTTCAGATTGCATTTTTTCAAGATCTCTTCTCCTTATAACCTTGCTACATATGGCTCTAAAGAAGTTCCCCAACCTAATCAAGACCAAAGAAACATTCTTGGGCAACGCTTTTCTAACTGCAACCTGGAGCAAGTAATGCATGATAAAATGAGCATCATGACTCTTGTACCCTGATACTTTCATTTCCTCCACTTCCACACGTCGTGATATATTCGACCCACACCCTTTTGGTAATTTCACATTTTTTAAAACAGTGCAAAACAACTTTTTCTCTTCTGGTTGCATGGAGAAACAAGCTTTAGCCAAATAAACTTTCTTATTATCCTTATCTTTTAATGGTTGAAGCTCTTTTCGTATCCCCATCTCTTCCAAGTCATAGCGAGAGTTTACATGATCTTTTGACTTTCCAGGCATATCCAATAAAGTACCAAGTAAACTATCACATATGTTCTTCTCGATGTGCATTACATCAAGATTGTGTCTCAATTTGTTATGTTCCCAATACGGCAATTCAAAAAAGATTGATTTTTTCTTCCATGGACCTTCATTACCCCGACGCCGTTTCTTTTGACCCTTTCCAAAGACATGATTAAATTCACGCAATTCTTCTGACACATCTACACCTGACAAGGGAGTAGGTGCTATTCTATGATCCTCTTTACCATCAAATGATTTCTTATCTCTTCGAAATTGATGATCAGGAGGCAAAAATGCCCGATGACCCAAGTAACACATCTTACGACTATGTTTGAGATACTGAGAGCATGTTCCATAGTTACAAGTCGGGCATGCGAGTCTCCCTTTGGTGCTCCATCCGGAAAGCATTGCTAGTGCTGGAAAATCACTAACTATCTACAACAAGGCTGCACGCATTTGAAACGTTTGGTCAGATTTAGCATCATATGTTTCTACCCCTGTATCCCATAGTTCCTTCAATTCAGCAATCAGTGGTTGTAAGTACACATCTATATCATTTCCTGGTGAAGAAGGACCTGGAATGATCATTGACAACATTATATACTCCGGCTTCATGCAAATCCATGGCGATAAATTATAGTTCATTAGCATAACAGGCCATGTGCTATGGGAAATGCTCATGGTTCGAAACGGATTAAAACCATCACTTGAAAGACCCAATCTAACATTACGAGGATCCCGAGAGAAATCCTTGTGCAAGAAATCAAAATTCTTCCACGCTTCCCCATCAGCGGGATGTCTTAAATTCCCATCATTGGGTCGTTCAGTAGCATGCCATCTCATAGTTGCAGCTGTTTCAGAGCACATGAATATCCTCTGAAGCCTAGGCTTTAAGGGAAAGTACCTTAAAACCTTTGCAGGGATTTTGGAGCTTGCATTAGTCACGCCATCAACAACATTCTTCCATCTAGAAGTTCCACATACAGAGCAATTATCATTCTTCTCATTTTCATTCCAAAAAAGCATGCAATCCTTAGAGCACGCATGTATGTTTTCATAATGAAGACCCAAATCTTTTATCATATTTTTTGCCTTGTAAAAAGACTCGGGTAGCTTAGCAAATGGAAATGCCTCTTTTAACAACTCTAACAAGTCCGAAAAAGCAACATTACTCAATCCATGAATGCATTTGATTAAGTACAATCGAATGGTGAAACTCGGTTTAGAAAAATTCTCACACCCCGGATATAACTCTTGTTTTCCTTCCTCCACTAATTTAAAAAATTTCTTTGCATCTTCAGATGGTCCCTTTCGCACGCCTTCTTCATGGCTCGTGTCACCCTCAACATTTCTAAAAGTGTCATGAAGTAGTCCATCAATATCATCGTGCATGTTGGAAGATTCATCGCAATTGCTTGGATGTGGATTATTTCTCGAGGAAATCTTTTCCCCGTGGAAAATCCATTTGGTGTATCCTTGAATAAATCCATAACCAACCAAGTGGTCCTCTACTACATTTCTAATATGCCAATAACAATTAGCACATTTTTTGCAAGGACATAATATTTCATTGCCTTGGGAAGCCCGTTCAAATGCCCTATCAAGAAAATCATTCACGCCCCGAATATACCCATCCGTGGATCTTCGGAGACCCATCCAACTTTTATCTCCATTTTCCATTGAATATTAAATCGCCTATAGGTCACAAATGCGAATCAGAAAAATTAAGATCCAAATAACAAATTCCACGAATTACTGGAGATACATAATTATATCACTTAATCTAAAGCTTTCTCTATTGCACAAAAAGAAAGAGATGCAAGTAGATTCCTGGTTATATCATCTTCCATATTAATTCGATCATTTCAGTAAGTAGATTTCATCAAATAAGTGTTAAATTCATCACTGAAACCAACTCACACTTAAACTTTTCATTGAAATATGCTAACATAATCAGAAATCAACAGAGGAATATTTCCACACGAGGTTGACAGAAGATAATTTGAAGAGATCCAGAGGTTAGAGAAAGTTGTAGCTTAGATTTCCAGGCCAAATATTTCCACACCACTAGTAACACAGATTTTCAAGATACCTTTGTCATTCTAAACAGATATGAAAACCAAAATTTTATAGCAAATACAACAATAAATGCAAACGACAAAAAAAACTTCTGCAAATTGCTAAACAACTTTTCGTGGCTCATGTTTGTACTTCTCATAAACAATTAACAACACACTAACGCTTGAAGCCAAAAGATGCACTAATCGGCAATGAAACGACAACAAAACAAAGAAATCAACAAAAGTCTAAAGTCGTAATCACAAACCACAACGATTTATAAACTAATTAGAGAGAATTATCCTAAATGAAATTAAAAACATGTTTAGGAAGGCCGGCAAAAAGTCGATGCATGTCAATTGAAGTTGATATGTTTAAAAAGTTACTAAGCAAGTTTAAAAATCAGACATACCTTAACAGGATTGTACTTGTAGAATATTGGAGAAGCAGGGCTGCAAGATGATAAATCTGATCAACCTCGACTAACAAAGGCTCTGTCACATCTGCAAATGATAAAAGGGAAATATCACTATTCCATTGAGTTTTTTCAGTATATGCCTTTAGTATGCTACTATTTCATGCATTACAGATGAAAATAGAAACTTTTTACAGCATGTAGAGACTATCTTAAAATCTGTCCAGATAGACGTACCAGTGAACTCTTCCGATTTCGGATAAATTTATTGCAAAATCACTCTATTCGCAAAGTCGACATGTTCTTTCTACGGAAATATAATCAAAATATCCAATGTACGAATGAAAATCACAATGGCTAAGGCCATCGACAAAACCTTGAGTTCAACTCTTAACCAAATCTCCAATATACGAAAGTAACATCTGTATTGGATTTTCATGTAACTACAATTACATATCAAAATTAGTCGGAAACAAATGCCATAGCATCAGTCAAAATCATACCTAATCCATGTTTTACCTTCCAGTTACCAAAAAAAAACATGCTCACCTATTGCAAACCAGCGACTGTTCTAAGATATCATTCAAATAGAAGATGTATATCGAATTCTGATGTCGAGTCGCTAATTATCCCATTTTTGGAACAAACCGGGACAATTTGAAGTAACAGAGATGGACTTTAACATTATTATTAACTTAATCCTAGACAAAAGTCTTCATACATCGAATCACCCTAAATAGGAAAAAGAAATCTTGAATATACCAGATTTTAGCATTCATATCCATATGTCTTTACTGAAATCGTTTCACCCTAAATAGGAAAACATTTCATCTAAGTTCATGTGCTGAAATAAAAAGTGACAAACGAACCTTCACACTTCCAGATAGCCGAATAAACCAGTCGAAGGAATTTTCAACAAAATCTTTTCTCCGTAAGCTTTTCTCTGTGGTTGCTTGAGTGTGGACAGCAAGTGCTTGTAACAAATTTAGGGTTTTTGCTTTTTGTATATGTGTTAAAACTTTTTGTTTTTCTTTTAGAGCTTTTCTCGGTTGCTTTTTGTTTTTCTTGTCTCTGCTTTCCGAAAAACAGGGCGCGAAATATTTAGGGCCGGGAGAGGGAAAACAGGGAGGGAAAGTAATACATACGGTCCCACTAGCACTATTTTTTCAGGAACCGTTGCCAAAGACAGTCTATTGCAACGGTTTCTTAATCCGTTGCAGTACGTAAGTCTATAGCCACGGTTTTTTCCCTAATGCAACGGTTTATTTTACTACCTATCTTAATAGGTCTGAGAGGATTATGCGACGGTTGTAACCGTTGCCATACATATTTTATTGCAACGCTTGTGTAACCGTTGCTACAATACTGTTGCCATAGGTCTATTTTCTAGTAGTGGGGTTAGCGGGCTATTATCGCCGATTCGTAGAAGGATTTTCGTTTATTGCAACCCCACTGACCAGATTGACCCAGAAGGGTGTTCAATTTGAATGGTCCGATGAATGTGAGGCGAGCTTTCAAAAGCTCAAGACAACCTTGACCACGGCACCGGTATTGGTTTTACCCACAGGTACGGGACCTTATACTGTTTATTGTGATGCTTCCCGTATTGGGCTTGGTGCAGTGTTAATGCAGGATGGCAAGGTTATTGCCTATGCTTCGAGGCAGTTAAAGATTCATGAAAAGAACTATCCAGTGCATGATCTAGAATTGGCGGCGATTATTCACGCATTGAAGATCTGGAGGCATTATTTGTATGGGGTAGCATGTGAAGTATACACCGATCATAAGAGTCTTCAGGTATTTGTTTAAGCAGAAAGAGTTGAATATGAGGGAGAGAAGGTGGCTAGAGTTGCTAAAAGACTATGATGTTACTATTTTATATCACCCAGGTAAGGCCAGTGTGGTGGCCGATGCATTGAGTAGAAAGTCTGCCAGCATGGGTAGTCTTGCATATATTCCGGTGAGTCAGAGACCATTAGCTCTAGATGTCCAAGCATTAGCCAACCGGTTCGTGAGATTGGACATTTCTGAGCCTAGCAGGGTGTTAGTCTGCACGGTCGCTCGTTCTTCCTTATTTGAGCGTATCCGTGAGAGGCAATTTGATGATCCTCATTTGCGTGAGTTGAGAGATACAGTACAGCGGGGAGGTGCCACACAGGTAAATCTAGATGATGATGGGGTATTGAAATTGCAGGGGTCGAGTTTGTGTGCCCAATGTCGAAGGGATTCGAGAGTTAATCTTAGCGGAGGCCCACGGTTCGCGGTATTCTATTCACCCATGCGCCGCGAAGATGTACCAGGACTTACGTTAGCACTATTGGTGGCGCAGAATGAAGAAAGATATCGTTGCGTATGTCGCTCGGTGTCTAAATTGTCAGCAGGTGAAATATGAGCACCAGAGACCTGGTGGTGTATTCCGGAGGATTGAAATTCCCGAGTGGAAATGGGAGCGGATCACTATGGATTTCGTTACTGGACTTCCTTTGACTAGAAGGAAATTTGATGCTATTTGGGTCATTGTTGATAGGCTGACCAAGTCAGCACACTTTATTCCAGTATCCGTCTCCTACTCGTCGGAGAGGTTAGCGGAGGTTTACATTAGGGAGATTGTTCGTCTCCATGGAGTGCCGGTATCTATTATCTCTGATCGGGGTACGCAGTTTACCTCGCGGTTCTGGAGAGCGGTCCAGCAGGAGTTAGGCACCCAGGTTCAGCTGAGTACAGCATTTCATCCTCAGACGGATGGCCAGTCCGAGAGGACTATTCAGATTTTAGAGGACATGCTTCGAGCCTGTGTTATTGATTTCGGAGGCTCGTGGGACCGGTTTCTGCCATTAGCAGAGTTCGCCTACAATAACAGTTACCAATCTAGCATCCAGATGGCTCCGTATGAGGCGTTGTATGGTAGGCGATGTCGATCACCGGTTGGATGGTTTGAACCGGGAGAGGCTCGGTTGTTAGGTACAGACTTAGTTCAGGAGGCCTTGGATAAGGTCAAGACTATTCAGGAGAGATTGCGTTCAGCTCAGTCCAGGCAGAAAACTTATGCGGATCGTAAGGTTCGAGATGTAGATTTCATGGTTGGCGAACGAGTATTGCTCCGAGTGTTGCCTATGAAGGGTGTGATGAGGTTTGGGAAGAAGGGCAAGCTCAGCCCTAGGTATATTGGCCCATTTGAGATTCTAGACAGAGTGGGAGGGGTGGCTTACAGATTAGCTTTGCCGCCTAGCTTATCAGCCGTGCATCCGGTTTTTCATGTATCTATGCTTCGGAGATACCACGGCGATCCCACACATGTGT
Source organism: Nicotiana noctiflora (assembly GCA_032618575.1). Classification (NCBI taxonomy): domain Eukaryota; kingdom Viridiplantae; phylum Streptophyta; class Magnoliopsida; order Solanales; family Solanaceae; genus Nicotiana; species Nicotiana noctiflora. The sequence goes on along the minus strand of JASVEL010000519.1, from coordinate 108,827 downwards.
TAGACTTCAGTACTGTCCAATTGGACAATGATATATCTTACGAGGAGGAGCCGGTGGCTATTCTAGACCGGCAGGTTCGACAGTTGAGGTCGAAGAGTTATCCTTCTGTGCGTGTTCAGTGGAGAGGTCAGCCTCCTGAGGCATCGACCTGGGAGTCCGAGTCTGATATGCGGAGCCGCTACCCACATTTGTTTCCTGACTCAGGTACTTCTTTCTTTTGTCCGTCCGAGGACGAACGGTTGTTTTAGAGGTGGAGATTGTGACGACCCAAAGGGTCATCACTTGTTTTATTAATCATTCCGAGCTTTGGAGGTCTTGAAAACCTCATTTATAGTTGCCTCGATTTGCGTGCACAGTCCGGCCACAAAGCTGGAAAATATTTATGTTGAAATATGTGAAATATGTGAAAAAGTTGAAGAATTTTGATATTAATATTGATAAGGTTGACTTTGGTCAACATTTTTGGTAAACGGATCCGGATCCGTGATTTGACTGCTTCAGAAAATCCGTAGAAAAATATGGAACTTGGGCATATGCCCGGAATTGAAATCCGAGGTCTAGAACCCCGGTAAAAGAATTTTTCGGTTAAATTGTTTTCTGAAAATGTTTAAGGAAAATGAAACTGATTTTTGATTAAAAAGTACTGGTATCGGGCTCGTATTTTGGTTCTGACGCCCCGGTACAAGTCATATATATTGGTTAAGCGCTTCCTGTAAAGTTTGGTTGAAAACGGACGTCGTTTGACGCATTTCGGCCTTAAATTGGAAATTTTGGAAATTATGAAATTTGAAAGAATTCTTGAGTTTTAAGGCTCAATCCATTGATTTTGATGTTATTTTAGCGATTTGATCGCGCGAGCAAGTTCGTATGATGTTTTTGAGTTAGTGTGCATATTTGGTTTGGAGCCCCGAGGGCTCGGGAGTGTTTCGGAGGTGGTTCGGGATGTTTTTGGATTTGAAAACACAGCAGAAATTCTGCTGTTTCTGCAGAGGGATTTTGTTCTACGCGATCGCGGCCTCATCCACGCGATCGCACAGGCATTGGCCAGTTCTTCTACGCGATCGCAGCATCTCTCACGCGATCGCGTAGCTTCCGGTTCTTCCCCAACGCGATCGCAGTCATGTTCACGCGATCGCATAGGGCAAATAGGCTGCCCGGTGAGTTTCCTCTACGCGATCGCAGCAACCCTCACGCGATCGCGTAGCTTCCAATCTTTTTTCCACGCGATCGCAACCTTTTGCACGCGATCGCATAAGAGGCCAGTCTTTCCTCTACGCGATCGCAGCCCAATTCACGCGATCGCGTAGGGTAAATTTCCGCCCAGTGAATTAATACCCAAAACAGAACACTTACGGGATTTTATCCCATTTTCACAAAAACCTTTCTTCTCCACAGCTCTTAGGCGATCTTTGAGGCATTTATTCATCAAAGTTCATTGGGTAAGTATTGTTTAACTCGTATTCTTCATTTTTCATCAACATCAATCAAATTCTTAGGCTTAAACATGGGTAAATTGGTTGAAAAATTTGAGAAATGGGTATAGTTAGGGCTTTTAATGAATTTGCGATCTAGACCTCGTTTTGGAGTCGAACTTAAGAACAAATTGTATATTTGAACTCATGGAAGATTGGGTGAACTTATTTTGGTTCGAAACTTGAGTTTCGATTATGTGGGCTCGGGGTCGATTTTTACTATTCCGGGCAGAATGTTGTAAAAATCATATTTAGCAATATGAACTAGTTTGTTAAGTAGAATTGATGATATGAAATCAATTGTGTATAGATACGGTTGGATTGGAGTCAAATTCGAAAGGAAAAGGCATTGCTACGGATTGAATCGTTCGTGAACTTTCGAGGTAAGTGTTTGTTCTATCCTAGTTTGTAGGAATATGAATTTAGTTATGAATAAATTGTTGAATAAGAGTTATTGGTGTTATACCGGTAATGAAGGTAAATTGTTGAAATTATTATAAATTATTGGTTTAAAACCGGTAATTATAAATATTGTTGATATAGAGATTATTGGCTAAATGCCGGTAATATATATTTTATGAATTGGGATCGTGTGGTACGCCGACCACAAAGTAACTTAAATCTTGGCATTGGCCATAGTTGCCGGTAGCCTATTGATATATTTGGGAGCGGGTGGTACGCCTACCACAAGATATAATTATTGATATATTTGGGAGCGGGTGGTACGCCTACCACAAGATATAATTACAGTGATAGTTGGGAACGGGTGGTACGCCTACCACGAGATATGAAATGAGAGAAGAATTGAGACATGGAAGTAAGATTTATTATGTTGATTAGATTATTCTGGATATCGTGAGTTATTGATTGTTATTTCAGAGCAGAGTATTTCCTTATAAATGTATTGTATATATATATGTCTATATTGCAATTGTACAGGTTTAAGTGGGTGACTGGCCTTAGCCTTGTCACTAGTTCGCTGGGATAGGCCAGGCACTTACCAGCACATGGGGTCGGTTGTGTTGATACTACACTCTGTGCTCTTTTTGCGCAGATACAGGTTACGGACAGCAGCAGCGGCAGTAGCGACTTGTGGATTTTTCCGACTATTGAGATTACGAGGTAGCCTTGCAGGCGTCCGCAGGACCCGTTGTCTCTTCTATCTATGCTTTTCATTCTGTTATCTCATGTAATCGAGATAAACAGCTTGTATTTTCTTTCAGACAATTATGTGTATTATTCTTAGAAGTTCGTGAGTATTGTGACACCAGTCTTGGGTAGTGTACCATGTTTGGGTTTTCTTTATCATATTTGATTATTCCGCTGTAATTTATATGTTTTAAATAATAAGTCTTAATGAGAATTGGTAATTAATGGAGATGTAATTAATATTTGGCTTGCCTAGCTTCCATTTAGTAGGCGCCATCATGACCCCGATGGTGGGAAATCCGGGTCGTGACAAGTTGGTATCAGAGCGTAGTATAATATACCTCCGGTGACAGTGTTAATTCCAGGTTGAACTAGATTAGAACCTGTACTAGGGTTACCCGCTTTTTCTACACTTGTCCCCTCTAGCTGTGCTTTTAATCTGTTATATTTAGCTTTTTCAGTAGGGTGTGTTTGTATGTGCCTAGTCAAAGTACCCGTGCCACTACGCTCTCCAGTATATTTATGAACCAACAATTTTTTACAATTTTTACATTTAGCCTTATTTTGATCTCTTAGTTGAGTAAAGAATTGCCAACTAATGAGGTTTCTTGGCGTTTAGAAGGTTGTCTATTAAAAGTCGGTGTTTGTATAGGTGGGTGTTGTGGTTCAGTTGGGTTATTAGCCGGACTAGTAGGTGTGTCATCTAAATCCGGTTGGGTTTCATCTACATCCTGTTGAGTTTCATCAAAATCCTCTTGGGTTTCATCAAAATCCAATTGCCAATGAACTTGTAAATTAGGATAAAGAGCAGTCATAATTTCATTATCTAGTTGATCTTCTCGTGAAATATTATGACAAAATTCAGTATCGCTAAATTGAAAATAGGGATTATCACTATCAAGAATAATTGCACCACTAGGGCGGGTAGGTCGGGGAACCGGGGGGGGGAAGGTTAGTTGGTTGACGACTACTTTCACCCATTTTAGCTTTTCCCTTAGCACTAAATATTTTTTTCAATGAAAATGCCATTTTAATTATAGTTATGCAAACAAAATCACACAAAATATATTCTTAAAAATTAAGAGTTGGAACGACTTTACCGAATTGACGAACAACTTCTTCAAAATTGAAAATTGCAAATTGTTGAAGACTTGAAGATTTGAATACTTCAATTCACCAACTTCACAAAATTTCACAAAATTGGAATAATAATATAAGCAATTGAGAGAGATTGAGAGAGATTAAGATAGATTGATGAATTGGTGAGTTAAAATGAAAGAATGGGGGGGGTATTTATAGTTGAGAATTGGGAAAAAGTATAATTATATAAAGTTTGGGGTTATATTAAAATTTGGGGACCATTTGGCTAAATTTTAAAGCCAAAAACGACTATTTTTTACCTCCAACGGCTAGTTTATAAATCTGGCCGTTGGGCCATTTTTAAAAAAAAAAATTTTTTTTTTTAAAATAATACCGTTGGGACCGTTTGAGGCCCGCGAAGACCGGCCCAGGACCGCTAGCCGGTCCCGGTCTTCGCGGTTCCGGTCTCGCGGTCCTACACGGTTGGATCGGTCCATCACGGGCTTTAGGCCCACAGGAAGACCGGCTCGGCACGACCGGCCCACCAGGACCATTGGGACCGCCAGGCTCGCGGTCCCGGTCCTAAACCGGCCCACATTACACCCTTATACCAATCACACAACAGAATAGGGATTTCTTAATTTAACTCAAAACCCTCCATAATAATTAAGCCTCAAACCAAAGAAAGCAAAAGGTTGTACAATTATGAAACTTCACTTAATTAATTACACGGCGATACCTACCAAAATATACCATGACACACCGATAAACCAACTTAATCCAATAATGAAATACAATGAAACTACTCAATAGTTAGTACCTACAATAAAGAAAATAACATCTAACAAGAAGCAATTAAATATAGAAACACCAATAAGCATGTAGTAGTTAAGATTGGAAGACACAAAATACAGGAAAAAAATACTTTTCAAAAATAAAAATATATTATTGAAAGTATTTTTTTAGTTTTTAAAAAATGAAATATTAATTAGAATTTTTTTCAGTTATTACAAAAAAAAAATATTTTTGTAGAAGAAGAGGAAAATTTTTTTACGAAATTGGTGGACTACTAGTGCAATAGTTTAAAAAAGTAAAATATTTTGTAAAATATATTTTTTAACTTTTACAAAAAGAATTAAGTATTGACCTAACGATCAAAGGACATAAATGAACAAAAAAAAGTGTATGTATGAGTATTTTTTACCCAATAGATGAATAAAGAATATTTCTAAACTTTTTTTAATAGTTGAGGGATATTTTGAACCCTTTTAGGTTCTTCAACAGATACGTTTATTTTCTCTATTTCCATTATTATTTAATTTTAAAATCTTTGAAAATTGTAGATTTTCTACGGTGACGTCTTTGTTTGAGACTTTTAAAGTTTCTTCATCCCTTTCCTCATTTTGAAAAATTGTAGATTAATTTTAATTAAACTTAAATAATTCCACTATGAAACGAGTAATTGTTCACATCTTCATTCCTTTCCTCCTTTGGAAAATATTTTTTTGAAAAATAAATAATTTTCTTATTAATTTTTTAATGTTTGACTAGGTAACAAAAAATAATTTAGAAAAATATAAAGTTCAGATAAACATTATATGAGACCAAATGGGTAAGAGTGGTAGGTCAGGGTCTAAGAGACTAATTTACGATGGCGATGTTAGAGGGTGGCAGGGTGGCCAGGTGGTGACAGGGGGTTGGGCAATAGCGGGTTTGGGTGATGTGAGGGTGGGTGGGGGTGGGGGTGGGGGTGGGAGGTGGGAGGTGGGAAAATTTGAGAAGGTCCGGTCCTTCCCGAACCCCGCACATAGCAAGAGCTTAGTGAACCGGGTTGTCCTATTCGAAAAATATGCAACTGTAATTATTGCATTCCTTTTAAATTGTCATTATATTTATGCAAAACCCCATGTGATAAATGATTCCTTGTACTATTTACTTTTCCTATTGTGACAGCAAGTTGTACGCTGTAGTTTGGTGTTTCACAGTTTCACTTTTAACCTCGGCTGTAAATAAACCAAAAACTCTTGGTCTTTATCCTCCATTATTTACTGCGTTCACCAACCTAAAAAGAACGAGAAAACAAACAAAGATAAGAGGTGATGAAACTTAAACACGATATTGTGTGCTGCTATCACTCGTGGACGAAAGATATTATGTACGCAAAATCTTATCTTTATTACGAAGGAGTAGAAGACACCGTAAAAAAAATAGATAAAAGCTTAACTAATCATATGTAATTATAATTTGCTTAATTATCATTTATAATTACTATTCAATTATTTTGTCAATTGTATTCATTCTCATTAAGACTCAAACTCAAGATCTCAATATGCTAAAGAAGCTGTTATAACGAACGAAGCTACAAGAGTTTGTTGTTTTCTTGTTTTACTTTAAAACTATTAATTTCTTGTTTCAATACTACAACTAGTGAATTGGTTATCAAATTCAAATAAAGTTAAGAATGATAATTTTCATAACACATTTTTAAATTCTAGAAGGCTATTTACACACGTCATATACCTAGGTTGTTATATAAACGCTTAAACAAATAGATGATTCCTTCTTTGAGGCATGATTGGATCTGAAGTAGAATCAAGTATACTTGGAATTATTAATAACTCAAATAAAAGATATCTAGCTTATTTTTATTATTATATGGCCTTTGGTTATGGACTTATGATCAACATGCTTGTTTAGGAAAGAGATGTGGTTTCACTATTTTAAAAGAATTTAACTTCAAAATATATCCAGTCCAATATTTCGAATACGTTTGCAAAAGCATCATTTGTCTTAGTACGCAATCCACCTCTCTAAACCTAAAACCTATTTTTGAAAAACTCTTCAAAAATATTTTCTCAAAATATTTCTCGAACACGTCAAAAATTTTACAAAAAAAAAATTCCCAAATATTTTTCCGGAAACTTTTTCAACACTTCTATATTATTTTGTTTTATTTTAAAAAGATAGATTAATTATCCTTAGTTTGTGTGAGATAGAAGAACAGTCATAAATAATTTAGGTTAACAAATATATGTAATTGCTTATGACAATTTTATTTTAGTAACACAAAATACAGTAAATAATCTGATATAATTGGTTAGAAACACTAATAACATAAAATTGTTCGTGTTTATGTTTTTTGCAGTGATGATATCAAAAGTTTAATAATAGTATCAGATTATTTATTAAGTAATTATTGGTAAATAAATCATTTAATAAATATTAACTAATAATTCAGTAAACTTTGTAAGCTATACTCGTTATTACAATTTAAAATCCACTGGTATATAGTGCTGGTATAAAAATTTAATACCACCTTAATTCTTTATTTGGTTAGCAAATCTGGTATAAGTTATATCGTGATTAAAATTAGTACCGGGATAACTTATACCTTGTACAGAGTGGGGTAAACAGTGTCGGGATAACTTATATCTTTTTCTTAAAAATTATATATATAATTGATATTTTTTAAACAACATACCAAACAGTGGGTAAAATTAATACGTATCAGGTTAGCATAATTAATTCCTCCATAACTTACCCAAACATATACATATAATTTATCATAAGCAATACTCAAACCAAACAACCCATATAACTTAAATCCAAATATTTATAGTGCATGTATATAAGTTACAATCGTATTTCTCTCTTCGTACGTACTCCTTCAACTATTCATCCCTACAATTTCTATCTCATACCTAATAACCTACCAAAAATGGATGAACTAATATTTCCCTCATCATTTTCGGCCTCAATTTCTCAAGAAAATCAGCCATCAACACTTGAACAGAGGCTTCAATATATTCTAAAAAGTCAAACAAATTCTTGGGCCTACGCCATTTTCTGGCAGACCACCTCTAATAAAGACAACAATGGATGTTTTTTCTTAACTTGGGGTGATGGCCATTTTCAGGGAAGCAATAAAGACGTAGAATGGTTCTACGTGTTGTCACTGGCTAAGTCTTATTCTAGTAATGAAGGAATTATTGGAAAAGCTTTTACTACTGGTACTTTTGTGTGGCTAAATGGGGCACAACAACTTCAGTTTTGTAGCTGTGAACGGGCTAAAGAAGCTCAGTACAATGGCGTTAAAACTCTTGTTTATGTTCCTATTTCAAATGGGGTTCTTGAATTAGGCTCGAGTGATATAATCAAAGAGGATTGTACCTTGGTTCAACAAGTCAAGTCTTTGTTTTGTTCAGTGCAAGAAAATTGTCCAATGAACTTTCTTGATCAAAATACCATTTATTTTACTAATTTTGATTTTGTTACCGGCATGCAAAAAGATGTTGAAGAATCAGACAACAACTGTAGCAAAAAGGTAGCTACAACGAGCCATGCTTCATTCCTAGATTCAGATCTGTGGAACTCAGATTGCGAGTTACTAGAACATCCGGTGCAGAAAAGTCGAGTTGGATCTAAAGTGGGTTCTGAAATTATTGCTTTCAACTCTCTCTATATATATATATCATGATGAACAATGACCTTTAAAGTGAACGTAGAGGGGTTGTTTTAAGTAAATCCTCTACGAGAAATCGTTTTCTTTTTTTTATAAAAAAAAGTCTTCCATGAAGAACGTTTCTAACCAAACGTCATAAATGACTCATTCTAAACGAGCTGATATTAAATTATGAATTTGCCTTGCAGATGCGAAGGGCCTACAGGAAAAGGGGAAGAAAGCCAGGAGAAGATTGCGACAAGCAAATGAACCACGTAGAGGCGGAGAGACAGAGGAGGGAGAAACTCAACCACCGATTCTACGCGTTGCGCTCGGTGGTTCCGCAAGTTACGAGAATGGACAAAGCCTCATTGCTATCAGACGCTGTGGCCTATATCAATGAACTCAAAGCCAAAGTGGAGAAATTGGAGTCAAAACTTCATAAAACCTTGGAGCTCAAGAAGAAACCGGAAATGGAACACAATGACGTTGTAGACAACCAAAGCTCTACCAATTCGGTGGATCACGTAAGCCCTTCTCCAATTTGAAAATAGTCTAAATTAAAACTAGGGATATTTTTTATACAAATAGTTCAGCTAATATTTACAATTTACTTTACTTTTTCCAGTGGGTGTACATAAATTATAAGAATATTATATATCCGCTGGCTAAAGATTATACACATAAGATATTAACGACTCATAGGGCTTAATTACGCCCAATATCTCGACGCTTACATCTCATCCTATGCATAGAGGCGGATCCAAGATTTAAAGTTTATGGGTTCCTGTCATAATCTCAAATTAATATACCATAATAACTGGTTTCACAGTTAGATATTTACAGATATTTAGTACTCCCTCCGGTCCAAAATAAGTAATTTTTTGGCTTTTTTTTTTGTGGTCCAAAATAAGTGATTTTTTCAGATTTCAAGAATGACTTAATGATGTTTTTCCTACATTGTCCTTAGAGTAAATAGTGTTGGAATATGTGTTAGGAGTATTTATGTGAGATAATAAGGTTAAAATGGTCAATTCTATTGCTAATTAATGCTAAAATGTGGCTTTCTTAATATATGTGAAAACATCCAAAAAATCACTTATTTTGGATTGGAGTAAGTAAATTTTTTAATAAAAATACAAAGTTTATGCAAAAGTTACTCGGTTTCCGGAAACCATATACTATACTCTAGGTACGCCCTTGAGTTTTAAACATTGCTTTTTAGAGAAGGGTTGAATTCCTTTCATATGTTAGAAACAATCTGACTATCATTTTCTGCAATGTTTCGACCAAAAAAAACCAGACATTGAAGGTTGAAGTGAAGATGATAGGTCCAGACGCCATGATTAGAGTTCAATCAAAAGATGTGAATTACCCGTCAACAAGATTGATGTGTGCACTTCAAGATCTTGAACTGCATGTCTACCATGCCAACATATCAAGTGTCAACAACATTGTGGTTCAGGATATAGTAATCAGAGACGTTCCTAATAAGGGATTGAAAACTGAAGATGGATTAAGAGCTGCTATTCTTAGAAGCTTAGAGCAAATAGAGGACTGTTGATAATTGCCTTGTCGTATAGTTTTGAGCATGTACGTATTTTTAATTTCTATCGTCTTTTCTTCTTGTTTTATTAACTAAAATCCTTCTTTAGTATCTGGCATTTGTACTATAACTGTGTGATAATCCTTGTACAGTAAGGGTAGCCGGTGCATTTTTATAAGAGGCTGTTTGCATGTATCGAATCCGTAATATCTAGATCATATGACAATAACTTTATCAGCTACGCTAAATCTTCATTCGATCCTTGTATAGTAAGCTTTGTTCAAATTAATGGGATGCATGCGTGTTCTTATATGGGGTTAGTTTAGTTCAGACACCAAAATTAAAGGAGCAGGCGGTGTAAAATTACGATGATAGCGTCATGTATTTTTTTTTTTTAGTTTGTTTAATGATCTACTATTTGGAACTATATTGAGGTGAGAGCAACTTTAGCTTATTGAGTACAAGACCCTTGATACGAGGATGTGAAGGTAGAAGATTAGGGCATATTCAGTTTATTCATCTCCCATTCATACTCATGGCAGTAGTATATTAGTCTTGTATTTTTATTGGCAGAGATATTTTTACATGTTATCTCTTTCCCCTCAGTTATTTTACTATATCATTGTTACGTTGTTATTATTTCTTATTATTGCTCCTTTTCATTTTGCCCTTGAACTAAAGGTCTTTGGAAATAGTTTCTCTAGCTATCTCCACAGGATAGAGGTACGATCTACATATATATTAACAACAACAACAACCCAGTATATTCTCACAAGGTGGGGTCTGGGGAGGGTAATATGTAGACAGGCCTTACCTCTACCCGAGAGGGCAGAGAGGCTGTTTCCAATCGACCCTCGGCGCATGTAATCTACATATATATTACTTTTCCCAAATTTTACTTGTCAAATTTATATTGAGTATATTATTATTATTATTGATCTACTATCTAGAATTCACTAGTTCAACTAATTTGAATTTGCAATTTGTTTATCCTGAAATTGAATTTAACTAGTTTATCCTGAAATTGAATTTAACTTATATGCATAAGTAGTGCAAAAATATTTACGCATATTATTAAATTGTGGAAAACAACATAACTGCTTATAAATAAGCCTAATGTCGTAGCTTTATATTAAAAAATAAATGTGGTATGTGGCCTGCTTTAATAGATTAAAGTAAGTACACTATTACTGCAATTTTTCTACAGTATATTCGCATGGATTCCCCTTTTCCTACGTTCACGAGGATGTCAGAAAGGACTGTGAGGGACATGCATGCAATCTTGTTACCTGTGACCCCTCCATTACTGGACAACTTATTCTTTTTTTTATTTGGTGTCTCAAATTAGAGAGCAGTTTCCTTCATGGCACACAACTCACTAATTACATATACATTTCTTTTAGTACAAATGTTTTTCCGAGCCAATTAAACATCGACAACAATTCTTTTATTGGAAAACGACATATTTATTCTTTTTTCTACTTTAATGTGATATACGTTCTTTTAATATATTTAATTTTTTCTTTAAAAATAATTTAACTTTAAAATTTTATTTTATCTTTCATGACTGACTTTTTTTTTCTGGTGAAAGAGAGATATTCTTATTAATTCATGATAGACTTTTATATAACACATTAGTGTCTTGACATTTTAAAACCACAAATCCTATGAGTTTTTTTTTTCTTGGAACTTTATATCTAGACAAACACTATCACATAAAATAAGACAAGTGAGTAGTCACGACTCACATCACTACGTAATTATTGTTAACCTTTTCTACAAAATTTCAGAAGCAGGTTAAATTTTGTTTTTTTCAAAAGAATTTACAATATTTCTGGAATAGTGTATAAATATGAAAATAAATGTCATTTTGGTGCTGAATAATAGGTTAACATGTTTTGTCTCTATCCATTGCAAGAGCAGAAGTGGCTGTCCTACTAAGTTTGAAACCACAAAAGGTAGTTAATTTTAATTAATAGAAGAAAGAAAATGAAAGAAGAAATATATCACACTCATCTGAATTCGACAAAACCTTAAACTTCAGCAATATTTTGGCAGTATGCATTATGAGCAAACATGTGTTTTTGTTTTTTTTTTTTGGTTCAGCAAACATGTGTTATAATAAACAACTCATAGACCTTGTCAATATTAAAGGACACTCCTAAATGTTTGGACTCTGGTTGGGTCAGAAATTATTTATATTTATTAACCAAAAATATATAAAGGCAACACATTCCGCTAGATAAACAAATAAGGAAAGATAAAAACAATAATAAGTGTCCTCTTTTACTACGATTTACCTCAACTACTTGGCCAAGTAATGGACCACTATAAACATCACATTTGAACGAGAGTGTTCTTTTTTTCTTTTCTTTTTTCTTTACCCCTATGTTTCAACTGGTGTGAAACTTATTTAATTATTGGACATGATATTTAAAAAATAAACAAAGATTTTTAAATATTTTTATGCTAAATATATATGATAGTGTTTGAGTTCCGGATGCTAAAAGAGAGATAATCCCTCTGTCCAATTTATATGACACAGTATTTATCTTTTATTAGTTTAATCCAAAAGAGTGTCAACTATTCAGATTAAGCTAAGTTTTAAATTCTAATTTTTTTTCTGAATGAGATGATTTATAATCATATAAATGTCTAAGATTAATTTTAAAACTACAAATTTCAACAGTAGTTTCTATTTTTAAAATTTTCAAACCGTGCAACATAAATTGTGGCGGAGTGAGTAACAGAATGCATTATATTATACGTTGCTGGCAATTAAAGTACAAGTTTACAAAGTAAATTCTTGCCTTTTGAATGAGAAAAAAAAAAACCTCCATTATTTGTATTCTGACACGTTTTTTTCCCAATAATGATAAATATTCACATGATTAAAATCTATACGTATCTTCCTTCTCCTTTACTTGCCTTAGAATTATTAGATCCATACATCCATTACCTGGTGGGTTATGAGATAATGAAAAGAAAAATCATGTGGTGCCAGACCAAATTGACAATAGAACAGTGCTTCTCCATTTCAATTTATAAAATATTTTTATTTATAATGCCGTTTGCTCCGAAATATATATTTGATATTTTAACAGCTACAAAGAAATGATATAGATAACATATAATATAAGATAACATGAAAATAACAACGACAACTACTGATACTATCCAGTAAAATCCCACATAATGAGGTTTATGGAGGGTAATGTGTACGCAGACTTTACCCCTGCCCCGATAATGGCAGTTTCCGATAGACCCTCGGCTAAGGTAGACGAAAATAAAGTTAAAAAAAAAAATAGCAAGAGGAGAGAATTAATTAGTAATTCCAGTAGAAATCTTAATAGTAACAGAAACATAAAAATCAAAAGATGAATGACATGCAATAACAGTAACCATAATCTAAGGTCTGGACTAAGACAAACAACAAGAATAGTGTGGGTCCCACATAAACTATAAGCCATCTAAGACCAATCATAATCCAACCTCGCTTCAACCCGTAATGAAGTAAGGAAAGCGTTACCCCTGTAGAGAAGTTTGACGGTATTTGACATCATGAAAGCAACATTATTAGTATTTCATAACTTTTGTTATTTTTATGAATTTAATTTTACTTTATTTTTTTTACCTTAAAACTTTTGTCTTGTCAGTCTAGAAGAAAAAAGATTAAACATCTTTCTTTCTAAGTTAGTCCGGGGTTACTTGTTTAGTTCTTTAAAGTGAAATAAGAGATGAATATATCACATACCATGATAATGACATTGATTAATTTTAAAGTTACACAAAAAAGCCTATAATTGGAACTTTATAATTTATATACAGTAATTAATAAAAACATTGTTGTCGAGATTTAAATAATTTGAATCTCAACTCAAAATAGACAATAATAAGAACATCAAAAAAATTTAAAAGAACTATGACTTTTTTAATAAAGTACTCTAGGATCCAAAAGTTCATAGTTCCAACTAACATAATGGGAAGTTATGTATGTTTTTTTTTTAATCAGTGGCACTGCTAATTTTGTATCCAAGTGTTTTAGAAGTATAAGAAAAATAGGGAGTATTAATTACCAATATGTCTACTCTTTCAAAATTCAAATCATGGCGGCAATTCAATTTGTCTTTAACATAGGTAGTTGAACTTTTTTTACTCCATACTGGATGCGAGGCTAGTCTGATAATGTCTTGTCATAGACCGCTAGTGATTCATGTTGTGTTCATACAAATTTTTCATTCCGTTTACTGAGTACATTGCCATTATTACTGGTATTATCTTTCTAATCTCGATTGCTATTACTGATTTACTGTCTTCTTGAGCCAAGGGTCGGTTGAAAACAGTATCTACCCTACCAAGATAAGGGTAAAATATGCGTACTCACTACCCTCCCCAAACCTTACGTACGGATTATACAGCTAAGTTTCCCATAATTCCATGTTTTGTAGAAACGGAATGATTTGTAGCTACTGCTATGCCCATGTAATGTATAGACCAGCAAGAAAACAATCATAAACTGATACATATTTCAGTCTTTCAGTGCAGGGTTGAGGTCCTTGAGGATTAATTGTTGAATATGCACTTCAACTAGACTTAATATATTAAATGCAAATAAACAACTTTCTAACCTCAGCTGCAAAACTAGTTTAAGCTATCCATAAGATTAATTAACCTTAGGATTGAATGTTTTGTATTTTCACATCCTAATCCAATCCCTCGTTCTTGCCAATACCATAATTGAACCTCTCTATCAGCTTCAATGTGCAAGACGCCCCATTTCATTGAATCCTGCAAGTAATCTGCTTCTGAAAAAGACTGCAACAGCCACAATTAATGAAGCTTTTGAGGAGACTAAAACTTATATTCATAACTAACACTAGAACACATGTCGAATTTATGTCAGAGAGGCTATCTATTCTAAGTTATTACAGAAGAACACACACTGGACCGGAAACTAAACAAGCTTTCTTCCTCTAACTAAAACAGAGGTTAACTCGAACGAGAACCAGGAACGCTCTCCGGGAAAACACAACCTACCTAACTGTTCTAAGATAACGATAAAATCAACCCACTTTCTATTACTAACAAGAACATCATGAAAATCATAAGATACAGCACTGTTCTAAACCTATTATCCGTACATATCAGACATTACTAACAAGTCCATTACTTAGGTTCCTCCGAACCTTGGCCAGTCACCGAGCTAGCTTGACCATCAGCACCTGAAGGCTCGTCTTCAGGGTTGTCTTGCTTGTTTCCTCCATGTGCATCCCCAGCGCCTGAAGTTGAAAGCTGGCTGCCATTACTCACACCACCAAGAGTGGAGTTGGGACCTCCAAGTTGCATAGCCGTTTGTTGAGGAATACCTTGCTGCTGTCGCTGCAGTTGTTGATGCTGCTGCTCCTGCATTTGCTGGGGGTTGTTAAATTGCAGTGGCATCTTTGCCGTAAACATACCCTGTTGTTGATTCATGGCTGCAGCCTGAGGTTGCTGCATGTAAAATCCTCCTTGTTGCATTGCAGGATGAGGAGCCATCTGCATGTCATGACAAACACTATAAACAAACTGCACAAAAGTAGTAAACAAACTATGAGAGTTGATTCTACTAACTTGTGTTGGAATAGCGGGCGATTGTGGTTGGGCATCAGCAATTGCGGCTAAGTACATCAAGTTCTTCTGAAGTTTAGCCTGGTAACTAGATCATAGAGGATGTCAGGCTAAATCATCAGTAAAAGAGATACCAACTGGCTACTCCATTTAGCACTTCCAACTGAATGAATTAAGTAATAAGACAAATGAATCTTATAATGAAATTGGAATAGGAAGTCCTGTGAAATTATCAGGCATAGGTATAAGTTAAAAATGCTGTTACAATTCAACTCTGGGGAACTTGGTCGATATTTATGATGGTAGGCTAGAAACCCGTAGTTCAACCGTATTTTGCACTATAATTACTGCACTTAAATGATGGTGATTTGCACTTCTTACGTGTTTTATGCCTTGCGGGAACGGATTACGAGTTAAAAAGAAATTTGGAGTTAAATCGAACAATGTAGAGGTTTGAAGTCCGAGTAAAAGCCCAAGGAATTGAACCAGGATCGTGATCGGGGGTCGAGGACTAAGTCTGGATATCAAAAAGTGGAAGAAAATAATTACTCTGAGAAAATTGCACTACCGCGCCGCATGGGGTGCCATGAGACCCCATGCAGCCGTGCAATTGGAGTTGGCCTGTCAGAAACAAGCCTCTGAATATCTCCACCAGCGGGGGCAACTAAGTCGTGCCCGTGTGATTTCGCCGGAGTGTTTTCCTACTTCGGATAGTTCCATCCAGACCCTCTACATGATATAAATATGCCAAAAACATGTTTTTGAAGGAACTTTTGACCTACGAAAGATTAGAAGAGTATTGAAGACTCTAGGACACAAGGATTCATCATTCTTTCTTCAACTCAACATCCGAATTTGGATTGAATTCATGTTTTCTTATTGTGATCACTCTCTCCATGATTATGGAGTAATTTACTTTAGGGTTCGACGGATATGGTGTTTTGATTGATATTTGTGGATTTTAACTCTAGTTATTTGCATGAATTCGTTTATCGAGCTTTCAATTGATTGCAATTTTGTTTATTATTTAATCGGAAGAGGAATATTTTGGGAGATTATCTTTGCATTATTTTTTTTTTTTTTTTTTTGAAAAGGTAAAGGTTCATTAACTGAGTACCAGAAAAGAGTACAAAACTGTTGGGAATATCCATGCAGTTAATTACAACATTTTCTAAGTAACTCTACAAAATCTATGTAATGATCAATATTATCTACCAAACTACTATTACACCAAAGAAATAGATTGTGCAGACACTTATTTTTTTTTAATTCCAGAAATATGATCTTTCTGCCCATCAAAGGAAGCTCTATTCCTCTCTAGCCAAATAGTCCAGAATATGCAGAGAGGTATGGTTCTCCAAATCTGTTTTAAGTGCTTATGTGTCTTCTGATGCTGCCAACCATTCAAAAGGTTTCCGACATTATGAGGCATGGTCCAAAAAATCACACATAAATTTATTTTGTTTGGTTTAATTAAGTGATAAGTAATCGTAAGAGCTTATTGAATTGTTGATTAAATCAAGTAAGGAGAATATTCGAGAGATGTATCCTTAAAGACTAATCCAGTAACGTATTCTTGGCTTCTTGCATACCTTTACAATGCGTTATATTAGTTGTAGAGTTCAGATTTAATCAAGAGAGGAGTCTTGGCTATATGATTGAACAACTCATCGAGTGGATTCATGAGAATCATAAGAACATTAGATTGAATTGAACTAAAGTTAGATTTCAAATAGCTATCTTGCACCTATCCTGTCTCGGCCCTTATTTTCCCATTGATTAATTCGGTGTTACTTAACTCTTGTCTTTCTGTGATCAAGCATTATTTGCTTAAATTTAAGTGGCTCCCAGTGGTGGTAGCAATAGAGTATGATCCAGCAACTTTTTGCAACAAAAGAGTTACTGAATCATATTTTAAGGTTAAAGCATATTTATTAAGAATACAAGGTCATGGGGTTAGAAATATGCAAAGAGATTAGTAGAGATGTATGTGAACATTGAAGTTGAAGAATGAAGAAGCTAGGGAAACAAATCATCAAAATACTGCTATTGAGAGACTCCTCATTATATTTGCACCAACATCTTCAATTGCTTTAATAAATAAATTAGAAATATATTCGTCATCCTTCACAATGCTGCTTGAATTGATTGAAATATTGGTTTAATATAAGATGCCGACATATATTTGTCAATGGATGCCTCTTAATATCGAATCATCCATCAAAGCAAATTGACAACTCTTTTTCTTTTCCATGAATCTTAATAGGCTGCAATTTTCTCTCGCTATGAGCCTTTCGTGAGCCAAAAGAGTTTTTCTTAACCTATTATAGGTTCGCAGAATGAGTGCCCTAGCTGGTCCATTCCCTTAATTTTCAACACAGCTTAAAACGAAGCAGGAACCACGCGCTTTCTCTCTCTTCTCCCACCTACTCTCACCAACGTTCCTCTCCCCAGCCCCAACGGTAAGCTTCCCTCCCCCCACACACCCCACCCCCACCACCCCCCTCCTCCAGCGACCATGGCCCACTCCCCTGGTAAGCTCTCCCCCTCCCTCTTTCCTCTTTCTCTCTCTTCTCCCCAAACCCCAGCCCTCTGCCCCACCACCCCAACCCCCCTTCTCCTCTCCTTTCTCCCCGTTCTCCCCCCCCCCCCCAACCCATACTCTCTAACTCCGGCGACCGAGCCGGAGAACCCACCGGTAAGCTCCCCCCTACCAGGTTCGCCTAACCCACCGGTAGGCTCTCCCTTTCTTCTTCTTCTTCTCTCTTATCTCCCCGGGTCCCCCCCCCTCCCATCCATTACCCCCCCCCCCCCCTTGAGGCAGCCCCACCCCCTTCTTTCACGAGCCAGGCAGCTCCCCCCTACATTTTTGTGGGGTTGTTGTGTGTTTGTAATTCTCAGGTACTAGTTGCGGCGGACGAGGCGAGCTTGCGGCGTTTGGGAGTGAAGAGCGTAGCGGCATCGGACGGAACGAGCGGGAATTGGCAGTAGCTGACCACGGCCGCACCAAAGCTTACCTCCAGGTTTTTCTCATCGGGAGTTGGTACCTCCCGATCTCTTGTTTACTCTGTACATCCTTTTAAGTATTCTAGCTAGCACCCTTTTTTTTCGTACTCTGCTAAACTTCGTGTGTGCACCACTACTTTCCATAGTCGGTTGAGGGATACTGGCCGCGTCGGGAGATGGTAGTGTAAGGTCATGCCCTCGGGGGGTGGGAGTGGTGATGGGGGTGAGCAGGGGAGCAGTGAGAGGTTCTGGGGTGGGGCGGGAGGCAAAGGTGGGAAGGGGATAGCGGGCGTTCATAGATTGAGGATCGGGTCGTGGAACATAGGCGCCCTGACAAGTAAGTCCATTGAGTTGGCAAAGATTCTTTAGAAGAGGAGGGTCAGCATAGCGTGTGTGCAAGAGACTAGGCGGAAAGGGTCGAAGGCGTGGATTGTGGACGAGTCCAAGTTGTGGTACTCTGGGGTCGTGCGGGGTAAGAATGGAGTGAGTATCATGGTGGATAGGCATCTTAGAGAGTCTGTGGTTGAGGTTAGGCGAGTGAATGATAGGTTAATGTCTATTAAGTTGGTAATTGGTTGTTGTGTCCTCAATGTCATCAGCGCTTACGCTCCGCAAACAGGATTGGACGAGGAGGTTAAGAGGCATTTTTGGGAGGGCTTGGACAAGTTGGTGAGAAATATTCCCCAATCTGAGAAGTTAGTTAGTTGTGGTGATTTTAACGGCCATAATGCGAGTGGTTATGGTGAGGTGCATGGTGGCTATGGCTTTAGGTTTAGGAACGGAGGAGGCACTTCGCTGCTTGATTTTGCTAGGGCTTTTGAGCTTTTGACTGCGAGCTCAACTTTTCAGAAGAAAAAGGAGCACTTGGTACTTTCAAGAGTTCCGCGATAAGGACTTAGATTGATTACCTCCTCCTCAGAAGGAGCGATAGAGGGTTGTGCAAGGACTGTAAGGTTATCCTAGGATAGTCCATTTCGATCCTCCATAGACTCCTAGTGATGGATGTCAGTCTCTGGGTGAAAAGGAAGAATAGGGGTGCCCGGGGACGGCCGCGGATTAGATGGGGAGCTTTGTCTAAAGAGAAAGCCCAGGAGTTGGTGAGGAGGTTAGCTGATGGCGGAGCTTGGAGAAGTTCTGGGAAGCGGACGCAATATGATCAGAGACGGCAAACCTGGTTAGGGAGGCAGTGAGAAATGTGCTCATGGTAGCCAAGGGCTATTCAGGCAGACATCAAGGTGACCGGTGGTGGAACGATATAGTCCAAATAAAAGTGGAGGCTAAGAAAGCGGCGTTTGCTAAGTTGGCAGGGAGCACAAGCGAGGAGGAAAGGAGAGCGAACGGGGAGAGCTACAAGGTGGAGAGAAAGGAAGCGAAGATGGCGGTCACGGAAGCTAAAAATGCGGCGTTTGGTTGCATGTACGAGGAATTGGGGGAAAAAGGCAGGACAAGAAGTTATCCAGGTTGGCTAAAGTGAGGGAGAGGAAGGCGCGGGATCTAGACCAAGTTAGGTGCATCAAAGATGAGGATGGTAGAGTCCTGATGGGGGAATCCCAAATCAAGAAAATTTGGCAAGCGTACTTTTGAGTCCTACTTAACTAGGAAAGGGATCGAGACTTTGAGTTATGGGGAGTTGGGGAATTCAGAGTGTCATAGAAACTTTGGGTATTGCAGGCGCATCAGGGTGGGGGGGGGATCGTGGGGGCTTTGCGTAGGACGAGTAAGGGTCGTGCGACCGGACCAGACGAAATTACGGTGGAGTTCTGGGAAAGCATAGGTAGGGCAGGAGCGGAGTGACTGTCCGGGTAGTTCAACGTGATCTTCAAGACTAAAAGGATGCCGGAGGAGTGGGGGTGGAGTATAGTGGTGCCCTTGTATAAGAACAAAGGGGACATCCAGTGTTGTAACAACTATAGGGGTGTCAAATTACTAAGCCACACGATGAAAGTCTGGGAGCGGGTGGTGGAGGCGAGGGTGAGGGAGATGACGTCCATCTCCGTGAACCAGTTCGGCTTCATGCCGGGTCGCTCCACAAGAGAAGCTATACATCTTGTCAGGGGATTGGTGGAACAGTTCAGGGATAAGAAGAAGGATCTACACAGGGTGTTTATCGACTTGGAGAAGGCGTACGACAAGGTTCCCAAAGGAGGTGCTATGGAAGTGCCTTGAGGCGAAGAGCGTGTCGGAAGCCTACATCAGCATGATCAAGGACATGTACGATGGAGCTAAGACTAGGGTTAGAACGGCGGGTGACGATTCAGACCATTTCTCGGTGGTTATGGGGCTTCATCAAGGATCTGCGCGTAGCCCTCTCTTATTTGCTTTGGTGATGGATGCTCTAACTCGCCATATTCAAGGGGATGTGCCATGGTGTATGCTATTTGCTGATGACATAATCTTGATAGACGAGACAAGGGTCGGTGTCAACGAGAGGTTGGAGGTCTGGAGAGAGACTCTCGAGTCTAAGGGTTTCAAACTAAGTAGGTCTAAGACAGAATACCTGGAGTGTAAGTTTAGCGCAGAGTCGAGCGATGAAGTAGGCAGGGTCGTGAAGCTTGGATCTCAGGTCATCGCCAAGAGGGACAGTTTCAGATATCTTGGGTCAGTGATTCAGGGGGATCGAGAGATCGATGGGGATGTCACCCATCGTATAAGGGCAAGGTGGTCGAAATGGAGGCTTGCGTCAGGAGTCCTGTGTGACAAGAAAGTGCCACAGAAACTCAAGGGAAAATTTTATAGAGCTCTGGTTAGACCTGTCATGTTGTATGGGGCGAAATGTTGGCCGGTGAAGAACTCTCATGTTCGGAGAATAAAGGTTGCGGAGATGAGAATGCTCAGGTGGATGTGCGGGCTCACCAGGCTAGATAAGATTAAGAATGAAGCTATTCGGGAGAAGGTGGGGGTGGCCCCAATGGATGCGAAGCTGCGGGAAGCGAGGCTCACGTGGTTTGGGCATGTGCGGAGGAGAAGCCCAGATGCCCCAGTGAGGAGTTATGAGCGGTTGGCGGTGGTTTGCGCGAGTCGAAGCAGAGGGAGGCCAAAAAAGTATTGGGGAGAGGTGATTAGGCACGATATGGCTAGAATGCGTATTTCCGAGGACATGGCCCTTGATAGGAAAGCCTGGAGGTCTAGTATCAGGGTTGTAGGATAGGGGCTGTTAGAATTTTTCGCAATTCTCTCTCGGGGCTGGTCGGGATTTGGTAGGGCTCTCCATAGATGGTCTGTGTATTGTAGTGCACCCTTTTGGTAGTCAGTGGTTGTTGTTATTGCATGCCATTTTATTTACAGGATGTGGCTAAATAAATATTTGTGGATGCCCTTTTGCTTCTATTTGTTGTTTACCTTCCCTTTGGCGTGTCTTGTTATTTATGGTCTATGTTCCTGCTGGAGTTACTAATTTTCTTTTGTTTTTGTTTTTCCTTTCTTTCCCCTAAGTCCAGGGTCTATTGGAAAGAGCCTCTCTGTCCTTGCGGGTGGGAGTAAGGCATGCGTACATATTACCCTACCCAGACCCCACCCTGTGGGACTATACTGGGTAGCTGTTGTTGTTGTTGTATTATAGGTTCGCAGAACATAACCAAGTATAGGATTATTTGCCGAAGTCCGAATACTTTCCAATGTATGGGAACTTTGCAAAGTTAAAAGATAAACTGAATACTTTTCAACGTATGGAAACTTTGCAAAGTTAAAAGATAAACATAATGCATCGAACATACAAGCTGACAATTCATCCATAGAGTTTCAGTTACAAATGTTGAAAAACTGTTCTAGAGCTCCAAACTCTTAACCTTTTTTTATTTTAATAAATCTTTTCTTCTCCCTTGTCTACCTTTGTCTTTTTATTCTATTGAGCCGAGGGTCTTTCGGAAACAGCCTCTCTATCCCTTCGGGGTAGGGACTACCCTCCCCAAACCCCACTAGTGGGATTTCACTGGGTTGTTGTTGTAAGCCTTATGGTAAAGATAGGTAATCTAATTTTTTATCTTGCATCAAGTTGTTCTGATGATTTTTTTTTCAACTTCAATGATTCACATACATCTTGGTTGGATCTCTTTGCATATTTCAACCCCATGACCTGAAATTCTTGCCAGATATGCTTGAATCTTAGAATATAATATAGCAACTCTTTTTATTGCAAAAGTTACAGGACCATACTCTATTTCCACTATCATTGGGAGCGACTAAAAGACTTTAACATGATTCCACAATGGTCTAATCATTTAGTAGTTATAAAAATTAGCATATTTATTATAAAATAAGAACTAAAATTAATTGGTAACTTATTCCAGCATTAAATGCATCTGACTTGAAGCTAAAGCTTCATCCCAACCATTGGATTCCCTCAAAAGGTACACAATAAACATTATCCATAAGGCTTTCCTTTCAAAAGTCTTTTCCTTACCAAACTAGTTCCCTCTGAATACACTACTGCCATTTTACTACATCTTCTTCTTTACAGTTTTCATTACCTCTCCAAAATGTCATCTTCTACCTACTCCACAGCAAATTGATAGGCGAAAGGTTTGTTAAGGCCAACAAAAAGTGCAGGCTCCAACTTTGATGATGAACCACTATGGAACCATATCAAAGTTATTTTAATTACTCCAAATAGTGGCCGAAATAGAGTATAGTCTTGTAACTATTGTAACAAAAAAGTTATGGGATCATATTCTAAAGTTAAAGCTCATTTGTTAAAAATCCCAGGTCAACGTGTTCAAATAGGCAAAGAGATAAGTAGAGAAGTATGTGAAGCTTTGAAGCAAGAAAATGAAGAAGCTGAAAATAAAAAATCATTCGTACAACTTGATGCGAGGAAAAAATAAATTACATATCTCTTCCTGAAGGGTCAGATTTATCGCATTTTAGAAAAAGAGGAGGTTCAAAAGATGGATCTAGAGAAGTCGTTCAACATGCGACAAAATGGCAGCCCGTATGTTCTACGCTTCAGGTTTATCTTTTAATTTTGCAAAGTCTCGTTATTTTAGTAAGTATTCCGAGTTAATGGCAAAGACTCATATACCTTGTTATGTTCCGCCAACGTATAATAGGTTAAGAACTGCTCTTTTAGGTCAAGAAAAGGCTCATGTTGATAGAAAAGTGCAACCTATTAAGGATGCATGAAGAGAAAAAGGGTTGTCTATTTGTTCCAATGGATTGTCGGATATTAAGAGGCGACTACTGATAAATATAATGTCGGCTTCTAGTGGTGGTCCAATATTCTTAAAATCAATCAATTCAAGTGGCATAGTGAAGGCGCTGAATATATAGCTAATTTGTTTACTACGTTAGTTGAAGAGGTTGGTGCAAATAATGTTGTTCAAGTTATTACCGATAATGTAAGTAATATGAAGCTTGCCGATTGGTTGAGCAAACGTTTCCACATATATTTTGGACATCTATTGATTGTTTGAACCTTGCACTTTTTAAATTTTTGCGGAACCAATTAAGTATATGCTTAGAAGTGTCGATCTTGATGCTCCAAAGTTGCATCTTGTTTATGATATGTGGGATAAATGATCGAAAAGGTGAAGGTGAAAGGATCTTATTTTCAGACAATCGGACTTTTTTGATACAATTCAAGAAATACTTGTTGCTACGTAGAATAAGAATAACACCCTTTTACATTGTATGGCACATTATTAGTACCAAAATACTACAACGAATCATGGCTTAAAGGTGACCGCGATAGGGTACAAAGGCTTGCTCCCAATGAGGATAGAGAGGTTTCCTTAAATCTATATTTATATTAAAAGTACGAAGGCCCTTAGCAAAATGTCGTTCGCCTTTTTTAACCTTTAAAAATATAGTTTACATTGGATAAAATAGTAATTTGGTTATTTTCCTAATATGTAGGAATACTCATTTAATTATTTTCCTTACATGTATGAATACTCATTTAATTATTTTCCTTATATTTAGGACTACAAAATCAACTAAATTTTATATATTACATTCTTCCTTACTTGCATTACATAGAAAAATTTTAATATTTAAAACTTCAAAAATATTAACATTTTATTTTATTTAAATTTTTACACTTAAAT
Source organism: Nicotiana noctiflora (assembly GCA_032618575.1). NCBI lineage: Eukaryota > Viridiplantae > Streptophyta > Magnoliopsida > Solanales > Solanaceae > Nicotiana > Nicotiana noctiflora. The sequence goes on along the minus strand of JASVEL010000519.1, from coordinate 84,485 downwards.
TATATATAGATGGCAAGAAAAGCAAAGAATTAAAACTACTAACCAAATAGGACGTAACCACTTGGTATTTAGAAGTTTATCCCTTTGAACATATACCAAGAATTCAATCACAAAAGAAAGATGACGTACGACTTGGAAGATGACAGAGTAACGTTTTTATGTTTTAATTTAGGTGAAACTCTATTATATATTAGAATACTTTAAAATATACAAAACTATTTTAAACTCATTTGATTTTCTTCCAATTTGACAAAAGAATTTTCATTCGATAAAATATAATTATAATAGATTATTTGAAATTTGGTATGACCTAATATTAAGAATTTAAATAAATAAAAGATAATTATGTTTTATTGATGAAAATAAATAATTAAGTATTTGGAATAGCTAATTAGCAAAAAAATTGATTTAATTATTTTTCAAATTTCATCATACAAGTAAAACTATCTTGAGTTTGACAAAAGTCTTGGTTTAAATAGATATATTTCAATAAAAAGACCACCAATGATGAAAGAAATTAGAAAATAAAATCGAATCAATTATAATTAACTTTTATTGTTGAAAATAAATAATTAAGTATTTGAAATAGCTAATTAGAAAAAAAGTTAATTTCATTAATTTTCAAATTCATCATACAACTAAAACTATCTTCAGGTTGACAAAAATCTTGGCTTAAATAAGGACCACTGATGATGATAGATATTAGAAAGTAAAGCCTAATCAATTATAATATAGTATTAAAAATTAACTTGGTTAAATTTCAAAATAGAAGAAATAAGAATGAAATAATAATTATTCAAAATAAGTTGACATTTATTATTATATTTTATTTTATTCATTCAGGCCCTCTAAAGGTTTATTTATATGTAATAAGTTATTGGTTGTAAAATACACATTCAATATTAGTTAGTTTTAGACCTTACATCGTTACTTAATTATTCATTTTTTCTTATAAACTATATGACCTAGCCGTTCAGTCCAATTGCTCTAAAATAAAGATACACCTTTTTAGTTAGTATTAATTTGATGATTGTTTGGAAAATTATAATAAAAATATATGATGATTTTGATCATGTTAGATTTAATATTATGTGACAAAAATAACTACAATATTTGTAAGCTTACTCCAAAGGGTATGCCCTTCAAATTAATATTAAATATATGTGCTCAATTGTTTTACGTGTGAATCAATTTCTTCTAAAGACTATATGACGACCCTCTTTATTTCAAATCTCTAAACAAAATGTTTTTACTGATGATCTTTTGAAGAACCATAATAAAAATATATACTAAATATCAAAATTTAATTATCCAAAATAGATATATCAATCGTTTTAGATTCAATCAAGTTATAGGAATTAATGCAATTTTCGTAAGAGTTTTCAAATGATAGGCCCTTCAAATTAAGAAGTACTACGTGATCTCCAATCGAAATGTGTATCGGTCATTTACATTTTACAAATAAATTTTAGAATTGTTATAAAACTAATTATTTTCAAATATATTGACAAATGGAGTTAATCAATATTAGAATTATTTAAATACTAATTTCACTTAAAGAATGATACATCATATACTCTTTCAAATATAATTATGAGCCATTCTTTAGTGTATTTTACTAGCTTACTTTAATATTCTTTTTGAATGTCTTTTCTAATGTTCAGGGCACTTTGATTTTGTGTTCATCTAAAATTCATGGATTATTAGTTGTTTACTATATGTGCGAAGTTCTATCCTCAATTATATTTTCAATGACTATGTATACCACTGAAACTGAAAAGGAAGCATGCTAACTTTATTCATTAAAAGTGATATAAATTTTAAGTTCGAATTATTAACAGATGATTGAGATTTCTATGAGACGTTTTTTTCTTAATTGAGTTAGTTATATGTACCATGTCAATATTAATGACTATTGTCAGGAACTTATACTTTTATTTCATAACTCAAACCTCATTGAGATAGGATACACGTGCAATGCGTGTATCTTTTTTTTATTATATTGAATGTAAAATTTTTATTGGATAAAAATTATAATTACAATTAAGTATTTTAAAACTTAGGATGAGTTATTATTAAGATTTGAATCAACAAAAAAATATCTCTTTAATGTTAAGAGCAACCCTAATTAACCAAAAAAGTCTTCGATATAAATAATTTACGAAAACTTCAAGTCATTCTTTTCAAATTTTATAATAAAATGAATTATAGTATAGTAGTAAGACTCAAACTGTTAAATATGTAAATAGTAAAAATAAAAAGAATTAAACATTTGAAGAAAAAATATATTCTAAGTTAGTTGCCATTAATTAATGTTTTTTCTGGTATTCGTTCAAATAAATGACAACTTCCATACTTTTCTCTGTACGGAGTTACTTATCCTAAAATATTAACTTAGTATAGATCATTTAAAACTTAGCATTTGATAACTTGATTTACATGCTCTTTTTTTTCTTTCTTTCTTTTTTTTGTTGATAAAGGCGCATAGGGCGCTGGTGTACATGTTCTTCATATACATATATTTTATTGATCGACACTAATCACACGTACACTAAAACTAGTAGGGTTAAATGTAGATTCAAAGGAGCTAAACAAGCGTCTTTGGAGTATGGAGCATTCACAAGTGGGAATGGTTTTCTTTAGTGAACCACATCTGGTTAAGGCTATGATGTATGATGAGCCTCAATCTTGATGGGCTAATCACGTTGTAAACACTCTATTTTTGCAATGCTTGGCTTACAAATTGCTTTCACAACCCGCTTCTTCTTATTGTTGCGAAAGGAATTGGAGTACATATTCGTTGATCCATAACATCAAAAGAAACAAGCTAAAGACTCCAAGAGCCGAAGATCTAGTTTTTGCACACTGCAATTTTCACTTGCTTTCTCGCCAAAAAAGAAACATGCAAGTGGCCCAAGCCAGTATTGGGATGTGGGTATGTCTATAATCTATGTTTTCTTGATCTTATATTTCCTTTAGTTATTTCTTTTATATTTTTATATAATCATTTTTATTTTTATTTTGCTTTAGGTGGAGAACGTGTTGATTAAGCCACCGGTGATCTAGTTGACTTATCAATAGATAAACCTCAACTAGAAGTAGACATCTTTGAAGAATAGGTTGAAGATGTGTAAGAAATTGATCTTGAAAAATATTGAGGAAGAATGCTAAATGTTATTGTTCAAATGCTAATACTTTATACTTTCCTACTTTTTATTAGTTTATATAGTTCAATATTAATATAACTTTGTATAGGGAATGGTGATTGCAATTATAGTTTATTTTTGCCTTTTTGTTGCTCATGCTCATTTGATTGACTTAATGAGAATGACTTAACTCTTTATAATTTGTGACTTATGAGAGGGATGCTAAATAATAGTTACATCTTTTATTCTCACCAGTAAAAGCCAAAAAGGTACGTTTTATTTATCTTTATATATCTAACTATTTTACTTATGTAGTTATGTGATATATATTATATTCTAATATACTTTATGTAACTTGTAGGAGAATTCGAGAATGGAAGAAGATCAAAAAATCATGCCTACAAGTTGAAAACAAAAGAGAAATCCAAATTTTACAAGTAATAGGTAAGTACTATTTCACAAAAAAATTCATAATTTTCAGATATTTTTATATTTTTCTTTTTGAATTATTTTTAGCTAGATCCCCTACCCGTGTCAGTTCTAGGATCTGTATCCCTGAATCTTAAAATTTACATCTCAAAGGTGTGACTTTTAGATGCGCACCTTTGTCGAACATCCACACCCATGTCAGAGCAACTTAGCAGGTCACAGATGCTATGTATCACTTAAACTAGCTCTAAAACTAGTTGTGGTTAAGTACAAGACCTAAGAATCTTTTTCCTTTAGTACATGATATCCTTATTGAAATAAGTCAGTGCTTAAAACCGAACGAACATATAACTCCAAGTAAGACAGGGGATCAAAGCATAAAGAAGATGGGAATGGGAATGCCACTACTTACTGTGCACATTCAGCTAGTTTCCCAAGATTCTGATTGTCCAATATGGCCAGAATCAGTGTCTTGTTCTCATCCAGGTACTGCATCACATAATAAAACCCAGTTTACCACATGAATCCTGACACCTGAAAATATAAAGAAATACCTGAGGTGGCCGCAAAACCACTCAGCCAAGTAAGTAGTTATTCTTGCATAATAATTGTGTTAGAAACATAACTGTGAACCATTCACGGTTCACTTATGGTTCTGATAAGACTAAGAATTACCGACTCCATAAATAAAGATTTGTAATGAGAAGTATAGATTCATTCTCCTAGTTAAGATTGTTGCTGAAACTGTCAAAAAATTCTTACATTAAATGTTCCGCCTTAATTATCTTCTCTTGTGTTGCCCCGTCAAACATGATTATGCTGTCCATTTCAAAAAGTAATTCTTGCACAAAGCATCCACTTGGAACATAAGTCTACTCCTAACTACTAGAGAAATGACTCAACTCTTCAGTAACCAAAATCCTAACCAACTTTTTAGAAATTTCATAAGTAAAGATTTAATTAAGTTCAAAGCTTCATGCACATAAAAATAAACAAACTCGTACTTATCGCATATAGAAGAGTCAACATATTAATTGATTCAAAGAAGCTTTACTTAACAGAATTCCCTAAATTGCCAAAACGTTTCAAAATATTTAATGACTCCAGTAAGCATTCAACTAATCCCCACAATTATTACAGCAGTTATGAACTTATCTTATGATACCCACTCTAAATATGTTTATAGTGACAAGACAATGTAGAGAAGAACAAAATAGGCGTATATCATAAAGCACCTCTTTTCTTTTTTTTTGGAGACGATATCACGAAGTACCGTTTTTAGAGCCTTCCAGATAATGAGGTCCGCAAATTGGGCATTATCGATGTTCCCCACCACACCACTCAAATAGATATCAGTTGCTAAGAACCACAGTTTCTATCTTCAGCGTAAATTGTTACTTAACTTTCTTAGAGTTCACATTTATAACAAACTTCAACATCCTAACCCATCTTTAGTCATTCTCTCATCTTTCCTTTTTCCCCGCTCAATGTTATTAAATGTGTGATAATTGCTCTGACTAAAACTAGTTGATCTAATGTTTTTGATAATTGTGGTACCCGAAGCAGATTGCGCACGCCTCGACTAATTCCACGGGATACCTGCTACCTCCCACCAGCAACAGGTACCAGCTAACTTTGTCCACCAAGGCTCGAATAGACAGGAATAAATCACCTAGTATTTTCTTGTCTCCGCTGGGATTTGACTTGAGACCTCATGGTTTTCGATCCACTTTATTGACCACCACTACCACACCCTTGGGTGCTCCATCAATAAATCTAATTATAAGCTACTTGTTGATAGTATAATTCAGGATTGTGAAAAGAAGTCGCTTCTTCGCTTAAAGCGAGAAGCGAAGAGAGGCGACCCCATTACCGCTTATGTTATATGAAGCGACTTAGGTAGACAAAAGCGTGCGCTTCACACTAAAAAGCGAGAAGCGACAAAGCGAAGTGAGGCGACCAAAGTGAGCGCTTCTCTGTTTTAAACACCTAATAACCTATTTGATTAAAAAAGAAAGGTGTTCGGTGTTCTTTTATTAAAACACACGACTAGCAGCAGAGACTCCAAAGAGGCGACTAGGGTTCCCTTTTCAACTTCAACATACGACCAGCAGCAACAGTTATGTGATTATTTCTTTCTCCTCCTCCCCATCCTCCTCCTTTTTCTTTCATTGTTTCAGCGTACAAATAGCAACGAAATGCTGGCAGATTTTTTTTTTTCCTTCGGTTCTTTTTTCTCAGTCTTCTCCTCTTTGTTGAAATGCTGCCCAATTCTTCTTTTATTGTTTTTATGTTGCCTAGTTTTTAACAGAGTGGTATACTGCCCTTCCTCTTATTTTAATATTTTTTTAAAAATTCCCGTTCACTTCATAAAAGCGAGCAGTTCGCTTCTCGCTTCTTGCTTTAAGTGAAATGGGGGTTGTCTATTTTTCTCGCTCCACACTCTTCACAACACTGGTATAATTGAGGATCCCTATTTATTATATATGGTAGTATAATTGAGGATCTCATCAAACTCATAGCACAAGCTACTTCCTAATTGACAAGACACAATTAGGACATCTGTGCGAAATGGTCAATGTCATGATAAAATATGGGTATTATCAACATGCATCTAGCATGGATACAAGAACAAACTAGGGCATTCTGCATAGCTGAGTTCACAGTTTTTCCACAAGCCCAAAAGTTATGCCAAATAGTTTCAAAATTCACTCGACAAAGACAACCCCTAGCTATTAGATGGATCATACACAGTTGAGATTTAGTGTTACTACTAACTTTACCTTTCTATTTTTATTTTTTCCCTTGGGAAAGAAGAGAGTGTGAGGTAGCCATTGTCATGATCTAAGCATAACATTTTCATAATTTGTGATTCTAAATCCTTAGTATGACATAGTATTTCAATGAACCAATGAGATTTTTAAAAAAAAATTACACTGCTGATTCATACCCGAGAAAAGAAATTCAGATGGATAGCCAAGATCAGCTATAATACATGATCAAACAGCTATGAAAGCATTTGAAGTTTTTGTCATATAATCCAAAAATAATACTATAACATAGGATTAAAATAAGCTTCTAGACCAAGTTAACATAATCCGTTGCCTGAATAAAAAATACAATAAAAGCAAAATATCACACAAAGAAACTAATGACTATTAGGCCATTACCCCAATTTAATCAAATTTGACATAACTATGTAAAACTACATACTTTATACCAACCCTTCGAAGTAGAGATAACAACTACGCCTCAATCTCAAACAATTTGGGGTCGGCTGTATGCATCCTAACTGGCCAAGATACTCTATCTCAGGTCAATAATATGCAAATACAAATAAAAAGAATTTGAAGTTCTGTGTGTTTTGTCTTTTGTGTGTATTTTCTAACCATATAAATCTCTGAAAGATTAAACATTTAAACCACTCCTAGAAAGCATAGGACATGCAGTAAACTTCTAAAGTATAGATTGAATTAAATAGTACAAATCTTTATCCCTTTAAAGGACAAAAAATAAATTCTACAATATTAATAGTACTACTATTTATCACACATCAACCTACAGCTGTGAAGTGTTTTTCAACATTAATTGCCATCCATATGTTGAACCTTAGACTACTTAATCTTTAAGCACCTCAGAACACAGTGAAGGCAAGAAAGTAAAAGTTACCAACAGGGAAATTAGTAAAAAAAAAAAAAAGATAGTAATACCTTTTGAATCTGCTCAGTGGTGATATTGTTAGGAGGAAAAGAGGGCATGACTGGAATCATAGGTGGTGGTTGTTGCATCCTCGTATACTGCTAAATCCTGCTCTTAATTATGGTTCTCTCTATAAAACCCTAGGTTCTAACTGAACAATTAGCAGAGATTATAGCTTTTTCTGAAAGGACAAAGAAGACCTGAATTTTCAATATTCTCAATTTATTCAGAACTGAAGGATGAGAGTTGGGTTAGGTGGAAGAGTGGGAAGTAAGAGAAGAACTGTGTCGGAGTCCGGTTGGACCGGGTGGATTGTTCTCGAAAGTTGGGAACTTTAAGGTATCCCATTGAACTCCATGTCGGAAAATGTGAAGAATTTTTGGGTTGATTTCCATATTAAATTTTAATTCTTATTTTTTCTTTAAACCAAACATTATTAGAGAAAGATTCATCTTAATTTTAATAATATTGGGTATGTTAAGAATAGAATTATATTTAGAGTGAATGTTTATCTTGTGGGAGTTCTACCGTGTGACTAAGTCATATTTCTCCTATAAATAGAGGGGTCTTACCCCATTGTAAATTATCGCAAATCAATAAGAATTCTCTCTCCCTACTTTTCTCTACAATATTGTTCTTCTTCTTTTATTATTTCATAACACGTTATCAGCACGAGACTCTAACCAATTGAGTAGAAGCTTTGAGATTGATCATAATAATTGTCAATTGTTCTATGAACTTCCTTCATGATTAAATTATGGATTTAAGGTAAGTATTTTACTTTTCTCTTTCAAATTCTTTTATTCTATACTTTAATTTTATATACAAGCAAAGACAACAAAGTTTGATTATAACTCTAATGGAGTTTAAGAAATTACAACCACATGAAGTGGCAAAATTTCTATGCCTTGCCATGATTAAATTCATGTATGATTGTGGGCAAAGAAGTGAAAATCCGTCTCATTGAAGTTGCTTCATTCTCATTCCCTTTAGAGAATGTGATAGCAGTATGTGATAAGTCTGAAATAAGACAAAATTATTACCATGAATAATCAATGGATATGGACGTGGTAATAGACAAAATTATATCGTCATCATTGTGGTAATGAGAACAATAAGTATTCTCAAAATAATCCTTCACTCTATGAAGGTAATATTTGTCATCGATTTGACGTGAGATTTTATATAGCACATATAGATGATTATGGTCCATTCATGATGGTAATGTGACAACATCTGATTTATGAAGACGTATTCATTCTTGAAAGAATATGAACATGCTATTGGTATTGAATATACCACACTCACCTCTAGAAGAATGTTTGAGATGATACCATAAATAATGTCATTATTATGGCATGAATGGTCATTGGTCACGTACCTATTGTACGCCAAAATATTTTGGCATTGTGATTATTAAAAGACAACGGTAATGCAAGAAACAGATCTTGCATATAATTTTGACCATACACATAATGGTATGACTTTATCTTTAAAAGAGATATTCACCACATGGATGTTGATGAATTTGTGGTAACAAAATTAATTGAGAGCTCTCGAAGAGCAAATTATTACTATTTTGGAGAAACACAGTTAATTACCAATAAGGTATTGTGTAGTAGTACGTCTCAAAGAAACTTGTTCAGTTTCCAAAGTATACGCGAAAGCGGTTGATTATATTGAGACTATAAATAGAGGAAAGATTTAATATCTTTTATTACTACATCTTGTAGCTGGGTAATATATACGTGAAAAGCTACCCACTTTATTCTCCAGTTTGTACTACACAAATAAAAAAATACCACAATAAAGTGGATATTTATGGATATAAAATCCCGTATCATAATAAACATGAAGTTTATTCATAATTGCACACATCATGGTGTAAACCTGAAGTTTATCAGTATTGATAATTTATTCAGTTGGCATAATTGATTTAGCCATATCAATTTAAGTGTGATGTGCAAAAATAATAGAGAATTCACATGGGTAAATATTAAAGAACTAGAAAGTTCTTTACGAATTCTCTTACATTGCTTGTTCTCATTATTTAATGAACCAATTAAAATTGGGATTGAGTCCCATGAATGCTGGAAATATCAAAGGTGAATATGGGCCCTTTCACCTGCCATGTATACCACATAAGATGCATCTATGAGATGGTTACATGTGCAAATATTATTAACCCGCAACCTGGCCGGTGTGTGCGAGGTAACTTGCTCAATAATTTGATTTAGAGCATAATTTCCAGATTTTCTATTCAAGAAGTTCATCTTGATAAGTTTGTCTACATCACAGCTGGTTTAGCAAAATGATTTATTGAGTGCCTCCACTCAATAGCTAAATTATTGCTTATGAGAACAAAGTTTATATATATGAGTTTGATATACGTTATATACGAAAGTATATTATTTTCTCCCCTCACAAGTGGTTCAGGGTTAGGAACCAAATAATTCCATTTTATTATTATTGATGTGCGGTGTATATTTTGATTAACACCATAACACACAAAGATGGGTTCTCAAAGTTGAGGAAACAAGTTAGTTTTTCTAACATGAGGGGGAGATAAGATACAACAGTTGAGAAAACGTTACATAGAATGAATTATCATTTATACATCGAGATCCTCGAATAAAATAATATGAGCTTGAAGTTCATAAAAGGATAATTCATGTGCAATTTATTGCAAAGCATGCCAGACACATTTGCTGATCCAAAAAAAAAGTAACTATATTCTCACTGCAAATGCTCATATTACATTAAGTCCTAGAAGGACAAAGTCTATGGTAAGCTTAAAGCATATAGACATATCGCTTTCAAATAAACTTCTTGATAAAGAAGGTGAGCAAATGATCAAAATGATCATAATAAAGAAGGCAAATGATCTAGAAGATCACATGACATTACACTTCATAATATCTCATGAGAGATTCAGAAGCTAGTGTACAAGATCGGGATGCGAAGGCTTAAGGATGTGAATTGATGCTCTCATCAGGGGAAGTTAATGCGCGTTGCACTCTTTTTTCCTTACAAGGTTTTGTCCCACTGGGTTTTCCTTGCGAGGTTTTTAACGAGGCAACCAAAAGGCGTATTATTAGATATGTGTACTCTTTTTCCTTTTCTAGAAATTTTTTTCCCATTGGGTTTTCTTTTAGTTAAGGTTTTAATTAGGCACATTACTTATTGAGTAGACATTCAAGGGGGAGTGTTAAGAATATAATTCTATTTGGAGTGAATGTCTATCTTGTGGAGAGTTCTACTTTGTGACTAAGTCATATTTTTCCTATAAATAGAGAGGTCTTACCCCATTGTAAATCATCCCAAAATTCAATAAGAATTCTCTCTCTCTCTTTCTCTACAATATTGTTCTTCTTCTTTTATTATTTCATAACAGGGTACGTGTTTTATGCATATACTCTATTTTAATAAATTTAAAATTTTAAAAAATTACATAAATATTTTATTAAAAATTATGTTTGAGATGATAGAAGCTAAATGAAAAAAGTGTAAACTAGTAAAAATATTGATTGGTGAACATATTTAAATAACTCCATAATAACAATAATAATAAGAAACTCAACATGATAGAAGTCCTCAATAATCTCAATCACTATACGTTTACCTTAAATATTACTACTCAGTTTCATGATTATATTACTTTAATTTCTGTATGACCCTTGATGATTTAAGAGTTTTTCTGAAATTTCATTGGAAAGCTATGTATTTTTAAGTTCATTCTAGAAGAAAAAATTAGGTTAACTACTAACAAAAGACAATTTTTTTTTATATATTTCTCATGATCAAAATAAAAATTGTTCTTTTTTATCAATTTAAAAATTATAAGATTATTTTCAAAAGATTATCTATATTTTATTATAAAAGCATGAATAAAATGTCGGTTTATAAAAATAACCTTATAATATTATGCATAATAACTAATAATAAATGACATAACTAGAATTCTAGACGTTAGCCTTCTAATCCTATTAGATTTAGGATATCTCAATGTGTTAGTGTAAAAATACTCCTAAAATATTGAATTTACTTTTTCCATAAACTTCGATTGTTGTAGAGTCTTTAGGACTTCGAATAAATTAAAAAACTATGATCTTGATTTTTAATTAATAATAATATATCTATGATTGAAAATGTCACTCAAATTTTCACGTAGATCATATATTTTGAAGGACATACAAATAAAAATTTTGAATTAGAAAAAGATACACGTCACAATGTTCCTCCAACTCAAAGTGACACAAAAAATCAACATAATATATTTTGTAAATCTTTGCTTCATAATTTTAAAAATCAAAAGTGCACATTAAATTGAAAAAAGATTAAGTCCCTAGAAAATTGAATATCCTAAAATAAAAATAAAATCACTAAAGGGAGGACTTATGGTAAATACAATTTTTACGTATAATAGGCATTAAATTGTGTATCATGCACTTGCCACTAAATCTATTTTGCTATAGAATGTAAAAGTAAAAAAATGACATGTTATATCTATATCTATATCGCCTATATTTATGTATATTATAATAAAAGCATGAATACAATATTGATTTACAAAAATAACCTTATAAGTAATATTAAGCATAATAATTCACAATACAATGACATAACAAGAATTCTAGATATTAACATTGTAATCATGTTAGTTGTTGGACATAATACTACACGTTAAGAATCCTACATGATTACCTTTAGAAATTTTATTAAAGTATAATTACTTTCGGGCATAGACATATAATACTATATGTTAGCATGTAAACCTACTACCTCTAGAAATATGTTAGATTTCCTATTAGTATAATTACATTCGGGATATAGACGTATTTTTAGCCATGTAATCATATTACTTTTAGGATATACTTCTTAAAAATTTCTATTGCTAATTTAATTTGAAAATGTATTATATTGCCCTATCAATAATTTAATTTGAGAATGTATTATATTGTCCAATTTTTTTTTTTTTTAAAGCAAATATATAATATAAAAATATAAATACAATGTTGATAGACCAAAATATTCCTAAAAATTTAAACAGAAGAATTCATAGGGAAAGGACATACGTAATAGCCTTTTTTTTTGGACTACAATACCGTCTATATGAATTCTTTTTAAACTAAGATTTTAAGTAAATAAAATATTGTCTATTAAATTCTTATTAAAACTATGTAGGAAGGCTTAATAAAATTAATTTTATAAGAATCCTGCGTATTGGCAATATATTACCACTCTATAGTGCTTAATACCCAACAAAAAAATTGAAGTAATGCTAAATGGATTTCATAAAGTGTTAAAATTGAGGTGGAAAAATATTCCCACGATAATATTTTATTATATTATATTTAAACTGCTTTGCTACCCAAATAATAATTTTTTTATAATTAATTTATTGGGTAATATTAAAAAATATACCCAATTATTAAAAAAAATAACTAAAAATATATTTGAGAATATAAATGTATGAGAAAAGAGAAAGAAAAATAGTTAATAATAATTAATACCAATAATGATTCTGCAAACATAAAGATCTGAAAGTGAAATATTAGATCGATCTTTCTACTCTTTAAAATAAAATTTATAATAGATAAAATTATAATTACGTATCAAAATAAGAGATGTTCTAATAATAAAAATCAAAAACAACATTAAATAAACTATTTTTTATGTTAAGATCCAATAATTAAATCTTTCAATTAATTATTTAACAAGAATATCCAATTCAATTATTTTTTAAATTCATGAGAAAAAATATTTTTCAAGTTAAAAAGATAATCTTAGGGTACATAAATTTATTCCATTGAAATAGCGTTAGAGATTTAAAAAATTATAACACAAAGTTTAAAAAAAAGGTTCAGTATAGTATTAAGAATCAAAGGCCATAAAAGTGTTTGAGGAAGCACAATCAAACTAAATCCTCAACAAGAACAAACTTTCAGGACAATATTATAAATACTCGACTCTGATCTAGCGAGATTATCCATTGTAGATGCCTCCAGCAGAATCGAAATAATATTCTTATGTCGTGCATTACTTGCAAATATTAGATCAAGAGATATGATATTGTAGCAATAATAACAAGTGGTGTACCGACAATAATTTTATTATGAGACCATACAAGTCACTTTAGTTTTGATATACCTCTTCAAAGAACTGAAATAACCATCACAACTACATCAAAGCAGCACAATAGTAGTAAATTAATAAGAAAAGCAAAATTGATAATATAAGATGAAACGCTTAAAGCTAAGTGTCAAACGATTGAAACAATTGACTAGAGTTTTAGAGATATATTGGATATCAATCAACCATTTGGTAGGAAAGTAATGGTTTGGGAGGTGATTTCTTTCAAGTACTACCAGTAGTTTCAAAATCGACGAAATGAGAGAATGTAAAAGGTAGCTTGCCAGAATTATACTTATGGACTCAAATAAAAAGATTCAACTGACAAGAAATATAGAAGTAAGAACATGTCCTACATTCAATGACTTCTTGCCTCGTGTTGGAAACGAAGAAGAGTATCCAATAAAAGATGATTTGGTTCTTCCAGAACACTTGGTTATCAACCCCAATGGTAAGAGTAATGCATTTAATAGGAAAATATTTCCATCACTACTTTAAAATGTAATTCGTGCAAATTACATGATAGAGATTAAAGAGATATCTACTAGCAAAAATGAATATGTTGATCAACTAAATAAAATATTGATTATTAAGTTTTATGGTAAACGAAATATTTTTTAATTTTTGACTCAACAGAAGATAATACCAACAACTACTACCAAGAAGAATGCTTAAATACTTAATAGCAAATGACTTTATACTATACATATTTGTTGTCAAGTTGATTGTTTTTTATATATGTTAGTGTCACCTTATATATAGTACACAAAGTTAAAACTGATCTTCCCATTGCATATATGTTGATTTTAAAGAAAATTATGCTCGTCATGCTACTAAACACTTAGATCCACCAAATAGCTTATGTGATAGCACACATATGGTATATAAAAATTTTGACAATAATATCACACATATAAAAATTATGATACTGATCAATGTGCTTATAAATATGTGTTTATCTCCGAATTCAACTCTCATCTTCCGAAACGAAAGAATATCTTTTTTAATTTGTGTGAAAATAATTTTCAGTATGTTTATATTTTGCAATTATAATAAATAAAGTAAAAGGACAAACATCCTAAATATTGAAATATATTTAACGCAATATATTTTCTTGCACGAACAACAGTATTGTACTCAAGAAGGATATCGATATCGATAACAAAAGTTCTTGTTATGGCAGAGCAACCAAAGCATTGGAAGGAAACATACATAAAAATATCGTCTACAAAGAAGTGTTTGGTAAGATACCATCACATTAAATACTTCTAAACTACAATACATAATTATCTAACTAACGTGATTAAATTGATCATTTGTGTAAGTTCTGATAATGTCCTTTCATTTTGAATTCACGTATTATGCAAATGTAATAATATTTTTCGATATTTAGATGAGTTGATTATTATGCATAAAATTTATCTCATTAATTAAATTTTATTATTTTTTCATATAAATAAATATATAAACCATTATGTGCTATTATTAACGTGCAACGCACGTTCATGAATACTAGTAAAAGAATAAATCACTATCGCAAAAAGTAGAATACATTAACTATATTTTGATTAATCTACTTTTACTTTTTTTTTAGATCGAGCTTCCTTTCTCTGTCTAAGCAGATAACCATGTATCCAGGTGCATTCGAATCCTGTCTTTTTATGATTCTAATGGATTTTCATAGTTGATTCTATAAGGACTACATTGATACTATCCTAAAAAAGAACGAAGAAACTAATTTCAGTCAAAATTTAAAGGAAAGATTTTTCCAATGTAACATTGTGGGAAAATACAACAACAACAATAAAAAAATATACCAGTATATTCCCAACAGGTAGGATATGGAGAGGGTAGTCTGTACGCAGACCTTACCCCTGCTTAACAAGTAGAGAGGCTATTTCTAATAGACCCTTGCTCATGAAGGGTAATACGAAAAAGAAGAAAGGAGAAAGAGGAAAGAGAAAAGAAAAAGGAAGAGGTAACGAATAAATAGTACCAAATAATAGCAGCATAGAATACAATACGTGAGGCGAACAAAATCATATAACGTAATGAAAATGTAAGAAGGGACATGCGTGCTACTAAGACTATTGGTGAGCAACTAAAAGCTACACACTACCTTCTACCTTAATCCTCGACCTCCATACCCTCCTATCAAAGGTCATGTCCTCAGTAAGTTGAATCAGCGCCATGTCATGTCTAATCACCACTCCCCTAGTACTTCTAAGTCTACCTTGACCTCTTCTCAAACTCGCCATGGCCAAATACCTCTAGAGGACCCTCAGGACTTTATCGTATGCTTTCTCAAGGTCAATAAACAATATATGTAAGTTTTTGTTCCTCTCTCTATAGTACTGCACTGATCTCATTATGAGATGAATCGCTTCTGTAGTTGAACGCCCCAGTATGAATCCAAACTGATTCTCGGAAATAGACACGCATCTCTTCATCCGGGCCTCCACCACTCTCTCCCAAATTTTCATAGTGTGACTCAACATTCTTGTAAAGAAGAACCCATGTACTCCACCTCCATTCTTCGAGCATTTTCTTCATCTTGAAAATAATATTAAACAAACCAGTGAGCCACTCTGAACCTGCTTATCCCATGCTCTTCCAAAGTTTTACCAAGATTTCGTCTGGCTTCGTCGCTCTGCCCCTACACATGTTACGCATCGTCCCTTCCACCTCCTCTACCGTAATCTGCCTACAGTATCCAAAATCCCCTTAACTCTAAGAGTGATCCAAACTAAAACCTTAAGTGATATTAATGGCTGAATCTGGTAGTTTTGTTAAAAGGAATCTAAAGATAAATAATCGTAAACCTAAACAATGAAAGACATGCCAATGAAAATTGTTTAGACATAATGCAACAACAAAAATAAAATTTATGCCTCCGTCCCAAACATTTTGGAGAATTAGTGAATGCTAAACCTAAACAAAGAAAAGGACCTCAATCTAAATAAAGAAAATTTGTATTTTAAAAAGGGTAACTTTTTGGTTATTTGTGTTTTTAAAAATCATTATTTTTTAGATTGGGTATTGTTGCAAATGATTGAGAATATTATTTGGAGTTTATATCTCAATTTTGAGGGTATTTAGATGAAGATTAGTCATGATTTTGGTAGAATTTCATATTGAAACTCGAAGAAGTTGTAGGTAAATATTTAACTATGTAGAAATAATGTATGAAAGTCGTAAATAAGTTGTAGATTAGTTGTAAATAAGTGTGTACTACATATTTAGTTGAATAAAATTTATTTTAGTATGTATGAAAATTATTGAAAGTTGTATATTATATAATTAATTGTATAAAATTTATTTTTAATTTATATGATGTTATAGATTTATCAAATTTGTATTAAATTTAATTGTTATCCATTTTTAGGGCAAACACATCTCTTTCCCCCTCCACTATTTGTCATGACCTAATTCTCAAACTCTGTCGTGATGGCGCCTCTCGTAAAGACATGGCCAGCCAGAACAAACGCAACACCTCTTTTAAAGCATTTAATTAATATTAATAGTTCCAACGCATGAGTAATATAGCAAAGAGTGCGGAAATAGCAATAATAATGAGGGAAACCCTCCTGACACAGCTCAAGCCGGGGTGTCACAAGTCATGAGCTACTACATAATTTCTATAAGTCTACAGAACATAATATTTGATACATAAGTATGGAATAACTAAAATAGCATAAAATAGGGGAGTCAAGGCGTTGCGGACGTCAACAGCAACCTCGATGCTCCGATCTTGCTGCCTGATCTGGGAAGGATGTCAGTGCTTAGGTGTGGACTCTGCTAATCCTGAATCTGCACGCATGATGCATGGAGTAATATGAGTACTCCGACCTACTGAGTAATAATAATAAATAATAATCGAAGATAAGAAATCACATAACTGCACAAAGCAATTCTATATCAGGCAGTAATAACAGTAAAACAGTAGAACAACACCGAATAAAATGAAATCTCCTTTTAAAAATCCGGTAAATCAAGTGAAATAACAAGCAAATAGTGACTAGAAATCTGCCCCTCGGACCCAGTATCAATCGCTCAGAACAGTATCAGCCCCTCGGGCTCAGTATCATATCACATTGGTACCCGCTGTGGGTGTGCAGACTTTGGAGGGGCCCCTTACGGCCCAAACGCTATATCAACATAAGGCTTGAAAGCCTTCTCACATCACCCGAGGCCTGAAAGTCTCCTCACATATCACTCAATGCCTAAAAGCCTCCTTACATCACGCTCAAGGCCTGAAAGCCTAACTCAGTCCAGAAACGTCATAAGCCCCTCGGGCATCAATAAAATAATAGTTCTCAGCCCAAACAACAGTGCGATATCATTAAAGTCACAAAAATTCAATTAAAGCGGTTGAGTTTGCAAAACAATATCATTATTAGGACTGAGTTTAAATAACATGTCAAAATAGTGATAATAATCCCCGAAGGATTCAAATAATCAGCATTAAGCCCAAAACATGGCAATAAGCCCAAATCATGATGATAAACAAATCAACTTAGTTAAACATGCAGTAAAATAACAAAACGTGATGGACCAAGTCAGAATACCCAGTATTAAATAACCCGCGGTCACCATTAAGCACGTGTTCCACCACAATATAGCACTATGTTGTGCAAATCCGGGGTTTCCAACCCTCAAGATATCATTTACTATCATTACTCACCTCGAGCCAGCCAAAATCCTAGCTCGCTATGCCCTTGCCCTGCAAATCTGCCTCCTCGCTCGTTGAATCTGGTCAAAATCATAATGAATACGTTACAATAGGCTAAGGGAACATAACCCAATCAAAAAGACTCGAAAAATATCGAAATTCACGAAATTGGCAAAACCCGGAGCCTCGAGCCCACTTTGCAAAAAATCAAAAAGTTAACATCACCGGATTCCTTATCTCACCACGAGTCTATACATACTAATAACTCCCAAATTCGAGTCCAAATGACCCATCAAATCCCACTTTGAAATACCAAATTTTCAAGCCTTAGCTTTACCCTCTTTTGATGAATTTCCACAAATTTCAATGTTAATTCTACCATTAAATCATGTATTAAGGTCAAAGAACTCACCCCCAATCACACCTAATCGAAATACCCTTCAGTTTCTGTCCAATAGCTCTCAAGGTTGCTCAAATATGGTGAAAATAAGACTTGGTTCGCGGATGAAATGTTTAATAAAACCCATTTGTCCAGACTTATTTTCCTCTATGCGAATGCGAGGTCTCTCTCCCATTCGTGATGCTCAAAAAATCCATCAACTCGAAAATTCCCTTCACGAACGCGGTCCAGGATCTTCGAACGCGAAGCTTACTCACAACTCGCTACGCGAGCGCGACAGCATGGGTGCGAACGCGAAGACTAAAACCCCTGGACTCAATTTCTTATACGCGTTCACGGCTATAGCCATGCGAACGCGATGCACGATCAACTAACCCTCCACGAACGTAGACCCACACATGCGAACGCGAAGAGTAATTCTTCATCCTCCCAAGTTCCTTCTTTGCGAACGCGTGACCCGTTACACGAACGCTACCCTTTACACGAACGCGAAGGGTAAATTCTCCGCAACAAATAGCTGGAAAAACCTGCAATCTTCAAAGGCCAAAATAGGTCCGATTGACCATCTGAAATCACCCGAGGCCCCCCGGACGTCAACCAAAAAGCACCAACACATCCTAAAACATCCAATCATCAAAACACATCTAACAATGCTAAAACCATCAAATTACATCTGATTCAAACCTAAGTTCTTCAAAAACTTCTGAAATACGCATTTGATAAAAAAAAAAGACCAAAATACCTCTGAATGGCCTGAAATTTTTCACACACATCCCAAATCACCTAACGAAGCTACAACAACTCTTGGAATCCTATTCCAAGCCTCGGATCAAAATCTCACCTAACAACCAGAATTCGCCAAAACACTAACTTCGCCAGTTCAATCTTAATTCTGCATCGGACCTCCAAAATCAATTCTGATCACTCTCCTAAGTCACAAATCATCCTTTGAAGCTAACCAAATCACCAAAAATCACATCCGAGCCCTCTAACTCATAAGTCTACATCTGGTTGACTTTTTCAAAATAAGCCTTCCTTAAAGAGACTAAGTGTTCATTTCCATCTAAAACCAATCCAGTTCAACTCGTTCACCCAAAACTCTCCTAATGAAACATAAGGAAGCAAAAAATGATAAAAACGGGGCAGTAACTCACGTGACAACGGGACGGGTCATCACATCCTCCCCAACTAAAAAAAAAGCTCATCCTCGAGCGGGTCAAGAAATATACCTGGAGTCTCAAACATGTAAGGATATCTGCTCCGCATCTCCCTCTCGGTTTCCCAAGTAGCCTCCTCCACGGGCCGACCCCTCTACTGTACTTTTACCTAAGCTTATATCCTTTGATTAACTTTCGAACCTAACAACCCAAAATAGCCACAGGCTTCACATCCCAGGTCAAATCATCATCCAACTAAACAGTGATGAGATCCAATACATGGGACGGGTGCCCAACATATGTCCGGAGCATAAACACATAAAATACCGGATGCACACCTGACAAGCTGGGTGGTAAGGCAAGCTCACAAGCCACCCCCTCAATCCTCCTAAGTACCTCAAAAGGCCCAATAAACCGTGGACTTAGCTTCCCTTTCTTTCCAAACCGCATAACACCCTTCATGGTGAAACCTTCAGCAAGACCTTCTCACTAACCATATAAGACACCTCTCGAACCTTCTGATCCGTATAACTCTTCTGACAGGACTGTGCTATATGCAGTCTCTCCTAAATCAGCTTCACTTTTTCTAAGGAATCTTAAACCAACTCTGTCCCCAATAGCCTAGCCTCGCCGGGCTCGAACCAACCCACTGGAGATCTATACCGCCTCTCATACAAAGCCTCATACAGAGCCATCTGAATGCTCGACTGATAACTGTTGTTGTAGGCGAAATCTGTAAGCGGCAAAAACTCATCCCAAGAACCTCCAAAATCAATAACGCAGGCATGCAAAATGTCCTCTAATATTTGAATAGTACGCTCAGACTGCCTATCCGTCTGAGGATGAAATATTGTGCTCAACTCTACTTGCGTACTCAACTCCCGCTGAAATATCCTCTAGAAATGAGGAAACTGAGTACCTCTATCTGAGATAATAGACATTGGAACACCATGAAATCGAACAATCTACTGGATAAAGATCACTGCCAGCCGCTCTGAAGAATAGATAGTACATACCGAAATGAAATGCGCGGACTTGGTCAGCCTATCCACAATCACCCAAATCGAATTGAACTTCTTCAATGTCCGAGGAAGACCACTCACAAAATCCGTAGTGACTCTCTCCCACTTCCACTCGGGGATAATCATCCGCTGAAGCACGCCACGCGGTCTCTGATGCTCAGATTTTACATGCTGGCAGTTGAGACACCGAGCCACAAATCCTATAATGTCTTTCTTCATTCTCCTCCACCAATAGTGTTGCCTCAAGTCCTGATACATCTTCGCGGCACCCGAGTGAATGGAATACCGCGAGCTATGGGCCTCTTCTAATATCAACTCCCGAAGCCCATCCATATTGGGCATACAAATCCAGCCCTGCATCCACAACACACCATCCTTATCAATGGTCACATCTCTGGCATCACCATGCTGGACCCTGTCCTTAAGGACAAGCAAATGTGGGTCATCATACTGGTGCTCTCTGATACGATCATATAAGGAAGACTAAGAAACCACACAAGACAACACCCGACTGGGCTCCGAAATATCAAGTCTCACCAACCGATTGGCCAAAGCCTGAACATCAACTGTAAAGGACCTCTCCCCAACTGGAATTTACACCAAACTCCCCGTACTAACTGACTTTCAGCTCAAAGCATTGGCCACTACATTGGACTTCCCCGGGTGATACAAAATGGTAATGTTATAATCCTTAAGTAACTCTAGCCACCTTGCTGCCTCAAATTAAGGTCCTTTTGCTTGAACAAGTGATGAAAACTATGATCGGTGAATACCTCACAAGATACACCATACAAGTAGTACCTCTAAATCTTCAAAGCATGAACTATATCAGCCAACTCCAAATCATGACATGGTAGTTCTTCTCATGGGGCTTCAGCTGATGAGAAGCATAAGCAATAACTCTACCCTCCTGCATCAATACACATCTAATCCCAAATCTCAAAGCATCACAATATACATTATACGAACCTGAAGTTGAGGGAAAAATCAATACTGCAATCGTGGTGAAGGATGTCTTGAGCTTCTTAAAGCTCTCCTCGCACTCATTCGACCATACAAAAAACCAAAGAAACTACAAATCTCTATGGCTGAGATCGGTCTAGGCCAACTCTGAACCGCCTCTATTTTCTTCGGGTCAACCTGAATACCTTCTCTAGATACCACGTGCCCCAAGAAGGCTACTAAACTAAGCCAAAACTCGCACTTGGAGAACTTTGCATAAAGCTTCACAACACAACTCGCAAATGCTGCGTGTGCTCTTCCTGGCTACGCGAGTACACCAAAATATCATCAATAAAAATAATAACGAATGAATCCAGATAAGGCCGAAATACACTGTTCATCAAATGCATGAACAATATTACTAGGGCCTTAGTCAGCCCGAAAGACATGACAAGAAACACATAGTGCCCATATATCGTCCTGAAAGCAGCCTTCATAATATCTGAATCCGTGATCTTCAACTGATAATAGCCCGAACGGAGGTCAATCTTTGAGAACACCCTCGCTCTCTGAAGTTGGTCAAATAAATTATCAATGCGAGGCAGATGATATTTGTTCTTCACTATTACTTTGTTCAATTGCCTGTAGTCAATGCACATTTTCATGGCGTCATCCTTCTTTTTCACAAATAGAATTGGTATACCCCACAGTGACACACTAGGCCGAATGAACGCCTTATCTAGGAGTTCCTGAAGCTGATCCTTCAATTCTTTCAACTCCGTTGGTGCTGTGAGCACGTGATTTTTGTTTGAAACTAGTTGATCATTGTGTAGAAATACCAGTGTTTATTTTTATTTCTTAAAAATAAAGTAAATAAAATTAAAAAAATAAAATAAATACAATTTGAATTAATTAGAAAATACTAAAAATATCAAAAAATTACTCTTAATTATAGAAAAATCAGAAAATTAAAGAAAAATACAGAATACAAGAGATAGTAAATACAGTGGTAATAAAATACGAAAATAACAAAATATATACAATACAAGAAAAATAATAAATAAAATACAATACGAAAATACAAAAATATAAGGTATATGTCACGACCCCAATCCCGGTCGTGATGGCGCCCAACACAACTGCTAGGCAAGCCCGACCATTTACACTCTCATCCCGAGCATGAAGCTCAAATCAATTACCTGAACATTTATGTCAACAATAAAGCATAATTGTATAACCACCCCAGAGATCTAGGGTCACGAGTCTGGAGCCTCTAAACAAGATCGGATAACAACATCTAGACCAAATACTAAAGTCCGAATAATTTATATACAAAAGAAAAATAGAATAAGAAGAGAAGCCAGGTTCTGCGAACTCCAGCAGCTACCTCAGCAACTCGGATAGATACTGATAAAAGCTGGAGTGCTCGTTTATCCCTCCTGTGTACCTGAATCTGCACACAAAGGTGCAGGGAGTAGGGGTGAGTACTAAGTACTCAGTGAGTAATAAATATATAAAAGCAACTGAAAGAAGGAAATCCACAGAATACCACAATATGAAGCTAACTACAGTCCGAATCTCCTACGAACTAGTATCAACAGTACAATACAGCTACCACAGAATAATTCAACAAATAAAAATGCAATGCAATGCACATAACCGCTACGGCGTGTAGCCGATCCATTTAACGTCGACGGCGCTCACTGGGGGTGTGTACAGACTCCGGAGGGGCTCCTACAGCCCAAGCGCAATACTGCTGCGGCGTGCAGCCCGATCCTCATATCAACTACTGCAGCGTGCAGCCCGATCCTCATATCAACCACTGCGGCGTGCAGCCCGATCCTCATATAAATCACTGCGGCGTGCAGCCCGATCCTCATATAAACCGCTGCGGCGTGCAGCCCGATCCATCCTCAGTCCACATAAATCAGATAAGTCACAAAAATAGTTCATTTTTCTTAATTCCAGTTCCCAGTTCATAATTTATGAAAAGTACTTTAACTTTTATTTAATTTGCAAAAACCCGTGACTTAACATTTCAATAGTGTGATTTCAAATTCCAGGACCGAGATCAATGATTAAGCAAGTATAGCTATCACATAAATACTATCCCCTAGGGATACTACAGGTCGGCACAAGGCCCCAAACAAGGCTTACAGCCCATAAATATGTCAAACACAGCGTATTTCCATCACTAATAGCATATTTTCCATATCCGGGATGGACCAAGTCTCAATCCCCAGTCACAATCAGCCCCGCACCTGCCACGGGGTGCGAGCCACGCCCTACTAGCGTCACAATGTGCTAAGCCGGGGTTTCGAACCCTCAGGCTACCATATACACAAACTACTCACCTCTAGCCAGCCGTAGACTCGTCCGCGATACCTTTTCCCTTCAAATTTGCCGCCTCTTGCGTAGAATCTAGTCAAACACAACAATTATATCAAATACGGATCAAATAAACATAACCCAATTCAATTTATACGAAATACGCAATAATACACCAAGTTGGTAAAACCCGGACCCCGGGCCCGCTTCTTGAAAAATTCCGAAATTCATACCAACAGATTCCTCGTCTCTCCACAAGTCCGTGCATATAAAATTTATCCAAATCGGAGTTCGAATGGCCTTTCAAAACCCAAAAATTCGTTTTCATAATTTAGGCCCTAATTCTTCTCAAATTCTACCCAATTTCAGGAATTTTGGTGCTGATTCTAGCATAAAATCATATATTTGATTCAAGAAACTTACCTCCAGCAATTACCCATTGATTTCTCTCTTAAAAATCACCTCAGAAGCTTCTTCCCGTTCCAAAATTGGAAGAAAACTCGACCTGCTCGTTCTAGGTATACTGTTCACGCGTTTTACTGCTCCCAATGGATTCCTTGTGAAATTCTAATGAATTTAGGCTTTTGAATCACTCAATTTGACCTTATAATGAAGAAGATATGTAGGTTTTACGGTTTGCAAATAGTGCAGGTTTTTAATACGCCGTCAGGGGCAATTTCGTCATTAACCTGAAAATCTGGCCAACCTTAGTAAAATGGCCATAAAATCCTCATACGATGTCCAAATTCGATGATTCTTTTTGCTACGGGTCCGTAATTACGATACGGATCTAGTTCTTCATTCAAAACAATAATCCAAGCTCATTTGTTCAATATGATATCATTTATGCTTGAAGAAACAATGTCGAAGCATAAGAAAAACGAGCATAACGCAACCCAAACCTATCTGAAACTCACCCGAGCTCCTTGGGACTGCATACGAACATACTAACATGCTACATATGATCATGCAAACTTAGTTTCACTCTCAAAACACCAAAACTAATATCAAAACACCAAATTTACATCGGATTCAAGCCTAAGTTCTTCCAAAACTTCCGAAACTTGCATTTGATCTAAAACCCGACCTAAACACCTCCGAATGACTTGAAATTTTGCACGCATATCCAAAATCACCTAACGGAGCTACTGCAACTCTCGGAATTTCGTTCTGAGCCCCGGATCAAAATCTCACCTATCGTTCGGATTTCGCCAAAATTCAACCTTAGCCAATTCAAGCCTAAAACTACACCGAACCTCCAAATTTGATTTTGATTGCTCTCCTAAGTCATAAATGATCCCCTGAAACTAGTCGAATCATCAGATTTCCATTCCGAGCTATCTAACTCATCGGTCAACATTCGGTTGACTTTTCCAACTTGTTCTTCTCATAAAGAGATTTATGGCCTTATTTCTATCTAAATTCCCTCCGATTTGCTTTTAACTTTCCGAACACACATAAATTAGCATATTGAAGTGTTAAATGAAGAAAACGGGGCGATAACTCCCGTAACGACGGGTCGGGTCGTTACATTCTCCCCAACTTAAACAAACGCTCGTCCTCGAGCGTACCTAGAGTTGTACTAGAAGCAACCCAATACCTGACTGACCTTACCAAGCATATATGCGGGGTGGTACCACGTCACCCTATCCATCATAAGTATGATAACACAATATAGCTGAACTTTCACAGTCCATATGAAACATAGACCACATTGCACCTCCGAAATCATATGCCAAATCCGAATCCCACGTCTATATTCAGAATACACTCGAACCAACTGTAATAGCCCATACTCGCCACTCCGGGTGAGATCTTATGGTGTACCAAACAACTCAATCACTCGAGATGATGCCCTATAATCACAACAATTTCCCACGATAACCAAATATTACCGAAAAACCTTTCTCGTTAGCTAAAGTTTTATTCCAACACCTTCATGTATGTTGCCCAAGGCAACCGAACACACGATATATCGAATCCATCTCTCAGGTCATCCATTCACGAATCCATTTCCCTTTTTGACCGACATTACAATATATTTCGGAGCCAAACCTCGATGTATTCCTTTCTAACCAGCTGAAATCATATATGCCCGCACTCATTAATGGCTCCAACGATCATTCCGATTATGACACACCGCACTGGTGATATGACACCTCAACACCGGCCTAAGCCACGACGAGCACAACACAGGCTCCAATAAGAAACACTTGAACATACTCAAATCATGACAACTACCTCAAACAAGGAGCTGTAATTCAAATTCCTCAATACCGTCACAACACATAACTGAGATCTTGTCTCACATCATAGAATTAGAGTACTTGAATCCTCCTCGAAAGGTCATAACTTCACGTGGCCTTGCCACGGCTCATGATTCCATCCAAACACTATTACTCCTGAATCACCTCAAGTCACCATGCTCAAAACAGTCAACCACGCACAGATTTAGGTCTGAACTCAAGCAATCAATCTCACCCACGGTGAAACAATTAATATACGCCATCAAATCTTGTAAGGACACAACCGATGCGCCGGTCGCCGAGCGACACCCAACACTGACTTTCCTCAGAGACTAGGAAGTATAGTACGCAAGGTAACCTATAGAAAAAAAAACTATGCTCCATATTACACGGTTGCGGCGTGCAACATGCTCAAAATGACATACCCGTGGTGGCGTGCCACCCGATCCAGATACCATACCTGTGGCGGCGTGCCACCCGATCCAAATAACCCGTGGCGGCGTGCCACCCGATCCACGCAAAACTCTCGCAAAAAAAAAAAAAAAAAAAAATCGCACCGAGTCAGATTTGCTCATTATGGTAAACATATATAGCCTCAAGTTCGGCCACAAGAAACGTATCCAACAAAGTTACTCAATACCAGAACCAAATCAACGATAGAAACCTCTGCACTGATATCCGCCACGAAGGCCCAACCGACAAAGCAATACCCACTAGCCGTCTGCTGGTCCTGAGGTACAACTACCCCGCTGGAGCATACTCGATGCACTCTGCTACACAATTTGTGCCATACCATCATAGTCTATATCACATTAGTCTAGACAACCTGGCCCAATGACAACTAGTCTGCAATCAAGTCTCATAACCCAAATTCATCATAACAAGCTAAGAGAGAGCCACTAGGGCTTCCAATTTCCAGTAATCGCTAAACGGTGCCGATACACACGATATACAACCACTGCATAGGCGGATTAACTGCATATAGCACCTGAATCACTATGCCTGATTCTACACTCCACTGTGAGAATACATAACACACATCAAACATCCATTCATACCACGAAAGTCATTCAAAATGTTTCCTATGCCATCAACAATTCAATCATCACCATCGATCCAACAAGAGAATACCACCATACCACTAGATATTATCAGTTTACAACACCTTGTCCCTTTTTGACCATATACCTTGCCAAATCACTAGAATAGCAGTATTATTTTCTTCCTTAATCACCAGAAAGATCGATTCTTAAATTACCTGCACCTGCCCGCGCTGCTCATTAATTTTTAATGACTTCCCATATATTATGAACTGATCTCAAAACCTTAAACATGCCATTATCAACTTCCCATAACACATCGCATATACCATACCACACTAAGATAACATGGAAAATTTCCATCCCTCTCCTACGCCGCATACATCGACGCACTCAACTAGTCAAGGACCTTCATGATCCCATATAGAAGAAAAGTCATTACACATTCCATGTTTCGCATACCGACCGAAATATACTCCCTTTCAAACCACGATAGAACACATCACAAACTCTTTCTCCTAATTTATTGCACAAGATGAACTGCCAGGACTCAGTCCTTATACCCATATCAAGTTACACAACTGTCAGCACTCAAGAGCTTTGCTGCACAATATCTGCAAGACTCATTACTTCGAACACACGCCAGGAATTAATCTTATCCTTATTACACCGTTTCGGTTCATTATCAAGCT
The DNA here is from genome assembly GCA_032618575.1 of Nicotiana noctiflora. Classification (NCBI taxonomy): domain Eukaryota; kingdom Viridiplantae; phylum Streptophyta; class Magnoliopsida; order Solanales; family Solanaceae; genus Nicotiana; species Nicotiana noctiflora. The sequence continues at coordinate 56,580 of JASVEL010000519.1, read as the reverse complement.
GTCCCATTTAACCAATTTCCTTTCTAATTCATCTTTAATTTAATATTAGCCTTTACTGTAGCACCACAATACCTCAACTTAGGTTACCACACGAGACTCATACATAAGACTACACGGTCTCAGGCTCACAGGCCACTGAATACTCACTCAATGTTTCCCAGAAGTACCACATTCTACAATGCTTTATTTTGAAGAACTTCCTACGATTTGGAATTCGTTATCATTACCTCCCAATACGGATACATAGAATCCGATCATTCACATAACATAACACAAGTCTTGATTTCTTCTAACGAAACCACCGTCTTTAGCCATATACACAATCTTAATACACCTGACTGTTACAAGCAAAATCTTAAACACCGCAAAACCATTCTCGGACGTTATTCACCCTTATTCAATTATAATTTAACTGTCTTATTAAACAGAATCACTCGTGCCTTGTTAGAACTCTGGCACCGCAGAACATGATTACATACATATACATTTAGCTATCTTTCTTTCCTATACACCGAACATTCTTTACCAACAGCAGTTCAAATCATCCTAGTATTTCTTCACATCTACGAAGCACCATAACCTTTATCAGAATTTTCCCAACATACTTAGAGACAACACCAACATAGCATATAACAGTGCAATCAGTTAATCAATAACAACCTCCCCAACTTGGCTCGGAGCCATACATCAAAGCACTTTTAGCCACTCATAGCATTATTACTCAATTAATGCCACAATGTTATAGTGAGATTAAACTCAAGTCATTTAGAAGCCTTGACAGAGAATCATCAGAGACCTTAACTCTTCTGCAATTTTTGCATTATTCACACTCAACATTTAAGCCTACTCTCCAGGTGACAGAAATATTTTTCTACATCCCAAATTTTTCAAAAATTTTGACAGAGTTTCCTTTGTAATTTGGCCTATCCACCTGCCAGATAATCACCAAACCATTCTAACAATACATCCACAACTCAACAAGACATCACAATGTATTTCAACGACATTAAATCTCAATACTATACGAATCATATTATCGCAATTTATACCTGAACCTGCGCCACACCTGCTCGCATCATAACACATATCAAATACCTTGCAATTACACCTAAGAATCAACCCACCTACTTTGCCTCAATCTAGTATTTCAGTACAACACCTTCCATCAGGATATACATAGCATAATCACTTTAGTCTTCTTGAGTCTAAACTCGTTTTACTACACGTAAGGCACTTTACCTTCCAACTAAGAGATATGATAAATATTCAACACGCCCATAGTTCGGCTACACAACATATTACAATAAGGATCTAACATCCTGACAACTCGTACATTATTTAACTGCCATTTCCACAATTAGGAACAATACCGATCACACGAAATTTCATAATACTAGTTTGTAAGATCAGCACCGTGGTGCTCAAGTCATAGACAAAGATCTGGCCTCAAGTCCTCCCGACTGGCCCAACATGAACTCGCAGAGATTATATCTTGTCCCTCGATCGGGGAATCACAAACCCTCAAGGCAATTATATTACTGAGCGCTCGAAGCGTACACAAGTGTGTGGAAGGAATTTCAAAGATTATATCTCAAGTTGAATCAAGTACGCACGATACGAATTCCAAGAAATGTGAAGTGTTTCCTAAAGGTTTGCAGCCTCCCGAGGATAAATACAGGCGTCCCCGTACCGATCCACGAGACTCTACCAACCGGCTCAAAACTCATGGGGCCTAGTAACCTAGGCTCTGATACCAACTTGTCACGACCCCAATCCCGGTCGTGATGGCGCCCAACACAACTGCTAGGCAAGCCCGACCATTTACACTCTCATCCCGAGCATGAAGCTCAAATCATTTACCTGGATATCATTATCAACAGTAAAAATAACTGTATAACCACCCCAGAGATCTAGGGTCACGAGTCTGGAGCCTCTAAACAAGATCGGATAACAACATCTAGACCAAATACTAAAGTCCGAATAATTTATATACAAAAGAAAAATAGAATAAGAAGAGAAGCCAGGTCCTGCGAACGCCAGCAGCTACCTCAGCAACTCGGATAAATATCGATAAAAGCTGGAGTGCTCATCTATCCCTCCTGTGTACCTGAATCTGCACACAAAGGTGCAGGGAGTAGGGGTGAGTACTAAGTACTCGATGAGTAAAAAGTATATAATAATAGCTGAAAGCAGGAAATCCACAGAATACCACAAAGCAAAGCTAAACTACAATCCGAATCTCCTACGAACTAGCATCAACAGTACAATACAGCTACCATAGAATAATTTAACAAATAAAGATGCAATGCAATGCACATAACCGCTACGGCGTGTAGCCCGATCCATTTAACGTCGACGGCGCTCACCGGGGTGTGTACAGACTCCTGAGGGGCTCCTACAGCCCAAGCGCAATAATACTGCGGCGTGCAGTCCGATCCTCATATCATCTGCTGCGGCGTGCAGCCCGATCCATCCACAATACTGCTGCGGCGTGCAGCCCGATCCTCATATCAACCGCTGTGGTGTGTAGCCCGATCCTCATATAAACCGCTGCGGCGTGCAGCCCGATCCATCCTCGGTCCACATAAATCAGATAAGTCACAAAAACAGTTCATTTTTCTTAATTCCAGTTCCCAGTTCATAATTTATGAAAAGTACTTTAACTTTTATTTAATTTGCAAAAACCCGTGACTTAACATTTCAATAGTGTGATTTCAAATTCCAGGACTGAGATCAATGATTAAGCAAGTATAGCTATCACATAAATACTATCCCCTAGGGATACTACAGGTCGGCACAAGGCCCCAAACAAGGCTTACAGCCCACAAATATGTCAAACACAGCGTATTTCCATCACTAATAGCATATTTTCCATATCCGGGATGGACCAAGTCTCAATCCCCGGTCACAATCAGTCCCGCACCTGCCACGGGGTGCGAGCCACGCCCTACTAGCGTCACAATGTGCTAAGCCGGGTTTCGAACCCTCAGGCTACCATATACACAAACTACTCACCTCTAGCCAGCCGTAGACTCGTCCGCGATACCTTTTCCCTTCAAATTTGCCGCCTCTTGCGTAGAATCTAGTCAAACACAACAATTATATCAAATACGGATCAAATAAACATAACCCAATTCAATTTATACGAAATACGCAATAATACACCAAGTTGGTAAAACCCGGACCCCGGGCCCGCTTCTTGAAAAATTCCGAAATTCATACCAACAGATTCCTCGTCTCTCCACAAGTCCGTGCATATAAAATTTATCCAAATCGGAGTTCGAATGGCCTTTCAAAACCCAAAAATTCGTTTTCATAATTTAGGCCCTAATTCTTCTCAAATTCTACCCAATTTCAGGAATTTTGGTGCTGATTCTAGCATAAAATCATATATTTGATTCAAGAAACTTACCTCCAGCAATTACCCATTGATTTCTCTCTTAAAAATCACCTCAGAAGCTTCTTCCCGTTCCAAAATTGGAAGAAAACTCGACCTGCTCGTTCTAGGTATACTGTTCACGCGTTTTACTGCTCCCAATGGATTCCTTGTGAAATTCTAATGAATTTAGGCTTTTGAATCACTCAATTTGACCTTATAATGAAGAAGATATGTAGGTTTTACGGTTTGCAAATAGTGCAGGTTTTTAATACGCCGTCAGGGGCAGTTTCGTCATTAACCTGAAAATCTGGCCAGCCTTAGTAAAATGGCCATAAAATCCTCATACGATGTCCAAATTCGATGATTCTTTTTGCTACGGGTCCGTAATTACGATACGGATCTAGTTCTTCATTCAAAACAATAATCCAAGCTCATTTGTTCAATATGATATCATTTATACTTGAAGAAACAATGTCGAAGCATAAGAAAAACGAGCATAACGCAACCCAAACCTATCTGAAACTCACCCGAGCTCCTTGGGACTGCATACGAACATACTAACATGCTACATATGATCATGCAAACTTAGTTTCACTCTCAAAACACCAAAACTAATATCAAAACACCAAATTTACATCGGATTCAAGCCTAAGTTCTTCCAAAACTTCCGAAACTTGCATTTGATCTAAAACCCGACCTAAACACCTCCGAATGACTTGAAATTTTGCACGCATATCCAAAATCACCTAACGGAGCTACTGCAACTCTCGGAATTTTGTTCTGAGCCCCGGATCAAAATCTCACCTATCGTTCGGATTTCGCCAAAATTCAACCTTAGCCAATTCAAGCCTAAAACTACACCGAACCTCCAAATTTGATTTTGATTGCTCTCCTAAGTCATAAATGATCCCCTGAAACTAGTCGAATCATCAGATTTCCATTCCAAGCTATCTAACTCATCGGTCAACATTCGGTTGACTTTTCCAACTTGTTCTTCTCATAAAGAGATTTATGGCCTTATTTCTATCTAAATTCCCTCCGATTTGCTTTTAACTTTCCGAACACACATAAATTAGCATATTGAAGTGTTAAATGAAGAAAACGGGGCGATAACTCCCGTAACGACGGGTCGGGTCGTTACAGTATAATACAAAGAATAATATAAAATACAAAGTATTTGGGCCAAATTACAAAATTCACCAGCCCAATTAATACATTACACAGACCTGGCCCAAAGGAAAACACCGGCCTGCCTATACACAAATCAAACGACGTCATTTAAAGAAGTCAAATCTGGACCATTGAAAAGCTGAATCAAACGGACCAAAACAATGGTCATATAATAATTAAAACGATGCCGTTAATCTGAAATGATCAGGACCGTTCAATTAACTAATCTAACATATGAGATGAATGCCTCATTTAAATCACACGACGCCATTTAATGGCCAGTGAATCCTGGCCACTCGTTTAATCTCATCCAACGGTTGGAAATCACCTATACATTTTTAATATAACGATACACTTTGTCACACCTCCTTTTTACGCACCCGCGGGAGCGCGAGGGAGTTTTTCCAGTTAAAGGACAATCGAGACGGGATTAATTTATTTAATTCAGAGTCGCCACTTGGGAAAATAATGGTGTCCCAAGTCACCGGTTTAATCCCGACCCGAGGAAATTTATGACTCTGTAATACAGTCTGCGAAACTAGAAACCTGGATAAGGAATTCCGTTAACCCGGGAGAAGGTGTTAGGCACTCCCGGATTCCGTGGTTTTAGCACGGTCGCTCAATTGCAATTTTTGTTTCTATCCGATTCTTTTATATATTTTAACTATGTGCTTTTAATGCTCCGCTCTTATTTTTAGAAGAATTGCGACGTCACGAAAACACGTTTCGAGTCACACCGCAACCAGTACGCCTGTGACTTTAACGTATTTCAGTTTCGCCGAGAGTAAGATTTGGGTCACATAAATGCGCACCCGTATTTAGGAAAGGATTATTATTAACTAACGCGCCTAAAGTAATTTTGTGTTTGTACTTTGCGAGGGCCATGAAATTTGCTGAATGGCACGCCTCGAAATCTAAGGTTCAATTTATAATAAAAAAATTAAAACGAGACCATGCAGTTATCATTTTTTTTGTTTGGCGCGGCACACCTCGATTTTATTAAAGAAACAAATATTCTACTAAGTTAGGAGAAATTCCTATTTTTTACGAAATTATACGATTAATACACCTTATTAGCTTGCATCTAAAAGCTCACGTGAATGGAATTAACAGAGTTATCTACAGCCACCAGCCACCGACAGTTTTTCTTGATTTTTTTTTTATGACTAAACACTAATCAACTTTAAATTCATCTCCTAATGGTTTCCTAACGTGCCTCCAACTATTCCAATGATATCAATCTCCAGAACATATTTTCTTTTAAATTAGCCACAAACTTATGTTGAATAAATTCCAATTCATACATCATAGACTAACATAAAAGGATTTGAAAAGTATATGATGGTGATACAAATCAAATAAATCAGGAATTGACTTACATGGACTTAGCATTATTCAGAAATCAGAACGCACACACAACATCGATCAACAGCATTCACAAAGGCATAGACAAGACATACATAGTAGATTTCATAATATTAATATGTTGGAGAGTAATTGCATGGTTGAGAAGAAGACAATACCTGGATTTACAAGAACAGATCCAACACGACTAAATAACTAAAAGAAACCGTAGTGTGGGAGTTCAGCCACCACCTTCGATTATCAACAAATTCAATCCAAAACAAACCAGAAAATGACCACGAACGGAACAAGGACCCGACGATCTCGAACGGAATCGCGAACGGCACCGAACAGATCCCGAACGGACTCAAATCCAGACCTCAAAACGATTTCAATGGTTAAAATGTCGTTGGATGGAGAGGAGCTGCTGGTCGCGATGTTGCTTTCATGGCTGGACGTCGGAGCTGGTTCGACGGAGACTGCTGGCAGCCATGGCGTCGAGCTTCTGGTTTGGTGGCGTCGCTGGTCGACGTGAGGGAGCTGGTCGTTGCTGCTGGTTCGACGGATGACTGCTGGAGCTTGGGTGTTCGTCAATGGTGTATCGCGGCTGATGAGGTGAGGGAGACGAAGATGGCGACGTGAGTTCAACTAGTTGTGAGGGTGGTGACGACGGGATCCTAGGCTTGACGGGAGGCTACCTTTGTGTTAGGTTTTCTAGGGTTCATTTTTGTTTTCCTCCATGAGGAAGACGATGCTACAGTAACCCCCCTCAAAAACGTTTACTGCCTCCTCCTTTTAAAGAAGCAGCCCGTCCAGTGTATTGTATATTTTCCTTTCTTTCACTTCTTTCTTTTTAAAATCCCTCAGCCATCAACCGTGGCCTCCCACTTTGCCGTGTCTTTTTGTCCTTTCTTTTTTTTTTTGTTTTTTTATTCTCTTTTTATCTTTTAATCATTCTCCCATCCCTCCCCCTTAATGTAGTGTCGGGTTATTACGGGCTATGTCCGAAAATTATAAAACCGGGTAGTTTGAACCCGAATATTATTCTTCGCCCGGAACCGAGAATGGTGTTATTTAATTAATCCTACGTAAGCAAAATAACTATAAGATTAATAATTAAAACAAAGTTATTATTATTATTTTTTTTTATATTTTTCTTTCAAAATTAAAGTAACTGCAAAATGTTAATGCAACTATTTTTATTATTTTCGTTTTTATAAAAAGATAAAAATATAAAGTACTATTTTTGTATTTTTCAAGTTTAAAAATGACTACGAAACATTAATAAAACTATATTTTTGTTATTTTTCATTTTAAGGTAAAAATAAAGTAAAAGAGTCAAATTTAGCTAAAATAGCTATATTAAAACTAAACCAAATATTTTACGCTAAAAATATAAAAAATCTCGAGTAGGGGCAAAATCACGCGTTTACAGCTGCCCCTCTTTGACTGAAAACACAAAGAGTTTTCAGACAAAGAACGACTAGACAAGTGTTTTTGACCCGACCCTTATTCGGAGGGACTAAACTAAAAGAAGAGGAATGTGACCGAGCCCTTGTATCTGAGCTGCCTACATATCCTTGGCTATAAAGGAATCAGGCCACGTGTAGTTCGAAGTGAGTAAGGATATGGAGTAACCGAGGTGGAGAGCCGGTCGAGGTGCCATTCTGTCGAGGTTCCGTTCCATCGAAGTTCCGGTCCGTGGTCCTGCTATTACATCAAAACATGAGAAAGACTAACTAAGCCTATCAGCTACTAGTTACAAGATTCCTATCTATAAGTCTTCCGAAGCTTGATCTTGAGTATTGGTTGGTGCTTCATGCGGACTCTAAATTTGAACCTTGATACTTGCTAGTTGTAGGTGCTGCTTTTCGGATCAAGACCAGGTATGCAATGCTTGTGACCTCGGCCATGTCTTGAGCACACCACATCTTTCATCAACTTCTGCACTTGGATTAACTCCTTGCCTCTTTTTCTCTCATTGTGACTGACTTCTGTTGATCATCTCGGACCGTTGACTCGCATTCTGGTCGCAAGTTTCTTTTGTTGCTAACTTGCATTGCACTCCGAAGTGAATTCCCTTACTTGTGATCTTCGAGCTATTCTCCTTCGAAGTCTGAATCTATCTTTTCTGATCCTTGTTGCCTTCCGTCTAATTCATGCTGGGGATTTCCGTTACACTCTGTCACTTTCGATTGTTCACTATCCTTATCAAATCTTGGAAACTGAGACGCCGTTCTGCTTTTCTGGCGGGCTCCTGACTTTAACGACAAACTCTGATCATAAATCACCATTCCATTCTTCAGGCGGGCACCTGATTACCAAAACTTGAAATGTATTGATCGAATGATTACCATCTCAGGAGAAAAAATTCATCTGACTAAGATTTTTATATCTTAGGAGAAAGATTCATCAGACTAAGATTTCGACGAAATTGTTGCGATCTCGGGAGAAATCTTCATCGGACTGAGATTTTGATATCTTAGGAGAAAGATTCATCAGACTAAGATTTTGACGCTAGGAGATAATTCCTCGGACTAGGTCTAAATTGTTGCGATCTCGGGAGAAAGCTTCATCGGACTGAGATTTTGATATCTTAGGAGAAAGATTCATCAGACTAAGATTTTGACGCTAGGAGATAATTCCTCAGACTAGGTCTAAATTGTTCCCTTACTTAAAATCTTCCAATTGTTGCTTCCTTCTTCTTGTTGCTTTCATCTAAAAGCTCTAATTGTTGTTTTTCACTTCCTATTAAATTACCTTTAACTATAACTTCAAAAACTAAATCGCCACTCCATTCTTCAGGCGGGCTCCCTGACTTCAACTACAACTCAAAACTAAATCGCCACTCCATTCTTCAGGCGGGCTCCCTGACTTCAACTACCACTTCAAAATAAATCGCCACTCCATTCTTCAGGCGGGCTCCCTGACTTCAACTATAACTCAAAATAAATCGCCACTCCGTTCTTCAGGCGGGCTCCCTGACTTCAGCTACAACTTCAAAATAAATTGCCACTCCATTCTTCAGGCGGGCTCCCTGACTTCAACTATAACTTCAAAATAAATCGCCACTCCATTCTTCAGGCGGGCTCCCTGACTTCAACTACAACTTCAAAATAAATCGCCACTCCATTCTTCAGGCGGGCTCCCTGACTTCAACTACAACTTCAAAATAAATCGCCACTCCATTCTTCAGGCGGGCTCCCTGACTTCAACTACAACTTCAAAATAAATCGCCACTCCATTCTTCAGGCGGGCTCCCTGACTTCAACTACAACTTCAAAATAAATCGCCACTCCATTCTTCAGGCGGGCTCCCTGACTTCAACTACGACTTCAAAATAAAATCGCCACTCCATTCTCCGGGCGGGCTCCCGACTTCAACTATAACTTCAAAATAAATCGCCACTCCATTCTCCGGGCGGGCTCCCCGACTTCCGCTATAACTTCAAAATAAAATCGCCACTCCATTCTTCGAGCGGGCTCCCGACTTCAACATCAACTTAGAAAATAAAATGCCATTCCTCTCTTCAGGCGGGCTCCTGACTTCCACATCAACTTATAAAATAAATCGCCATTCCTCTGCTTCACGTACCACTTTCTTCTTCCTGCATCATCTCTTGGGCCATCCTTTCTTATGAATTACCTTGTTTCGGAATTGCTTTCCTCCTGGGTCGTGTTATTTTTCTCTTGACTGCTGGTGATATCTTTGGAATTGAGTACTTACCTGCTGGGGATAATGCTGCTGGGGGAATCTTCTCTATTTCCTCCTTTTCTACTTCCTTCAAAACCTATCTCACGAAATCGCTGGGGATTGAAATGTCATCAGCTGGGGATTACCCTGTCCGGGGATTCCTTTTCCTTCTACCTCTTTCCAAACCTCCTTTGGGGCTCGCGCTTCGCTCCCTTGAAAACTTGTAGGATATAATGTTGCCGGGGAAATCTCGAAATCAGTGTTTCATTTTTTCGAGAACTGCTGGGGATGATACCGGCCTCTTGCCTTTCTGAACGCAAGCTTCCTCGTTTTGTCCTGTCTGCTGGGGGTATAATTTCCTCTATCACAACTTGTTGTTTTCTTTCTTTCAAAGCTGTTGGGGATAATCGGGTTCAAAGATCATTTCCTCGCATTATCTGGCTTCTTTCCCCAACCGGGTATTTGGTTTCGAGAAAATTTTCGCAACGGGAGAAAATTTTCTGCCCCAGTTTGAGAATCTTCTTCGTGGCATGCTTTTCTGCCAACAACCCCTCTTTTTCCTGTTTCAAATCAAAGAAAAATTGGTTAGTTTTAAAACGTGGTGGCTGGTTGTGGTGCTCCTGCTGGGGACGGTTCTCCTCCTCTTTCCCTGCTCTGCGTTTCATTATCAGACCCTGCCGGGGATGTTATCATTTGATGATATTCATGCTGGGGACAGTTTTCTCCTTTCTTGCTTCCCCGCCTTCCTTGACGACTCTTTATTCGCGAACCTTTCCACGTGGTTTTCCACTAACCACCCGAATTTCTATAATAGTGACCCTTCGTGAAGACCTTGCATGTTTTACTGGGTGAACCATTTTCTTTGTTCACCCTTGTCACTGAAAATACCTTTCTGCTGGGGATATCTTCCCTTCTTTGGCGGCATATCTAAGGAATGGGCATTTCCCGACCTTTGAGTCTCATTGGCCTTGGCCTCGAGGTCATCGACCTTCATTGAGATATCCTTTTCACACCGATCCACCCCTTTGTCGATTTCCTATTGCTGGGGAATATCCTTCTGGACACCGGCTTTGCGCTTAATCCCTCCTCACTTATACCACTTGGGTGTACCAATCAAATTCCGTCTTGCATAATTGGAAAGCTGATGGAAAATTTTGAAGTCATTTCTTACAAACAGACTCTATTGGGGAATTTTTGTGAAAGGAGAAAGATAAAAGGAAACAGAATAAAAGACAAAAACGAGGATGACTTTCTAAAAAGAAAAATTATAAAATAACCCTATCAAACGTGGATACCAACTCTAATGGACATGACATGCACATATAACCTATCCTTCGTCGTTAAACCCCCTTTTGTAATCTTCTCCTGGGGCTTTCCTATCTCATTTCCAACCTTCGTTCGACTTGTAGTGCCCGAGGGGTTTTCACTACCAAGCCTCTCTCATTTCGGTTTTCTCTCAGCTTTCTTCGCCTCATGGTGCCTGTGAAGGTTTTCACCGCTAAGACTCTCTCATTTGTGTTACTTTCCGTTGGGGATTGGTGGTGTTACTACTAAGACTCTCATATTTTCTGCTGGAGATCGGAGTCTTTGTGCCGGGAATCAGAGTGTTATGTCCCGATGAAACTTCTCTCATTTGCCTAACTCAACCTCTTTTGAAGATTGGTCAAAAGGTCTTTCTTTGGACCGTAATGTGGGTTTGGACAGGGCTAGAAAGAAAGGGTATTAAAGGCTCAAAATAAAACAAATTGGGTTCAAAATTACAACCTTCGGAATCCTATATTTTCCTTACATAAACAATTTTTTTTTTTTATTGTTGCCCCTGTTTCTTGCTTGGGGATTTTTTGGTTTTTATTTACACTATGACCGAGCTGTGAAGCGCCTACGTATCCTCTTTGAGGAATCAGGTCAAACGTAGTTCCCAATTCCTTGTTTTTCTAGTTTTTCCTTTTCATTTTTCACTCTTCTTTTTTTTTTCCTTTCTTTTTGGTTGTTTTCGTTGTTTTATTTTTCTCTTTTTCTTTCTTTATCTTCCCCATTTGTGTTTCTAATTTTGGTACCGATTCCGAAGGAGGGGTATGAAAGAAATCAAAATAAGGCTCGAAGGGTTGACGATGGATAAAGTGTTTGGATAGCAGAACAAAATGCCTTCGTCATTCCAATCTTCAAAACATGCCAAGTGTAAACAACACAATTAATATTCGTCATATCTTTAAAGCACTGTTGGGTAACACTCTCATTTTCATTATTATGAACGACCCCATGTCAATTTTGGCAGCTTGCCTTTAACGGTTTTCTTTTACTTGCCCCAGTTTCTCATGACTCGGGTTTCGAATAATCTCAAACCATTCTTACTTCATTTAAATATCTCGATCACCTCCCAATGGTTTTGTGATCAACTTTTAAGATCAGGCCAGAACTATGCGCGCACGTCATGTCACTAGAGCTAGCAGAAAAAGAACTATAGGAAGGAGATGTCTAAATAACAGAAAATGTCTAGAAATAATATAAAATAGGTCATTGCATTAACCGATAAAACAACGACTCAAACGCCCAAAAAACAAAACTGGGATTACAACCCTTAGAACGAACCTAGACCCCTTTAGATGAGACACTATGATCAAAAGAAAAATACAAGGATAAAAGGTTTGAGCCACAAAACAACATTCGGATTACCATTCTGAAATAACTCGGACAAATAGAAATGACAACAAAATAAGCCACCACAAATGACTCTCCAATTGATAAGCCTGACATTTAGCCACGAATTTGATTATCAGAACCATTATGGCCTTCTCTCATTTCAGACGGCAAATTTCCGAGTGGATTCTCATATTCCGTGTCACCAGGCATCACCGCCAGAGAGTGTGTATCATCAGGCGCAGGTAACGGATTCAGCGCGATATTCTGGGTGTCACTGTTATGAATCACAATCAATCTTTCTTGGATCATCCTTTCTATTTCCCTTTTCAAATCCCGACAACTTTCCATGTTGTGCCCTTGGGCATGGGAATGGTATTCACACCTTTTAGATGGGTCAAAGCTCCTTGCACGTGGGTCCACATGATTTGGAGGGATGGGTGCAATCATATCCTGTTGCTTTAACTTCTCAAATAAGCCTGCATAGGAAACTCCTATTGGTGTGAAATGTTCCTTCAACTTTGGTTCCCTTCTATACCCTTGGTTTGGAAGTGGGTTATAAGGTATTTGGAAATTTTGAAGAGGCTGGTAGAGATTTTGTGATGCTCGTGCTCGCTTTCTTGGATGATTTGATGGTTGAATAACATACTGGGGTGGATCAACTGAGTATGGTGGGTTCGGAGGTGGATAGTAATGCTCAGGGGAGTTATGGAAAACTTGTCGAGACATCGCATACCGTCGAGGTGTTCTTCTGGAACCTTTTCTTGACCCCGATATCATCATGACTTCTTCATCCCTCTCATTCGTGTCACTAGATTCAAATTGGACAGCCTGAGCTGCAGCCTTGAGAGCCGCTTGACTTATAATTCCGCCTGTCTTAAGACCGTTCTCTACCATTTCTCCCATTTTGATTACATCCAAGAAGAATTGACCAACCGCAGACATCATGTTCTGAAAATAATCCGGCTCTTGAGCCTGAAGGAAGACAGTGATTAACTCATGGTCATCCATGGGTGGCTCAGCACGAGCCGCTTGCTCTCTCCATTTAAGGGCATATTTCTTGAAACCTTCACTTGATTTCTTCTTCAGATTTGAAAGGAAAATGCGGTCTGGGGCAATGTCAATGTTGTATTGGAATTGTTTGACAAAGGCCTGTGCCATGTCGTTCCAGACGTGCCAACGAGATGCATCTTGATCCCAAAACCATTCAGAGGCTACTCCTGTAAGGCTTTCCCCAAAGTAAGCTATTAACAATTCTTCATTTCTTCCCACACTCCTTAGTTGATTGCAATACCTTTTCAAATGGGCTATGGGATGTCCATGTCCATCGTACTTTTCAAATTTGGGAATCTTGAAACCAGGTGGCAAGTGGACATCGGAAACAAGCATAGATCTTTGAAAGCAACACTCTTTTGACCTGCCAACCCGTGCGTGTTTTTCAACCGTTGTTCTAAGCTTTTCAATCTTTGGGTTATTTCTTCCTGTACCTTCTTTCGGGTAGGCTTCTCAATGTTTGCAGGAAGGTCGTGAGAGTGGTACTGTTCTTGTTGTATAGCAAATTGTGACTCATGAGAAAGTTGTCCCCGGCCATTGGACCATGCTTGACGCATTTTGGTCATTTGTTGTTTCACTGTTCTATTTTCCTCAACCACAGCAGACTCTTGTTGAACTTTCTGACCCTGAGTCTCTTGAGCACTTGTAACAACTCCGATGTCGGTTATCATTTTCCTTGAATCTTACTTTCCAATTTACCACAACCAACCACCTCAACTTTCTGGATTAACAAAACGAAACCACCGGGTTAGCGTTAAGGTATTCCGCTTATTGATTTCCTTTGTTTTTCTACTATTTTCTTTTCTTTTTCCTTTTTGTGGTTTTTTCATTTTTTTTCCTTTTTTTTCTTTTTATAGTTTTTTCATTTTTTTTTATGGATATGGTCGAATCCTATGTGGATTGCCTACGTATCATGACTCCGCATGAATCAGACCGAGCGTAGTTCTTGCAAATTAATGCAAGAAATAAAGAGATATTTATTCGATTTTTTTTTCTTTGAAGGAAAATTATAGAAGCCGACTCCAACTTGTGTAGGAGATTTCTACAAGAATAAAAATAATTTTTGGTGTCAATTATGACTATTTCTACAAAATTGGCCACATAATGGCTTTTTTGACAAAATGACTATTTTTGCAAAATTTATTTAAGAAAGATAAACTTAAAAATATTTTTTTTTATCCTGTGGCTCATGGGGCATCGTTCGGCATCGCCATAAACCAACACAAGACTATTTTTCATAAATTGGCCATGTAATGGCTTATTTGGACAAAGTGGATATTTTTGAAAAGTTGAGCAATGACTCAAACTTAATTTTGCGGATACAGCCTTTCAACATTTTCGCGAGGGAATATTTCAAGGCTATGCATGTAAATTATTTAAAATGACTCAAAGTGGCTATTCTTGCAAAAACGGCCTTCCGGTGTCTTTTTGAGGGACATTCGGCTTATTTTGAGCAAGAATAGCGTCACCCGACTTATTTATAACAAAATCAAAAATTTGACATTTTTTGGTTATTTTTACAAAAGGGGTGTGAACCCGGACTTGATTTTGCGGCTATGGCCTTGCAACATTTCCACAAGGAATATTTCAAGGCTGTGCCCGCAAATCATTAAAAATGATTCCAAGTGGCTATTTTTGCAAAAACAGCCTTCCGGCGTCCTTTCGGAACATTCGGCTATTTTCAAAAACAGCGTCACTTCGATTTATTGACAAAATTAAACACACACACATTTTTTTTGATTTTTTAAAGGGGTGGTTGAACCCGATGAGGGTTGCCTACGTATCTCACCTAGTGGTGAGAATCAAACCTGCGTAGTTCGGTCAGATTAATTTATGACCAAATATTTCAACAAAATTATCCCTCATATTTTTCAAACTTTCTTTTCAAACTTTCGACAGTATTTCGATATCTAAAATTTCTCTCTTTTTGTTTTTCAGAAATTCGGCCAATCAGCATAATAATCTAGAACAAATAAATGCAACATATAATATGCTCGGTCTTTGATTACTAGGTCACCTGTCCTAGACGGACCCAACCCCTGTGTTGAGTCCCCTAAGTCAAATGCAACGTGATGCAAATAAGCGTTTCCTACTAGGGATCCGGCATGAAGTCATGTTATTCTAAGCTCGGAACCTCGGTATGTGATCTAGACTGTGTACCCAAGTGGACAACTCGGGCTGAGGAAGGAGCTCCTTTCCGGGAACCAAAAGGCCAACCGGCTTAGAAACTTTCCGAGCCTCTTTATTATTTCAGGGTATGACACTAACAGAATAGGGAGTCTCAACCAGTGAGCACATCCCCGGGGGTGAGAGAAAGAAAGGACTCGGCGCAGTTTGTATATACAGTTCAGATAGTATCAAAGCGGTAAACATATAACAGTTGTATATACAGTGCAACTAGTATCAAAGCGGTAGACATTTAGCACTTTAATTAAACATATAATAAAATCAGATATAGACAAAAACGACAATTTAACTGAGCTCGAATTCTTAAACCCTGAACCGAAGTTCAGAGTGTAGTCCCCAGCAGAGTCGCCAGAGCCGTCACACCTCCTTTTTACGCACCCGCGGGAGCGCGAGGGAGTTTTTTCCAATTAAAGGACAGTCGAAACGGGATTAATTTATTTAATTTTTTCAGAGTCGCCACTTGGGAAAATAATGGTGTCCCAAGTCACCGGTTTAATCCCGAACCGAGGAAATTTATGACTCTATAATATAGTCTGCGAAACTAGAAACCTGGATAAGGAATTCTGTTAACCCGGGAGAAGGTGTTAGGCACTCCCGGATTCCGTGGTCTTAGCACGGTCGCTCAAGTGCAATTTTTGTTTCTATCTGATTCTTTTATATATTTTAACTATGTGCTTTTAATGCTCCGCTCTTATTTTTAGAAGAATTGCGACGTCACGAAAACACGTTTCGAGTCACACCGCAACCAGTACGCCTGTGACTTTAACGTATTTCAGTTTCGCCGAGAGTAAGATTTGGGTCACATAAATGCGCACCCGTATTTAGGAAAGGATTATTATTAACTAACGCGCCTAAAGTAATTTTGCGTTTGTACTTTGCGAGAGCCATGAAATTTGCTGAATGGCACGCCTCGAAATCTAAGGTTCAATTTATAATAAAAAAATTAAAACGAGACCATGCAGTTATCATTTTTTTTGTTTGGCGCGGCACACCTCGATTTTATTAAAGAAACAAATATTCTACTAAGTTAGGAGAAATTCCTATTTTTTACGAAATTATACGATTAATACACCTTATTAGCTTGCATCTAAAAGCTCACGTGAATGGAATTAACAGAGTTATCTACAGCCACCAGCCACCGACAGTTTTTCTTGATTTTTTTTTTATGACTAAACACTAATCAACTTTAAATTCATCTCCTAATGGTTTACTAACGTGCCTCCAACTATTCCAATGATATCAATCTCCAGAACATATTTTCTTTTAAATTAGCCACAAACTTATGTTGAATAAATTCCAATTCATACATCATAGACTAACATAAAAGGATTTGAAAAGTATATGATGGTGATACAAATCAAATAAATCAGGAATTGACTTACATGGACTTAGCATTATTCAGAAATCAGAACGCACACACAACATCGATCAACAGCATTCACAAAGGCATAGACAAGACATACATAGTAGATTTCATAATATTAATATGTTGGAGAGTAATTGCATGGTTGAGAAGAAGACAATACCTGGATTTACAAGAACAGATCCAACACGACTAAATCTAAAAGAAACCGTAGTGTGGGAGTTCAGCCACCACCTTCGATTATCAACAAATTCAATCCAAAACAAACCAGAAAATGACCACGAACGGAACAAGGACCCGACGATCTCGAACGGAATCGCGAACGGCACCGAACAGATCCCGAACGGACTCAAATCCAGACCTCAAAACGATTTCAATGGTTAAAATGTCGTTGGATGGAGAGGAGCTGCTTGTCGCGACGTTGCTTTCATGGCTGGACGTCGGAGCTGGTTCGACGGAGACTGCTGGCAGCCATGGCGTCGAGCTTCTGGTTTGGTGGCGTCGCTGGTCGACGTGAGGGAGCTGGTCGTTGCTGCTGGTTCGACGGATGACTGCTGGAGCTTGGGTGTTCGTCAATGGTGTATCGCGGCTGATGAGGTGAGGGAGACGAAGATGGCGACGTGAGTTCAACTAGTTGTGAGGGTGGTGACGACGGGATCCTAGGCTTGACAGGAGGCTGCCTTTGTGTTAGGTTTTCTAGGGTTCATTTTTGTTTTCCTCCATGAGGAAGACGATGCTACAGTACCCCCCCTAAAAAACGTTCACTGCCTCCTCCTTTTAAAGAAGCAGCCCGTCCAGTGTATTGTATATTTTCCTTTCTTTCACTTCTTTCTTTTTAAAATCCCTGAGCCATCAACCGTGGCCTCCCACTTTGCCGTGTCTTTTTGTCCTTTCTTTTTTTGTTTTTTTATTCTCTTTTTATCTTTTAATCATTCTCCCATCCCTCCCCCTTAATGTAGTGTCGGGTTATTACGGGCTATGTCCGAAAATTATAAAACCGGGTAGTTTGAACCCGAATATTATTCTTCGCCCGGAACCGAGAATGGTGTTATTTAATTAATCCTACGTAAGCAAAATAACTATAAGATTAATAATTAAAACAAAGTTATTATTATTTTTTTTTTATATTTTTCTTTCAAAATTAAAGTAACTGCAAAATGTTAATGCAACTATTTTTATTATTTTCGTTTTTATAAAAAGATAAAAATATAAAGTACTATTTTTGTATTTTTCAAGTTTAAAAATGACTACGAAACATTAATAAAACTATATTTTTGTTATTTTTCATTTTAAGGTAAAAATAAAGTAAAAGAGTCAAATTTAGCTAAAATAGCTATATTAAAACTAAACCAAATATTTTACGCTAAAAATATAAAAAATCTCGAGTAGGGGCAAAATCACGCGTTTACACACTTGATGTGCATTCGTTCATTTCACACCCTTCAGCATCAGAACCCCAAACCCTAGCCGCCATGCCCTCCTTCTTCCTTTCCACCTGGGCCACTAGAACCCTGTCGGTGTCTCATCTCTAGTCGTCTTCTCCGACTAATTTCCACACCCCTGAACCCTCCCCTCTTCCTCTTTCACCCCATCACCTCAGTTCCATCCAAAAGCCTTTCCATCCCCTCGAATCTTGAAAAATAGTTAGCCGGAACCCTAGCCGGCGACTACCACTCTTTGAATCAGCAGCCAACCTTCACACCCTAGAACCACCTTGAGCCCCTCTTTCAGCCTATCCAACCACTTTCCCTCGAATCTAAGCCTAACCCTTCAAATATTAAAAATATTCCGCTGGAACCCTACTCCGGTGGATACCCCCAAACCAAGAACCACTCCAATCGAACCCCAACTTTCAAAAACGAGTCTTTCACAACAAATAAGACTCCAAGACTCTGTTTGGAATACCAACAGTCAAGAAAGACTCAATTCCTCCGAACAACCAGAAAGTCAAGAACCAGAAAGAAAAAAAATGAAGAAAAAGAAAGAAAGAAAACGAAAATCAACAGAAATGCTAAGTAGCCCTAAACCCTGTTTTTCTCTTCTGTGCTACTTGGTAGCCCTAAACCCTGTTTTTCTCTTCTGTGCTACTTGTTATTCTTTTATCTTTGTTACTTGCTAGCCTAAATCTGTTGCATGCTCAAAGGTTTTTCTGTTTGTACATGAAATCGACTGTATGCTCTCCTTTTCTGATTTAAGTCACTTGTTAAATCACATGCTTTGTAGTCTCTTAATGTTCTTGCTTGATAGATCTAATTTTTGATTAAATATTCTGATTAATTGGATTCAACCATTATCAAATTGTTCCTCTTAGTCCTGATTAATCGAGTGTTTAGTCATATTAGGGTTATACTTGCAAGAATGGTTAATGCTAGCTATCATTGCAATACAATTTGACTCTTGACTCTTCTGAATTTCTGAGTGATTAGTCGCTTAATGTTGGCTATCATTGCAATACAGTTTTGACTTTTGACTTGTATGGATCCCTGATTAATTAGAAGACTATTTATGGCTATGTTTGCAAAGTGATTATTTCTAAAAAGGGTTACTTAGTTCTGAATTGGCTATAATATTAAGTCTAAGTATTGGGGTTATTTGATAAATACTATTCTAATTTTTGACTTCTCAAGGTCTAAATTAACCTAAAGGCTGATCGGGTAAATAAACATAAAACACAGGGGTAAAAGGGGAATAGGTAAATGGTATTCTGAGAGTAATTTTCAAAGACTAATGGTATAAAGGACAAATAGGCTTGGTTCTTATGTAATTAGCCGAACAATAAAGGGCATTCTAGGTATAACTAAATGGTAAATAGGTAGAAAACATTAGCAAGTGGGGGTAATAAAGGCATTTACGCCTAACTGGAATAAGGGAGAATACCCTAGAACCTTCTAGCAGGGGTTCAAGTGTATTCCTGTTTAATTCACCTAGATTAAACTAAAAATAATTTAAAAGATTAGGGGTGAAAAATCTGAATATCTAATTCAAATTTCCCTCCCGTTTTACCCTATAAATAAGCCCCTTTAGGCCTTATTAAAAAAGGTTCAAAAGATTTGAAATCTGAAATACACTAAAATACACTAAAATACTCCTACTGTCTCATTGCTGTTGTTCGAAGTGATATTTTGGATTTCTAATTGCTGTTCTTCATTATTTGGTATAATTCGTTGGGTTTTCTACTCTAAAATCAAGCTTGTTGCTGTGTTAATTTGCATTCATTGCTGTTGATACTTGGATTGCTGTCTATCGCTGATTTTCTTCTCCTTCACCCCCTAGAACTTATTATTTTCCTCTCAATTTGATCAGGTACACTACTACCTCTCAAAGGATGTAACTGAAGTTTGAAGAAATGGAATGAACATTAATTTTCTTTCGTAATTCTGTTTTGTTTATAGCTTGATCATTAGAACCTATGTAATCCATTAGGACTTCTGGTTGTAATAAGAACTTGTACTATACAAACTTAAATTCAGATTTATAGTAGTAGTTAGATAGTAATATAGGAAATACACTAAATAGATAAGTCAAAATGATCACCTAGATCTAAAATTGAAAACTGGCAAAAATTTAGTTAATTTACCTATAGATTTACATCTGTTCTGAAATCAGAAGTATAATACAAACTGGCGAAATATTTTGTTAATTGAACTCTGAATCAGTAGCTACCAATTTGAAAAGTATAAATTAGTTGAAATTTGAATCGCGTTAATGGCTTAGCATCATTTAAACTGGTTTAGTTATAAAACACACGTTAAAACTTAGTAGTAGGGGAAACGTCCACGACTGCGGTTATGGAGGAGTAGGCATCACTACCACCGGCCCCGTAACCCGTGGATGAGTCTTCCATTGGTGAGGAGCCGTTGAGAGAAAGAAGAGAAGGTTGGAAATGAGTAAGGCGGTGGTCACCGAGGCTGACGGGAGTGGGGTGCCTCAAACGGCGCCCAAACCAATATCCATGGCTGATGCCATTCTGTATAGGAGGCCAGCTCAACAGAGGAGTGCCGCACCTGGTACTAGTTTGGTACGTGCCATAGGGGGGGTCATCGAGTAACGTCAGAGGACCTAGCAAGAGAGGTGATGAATCAGACTATGACGTTGCCTAGGAAAATATAAATGAGTTTGTGGGTAGTCACATCGACGTGGAGATAACGACGTTTCGGTCTGACCATCGAATTATTATTCTGGGGGCTTACAAATTGCTGCTAAACAGCGAGTAGGCTACATTGGCCCTTACCCTGCTATGTGCTGCCCTTGAGAGTGAGACGCTCGGTACCGTAAGCGATGCAGAACGGTCACGATGGGTTGCTGGCATAGCTTTACAGGTAGTCTTTATTCTCTTTTTTGCATATTATAGGACTGACCTGCAGCGTGCATATTTCTGCTTATCATTTTAGACCCTCATTTTGGAAGTGGAGAGGCGGCGCCGTGAGCAGAAAAGGATGGATCTCTACAAAATGATACTGAAGAAGTATCGAAAATACTGCTCTAAGCATCAAGCAGTTGTCGACCTCTACCATCAGGACCCCGAATTTCGAGCATTTTGCGAAAGGCTTGAGTAGAGGCATGGCCAGTTAGAGCGTAGGAGGGCTGAGCTGGAAGAGACGGACAACAAGCTGATGAGAACCGTGGCCCAAACAGCGAGTTGGAGGCGCTCCTTGGGGCGAAAGATGATGAGCTTGAACTGAGCTTAGGGGTGGCGGCAAAGAATGTCGACCTTTATCGGAAGGTAGCGGACATGACCATCGAGCTTGATCCAGCATGGCGGAAATTAGCGGACTTAGGAGGGAGCTAAGTGCTAGTACTGGTAGAGAGACTAAATTACAAAGACAGGTTGCTCCCCATGGTTAGAGGAAGTGGGCCATCCTTCTCAGCTATCTTCATCTCGTCCTTTATCTGGTCAGAATGCGCATCATGGTGCGTACGAGATGTGGGTCTTAAAGGCTCGATTCGATGTGTATAGGGCACTTCGTATTGAGGGCCGGGCGATAGAGGAGGAGGTTCGATCAAGGCAAAGTAAGGCTCATACTGCTCATGAAGCATGTAGGTACTACCTCAATTCTCCTGATGGGGAAGGTTCTACTTTCGAGGACGTCGATCGCCTCGACTCAGATTCTTGGTATAATGATGTTTACCGCCCAGGGGGGGATGAGTAGCCATAAATTTGTATACTTGTATATATTTTTGGTTTTGTGGCATGTATTGGGGTCCATCTACGGGGGTAAATGTAAATATTTTGTGCTGTAATATAAACTTTGCTTTTATTGATTCATCTGTTTGTTGCCTTTCCCTACTGGGGTTTTCTTTTTTTAATGCTTAGCCTCTGTAGGGGGTGCTTTTTTCATTCGTTAAAAAGGCCGTCGTGGTTCAAGCGAGGCTGAACTAATGTTGAGGGCCTTAGCTATTAGGACGTTACTTCGACTGTCGTCAAAGTAATCTGCATCGTGGGTCGAGTGATGTCAAACTCGATGTCGATGGCCTTATCCATTAGGATAATTCTTTGAATATTGTCGAAATAATATGTCATCGTGGGTCAAGTGAGGTCAAAGACGATATTGATGGCCTTAGCCATTAGAATGTTGCTTTGACTGTCATCGAAGTAATCTGTTACTGCGCGTCAAGTGAGGTCGAACCCAATGTCGATGGCCTTAGCAATTAGGACATTGCTTCGACTATCATCAAAGTAATCTGCATCGTGGGTCGAGTGAGGTCAAAACCAATGTTAATGGCCTTAGCCATTAGGACTTTGCTTCGACTGTCGTCGAAGTAATCTGTCGCCATGGGTCGAGTGAGGTTGAACCTGATGTTGATGGCCTTAGCCATTAGGATGTTGCTTCAACTATTGTCGAAGTAATCTGTGTTGTGGTTTGAGTGAGGTCGAACTCGATATAGATGGCCTAGCCATTAGAATATTTCTTTGACTGTCATCGAAGTAATCTGCATCGTGGGTCGAGTGAGGCCGAACCCGATGTCGGTGGTCTTATCCATTAGGATGTTGCTTCAATGGTCTTTGAAGTAATTTTTGTGGTTCGAATGAGGTTGAATCCGATATCGATGGCCTTAGACATTAGGACGTTACTTCGACTGTCATCGAAGTAATCTGTGTCGTGGATCGAGTGAGATCGAACTCGATATCGATGGCCTTAGCTACTAGGACATTGCTTTGACTGCCATCAAAGTACAGTCATGGTTCGAACGAGGTCGAATCCGATGCCGATGGCCTTAGCCATTAGGACATTTCTTCGACTGATGTCGATGGCCTTAACCATTAAGATGTTGCTTCGACTGTCGTCAAAGTAATCTGTCATGGTACGAACGAGGTCGAATCTAATATCGATGGCATTAGCCATTAGGACATTGCTTCGACTGTTGTCGAAGTAATCTGCATCGTGGGTCGAGTGAGGTCGAACTCGATGTCGATGGCCTTAGCCATTAGGACATTCGTTCAGTGGAGACTCCCGCTCGTAGAATGGAGATCAACTTTTGTTCATGTAATGAAGATTTCTATTCATACAATAGAGATTTCTGTTCATTCAGTGGAGAGTTCTGTTCATACAATAGAGAATTCCGTTCATACAATGGAGAATTTTGTTCATATAATAGAGAATAACTAGTGTAGTCCCTTCATTATATTGTCCTACAGACCGTGTCGACTGGCCAATATGATGAATTCGCTCCCTAATGTCACCAGGTATCCCCTTCTCCGCCTCGTTAAAAAAATCCCCGAGAAAACCCAAATGGGACAAAACTTGGGTCAGAGACAAAGAGTACGACTTAGGAGATGCCTCTTAAAAGTGGAAATATTTGAGATAGGTGACGTTCCAATTGTGTTGGAGCCATTTACCCCCCCCCCCCCCCAATTATTTCCTGTTGGAACGCTCAATTGCTCGTGACTGCTATGATTTTGTATGGTCCATCCTAGTTGGTCCCCAATTTTCCCTCACTTGGGTCTTTCGATGCTAATGTTTTGGCTTTGAGGACGTAGTCGCCGACTTTGAGTGATCTCATTTTGGCTTTCTTGTCGTAGTATCTTTCTGCCTGCTATTTTTGGGTTGTCATTCTTTTATGGGCCATGTCTCTTTGTTCTTCGGATTCGTCTAGATCTTGCAACCTACTTTTGACGATGTCCGTCCCATTGGTGCATGAATATCTCAGGCTTGGTTGCCCGACCTCGACAGGTATGAATGCATAGGTCCCATAGACTAGTGAGTACGTCTTTTCTCTCATGCTGGAATTGGGTGTAGTCTGGTACGCCCATAATACTTCACGTAGTAATTTGGGCCATAGTCCTTTAGCTTCCTTGAGTTTCTTTTTCAATATGTTCAATATTGTTTTGTTGGAGGTCTCGCCTTGGCCGTTTGTGGCGGGATGATACGGGGTGGAGAGTGTCTACTTGATGTGCCATTTTTCGAAGAAACTTGGTTGTTTTCCTGCGAATGAACTGAAGCTCGTTGTCACAACTGATTTATTTGGAGATGCCGAAACGGCATATGATATTTTTCCATATAAAGGCTATGACCTCTTATCGCTGATTTGTGCGTACACACCTGCTTCAACCCATTTAAAAAAATAGTCAGTTAAAACTAAAAGAAAGCATACCTTTCCTCGTCCTGATGGTAGAGGGCCGATTATATCCACACCCCACTTTATGAAGGGCCATGACGAGGTGATTGAATGAAGGGCTCTTCCGCATGGTGTATCAAGGGGGTATTATTTTGGCATCGCTTGCATCTCCGGACATAGTCCATTGCTTCTTTTTTCATGGCAGGCCAGTAGTAACCGGTGCAGATGAGGCATTGGACGAGGGCGCGGTTTTCTGTATGGGCACTGCAATGGCCCTTGCGCACCTCGTCTAATACTTGCCTTGTTTTCTGCGGTCCGAGGCACTTAGCAAGGGGACCGCCAAATGTTCGCTTGTAGAGGTCTTGATTTACCAGGCTGTATCAGGCAGCTTGCACCCGGAGTTTCTTGGCTTCTTTTTTGTCTAGTGGGAAGGTTCCATCCTGCAGATAAGATACAAAGTGGTTGCGCCAGTCCCATGTTCAGCTTAAAAAGAGTACCTCCACGTGGTCGATGGTCGAATGGAGGAGGGTAACCATATTTTCGTTGTTGATGTTCTTGGTGGCCGCGGCTAGCTTGGCTAGGCCATCTGCTTTGATGTTTTGTGCCCTTGGGATTTGCTCGAAGCAACATTCGTCAAACTCCAGCATCAGCTTATGGATTTATGATTGGTACTTCTGTGGTCTTTGTTCTTTGAGTTGGTAAGCCCCAGTGACTTGATTTATGATGAGTTGAGAGTCGAAGTGGAGGATGAGCCACCGGGATTCGTATTTGAGTAGAAAATCTATGGGGAGTTTGGCACATATATCCCCTGCAAAGAGACTTTTGGCCAAAAATATTCAGAGACTAGAAGATACAGGTATTAGATTTAGAAATTCAGAGGCATTGTTGGCTTGTGCTCAAGCTATGTCTTCATTAGTTGAGCGCATTGAGGCTACCCAATATGAGGATAAATAATTATGCAAATATAGAGATGAGGCCTTAGACGGTAAAAGCAAGGATATGATTGTTGAAAGTGATGGTGTTCTTCGAATGGGTGACAGACTATGTGTAGCAGACGTAGATGGGTTAAGACATGCTATTCTTAAGAAGCTCACAACACTAAATACACTATACATCCTGGATCCACAAAAATATACCATGACCTGAAGCAATTTTATTGGTGGGAAGGTATGAAGAAAGATGTTGCTAACTTTGTTTCTAGTTGTTTGACTTGTTAGCATGTCAAGACTGAGCATCAGCGACACGCAGGACTACTACAACAAATTGAGATTCCAGAGTGAAAATGGGAAAGAATTACTATGGATTTTGTCACCGGGCTACCACGAACCCTTAGAGGTTATGACTCAGTATGGGTAATTGTAGATCGACTGACGAAATTAGCACACTTTTTTCCAGTAAAGACTACATATTGTGGAGTCGGATATGCACAGATATTTATGAAAAAAATTGTCCGACTTCACGGAGTTCCAGTATCTATCATATCTGATAGAGGATCACAATTCACCTCACACTTTTGGAAATCCTTTCAAGAATCATTGGGTACACAAGTAGATCTTAGTACTGCATTTTATCCACAGACAGACGGGCAGTCTGAACATACTATACAGATCTTTGAGGATATGTTAAGAGCTTACATTCTTGAGTTTGGAGGTAGTTGGGATGCTTATCTAACCTTAGCTGAATTTGCTTACAACAATAGCTTCCAATCCAGTATTCAAATGGCACCGTATGAAGCATTGTATGGTAGAAGATGTCGTTCTCCTATTGGATGGTTTGAAGCTAGTGAGACTAACTTATTAGGACCCGACCTAGTACAAGAAGCTATGGACAAGGTCCGGTTGATTAGACAGAGATTGCTTGCCGCTTAAAGTAGAGAAAAGTCTTATGTTGATAAGTGAAGAAGAGATTTAGTATTCACAATTGGGGACAAAGTGTTCCTACGAGTCTCCCCTATGAAAAGTGTGATGCGGTTAGGGAAAAGAGGCAAGCTGAGCCCCAGGTTTATAGGGCCGTATGAGATACCAGACCGAGTGGGAGTTGTGGCTTATCATTTGGCACTTCCTCCTGAGTTGTCCATTATTCATCTAGTGTTTCATGTCTCAATGCTAAAAAAATGTATATCAGACTCATCTCAGGTGCTTGAAGCACCAACTATACTGCTTGATGAGAAGTTGTCTTACGAGGAGGAGCCGACGACAATTGTTGATAGACAAGTAAGAAAGCTACGGTCAAAAGAACTTATGCTCGTTAAAGTCTTATGGGGAAATCATACTGTTGAAAAAGCTACATAGGCAATAGAAAATGTTATGCGAGTCAAGTATCCTCATTTGTTTCAGTCTAGAGGTACGAACTTGCCGAAAACCACCAACATAAACGAAAAGGAAATAAAGGGAAACAGAAAAAGTTGCGCTAAAGAAAATAGAGCATTGAGCATACAAAAGAAAAAAAAAAAAACAAGGGACCAAGCTTGGCAGAAGCACAACGGACATAGGCGATCAAAAGCAACCATAAAGTGGGTTTACTTTGTTCTAGCAAAGGAATTTACAGAAAAGGGGAACAAAGTAGGTAAATTTTTGAAACTTAGTTCATACTTTTGATTCACAAATTCCATGCCTATAGCGATGGGTGAGAATTAGTTGAACAATTAAAAGTAATGAGTTAATGGAATTCATGGAAATTTTTATGAATCGGTACTATAGGTTTGGGGTATAAACTTATATATTCTGTATATGCCAAAAAAAATCAATGTAATTTTGATAGCAGTGAGTTGAGATACTGAAATAGGTCTTGATATTTCAAGTAGAATAAGAGGGATTTGTTGGGTTATTATAATTCGACGAATGAAGAGCCAAACATTTAAACTCTTAGGGTTGAGTATTCTAAATTAGCTATAAATTACCCCAAACAAGAAAATTAACACGAGATTGATATTATGTAATTATAAATTGATTGGAGGAATTTGTACGAGTTGCTTAAGGTGAAACATTTGGTATTTCAGCACGAGTACTGTGAGTAGTAACCTTACCTCAATTTGTATTTCTACAACTAGCATGATTTACATATGATTTTAATATGAGCATGTTACCGACCGATTTGAATCTGCACGTGGGACAAGTCCTTTACTCGATATGATACTATTATATTTATTTTGGACTACTACAGTTATTTTGAATATTCTCATTGTTACTAAATACGTTTTACTGTTACTTGAGATAATATTTACCGTTACTGAAACAAAATTGCAGCAAAAAGATTTTTAAATCTCATAATTTACGATCAATTCATTCAACATTTCCTTTTTTAGAGGACTAATTTCGTCAGCTCGAATGGTTACCATGATTCTTTCTTTATTATTTTTTGAAAGAAAAAAAATAATACCTGGATATAAATCAGAATGCCCTATATTGTTTTAAAATATTTTCTACGTGTATATACGGATTACAGAGACAAGTATTAATGGGAGTAGACAGTGAATGATCCTGTAGCTAACGACGGATTCGTTAGACCTGGTGCACCTTGTAATTACCGATTACCTTTATAGCCCTCGCTAGTGGGAAGGTAGAACTAGCATACCGTTACCGATATTCCTCGAGTAGGGACTACCGTTATATTTGACTTCTTGCAAAGAAGTCCACAGTTATACCGATTACATGATCCATTCATTGAAACCTCCCAAAAATGTGAATATTGATATTATACAATTGTTACCGAGATTATTACTGAATTATTAATTTTATTTTGCTACTAGAAAAACGTAATAAGACTAAAAATTATTATTGTTTCTGAAAGGGCATTTTTATGTTATTTTCTCTTTGAGGTACTAGCATGTTTCCGACTTGTCTCCAAATAAAAAGGGTTGTGGTTAAGAGTTATTACTCACTGAGCTAGCGACTCATTCCCCTCTAATTTTTTTTACAGAGACAACAGTTGACACATGCGAGGATTTCGGTAATTAGAGCGCACATGTTGAGAACTCTTGATGAGCCTTGCACTTGTTCACATGGGCGAAGATTTTATCAATTGCTATGGTTTTTCTTTTAATTCTTAGAGTCGCTCCATAGTCAATAATTTAGTGTGATGAGTATTTTTTGTTAGTATAGTCTTATGTCGAGTATCGTCCTTTATTATAAAAGTTGGAAGTATATTAGTATTTTTCTTTGTTAGTGTGTTGACTAGTAATGGTAGTGTCACGACCCCAAATCTGGTCGTGATGGCGCCCAGCACATTGCTAAGTCAGCCTGACCAATCAATAAAAATAACGGAGCTAGAAGCTCTCTTTTGCCCATTTAGGCGTATCAACTCATGAAGCAATAGCGATACATATAACGAAAACAGGGAACCAAGTCCCATAATACATCAACTCCCACAGACCAAGGGTCAAGAGTCATGAGCCTCTACTGAACATGAGTGTATAAAGGTTTACAAGATACCAAGTGCGGAAGGAAAAGTCAATACAAAATCAAGACAATAAGAAGGAATATCGGGTCCTGCGAACTCTGCAGCTACCTCGAATATCCACAAATGTCGCCTCGCACAGCTACTGGATCACTGCTGAGAGGTACCTGGATCTGCACACAAGGTGCAGGGAGTAAAATGAGTACTGCCAGACTCAATGGTAATAAACAAGGGTAAGACAGCGCAGATAAGAAATCCGCAATAAAACACTATGTAAAGCTGTAATCAAATACCCTGTCACAGAATCAATATCAACTGTACCTGTACCAACAAGTACCAGCAAAACAGTATAACAGCTAGTAGATGTAGCTAAATGCAATGCAATGCATGATATTACCGCTATGGCGCGTAGCCCGATCTAATTTGGGTACCCGTGCTCACTGTGGGGGTTCAGACTCCGGAGGGGCTCCTACAGCCCAAGCACAATATCACTGCGGCGTGCAGTCCGATCCGACATATGTACTGCTGCGGCGCGCAGCCCGATCCACTACTAGTCAGCTAATATGCAATCACAGCCTCGCAAGCTCAAAAGTAGTTTGAAAACATCTTTTATCATTTTTCAGTTGAAAACAGAAATATCAAGTTCCAGAGATTTGGAAGTAACATGATAACAGAAATAGCTGCGGACTAGTAGTAAACTAGCATGTCAATATGATATGACAATGATAACGATCCTCGCGGGATCCAATAACTGGCTCATGGCCCACAAGTATACTCAACCGCCCAAGAAGGGGGTTCCTCGGCTCAAGAGTAGCCAATATCACAGTATAATATGCAACCATCCGAGAAGGAGGTTCGACGGCTCAAGAATAGCCTAATATCATAATACAGTATCAACAAGTCGGACTAATCTATAGTCCCCAATCACAATCGACCCCGCACTCACAAGAGAGTACGTGTCTCGCCGCTATACAGCGTCACAAAGTGGTATACCGGGGTTTCGAACCCGCCGGTCATCACCCACATCTATTACTCACCTCAATACGGCGCGACGACTACTCCGCAATGCCCTTGCCACGAGAATCAAGCTCCGCACGCGTAGAATCTGATCAAATACAGTAAAAATACAACAAATTAGGCCAATGGGACGACACCCAATCAATACAACTCAATTTACATCAAAATTCCCAAAGTTGTCAAAACCCGACTTTCGGTACGCTTGTCGAAAAAATCACAAAAGTCACATATTCGGAACCCTCATCTCAATACGAGTCTAAGCATATCAATTTTACCAAATTCGGACTCCATTTGCCCATTCAAAACCTTGATTTTCTAAAGTTCAAGCCTAGGGCTAAATCCTCCATAAATTACCCCAAATTCCTCCATTTTCATGATATAATTGCATAATATTACCAATACTAATCATAGTTTAAGTCCATAGTTGATTACCCGATGATTTCCCTTGAATTTCTCTTCAAAATCGCCCAAATCGCCTCTAAAGCCGAGACCCAAATGTGTGAAATGTTTCTGAAATTTTCTAACTTCTGATACACTTAACTCACTGCGATTTTCGCTTCTGCGAATAAAATTCCACTCCTACGAGTCCGTATCCGCGACCGGAGGGTCGCTTCAGCGATTCCATGCCTAGCCGGCCAATTCCGCTTCTGCGAGAAAGGACCGCTTACGCGCGTCCGCTTCCGCGATTGAACCCCCGCTTCTGCGAAAACTCCCGCTTCTGCGCACCAGAGTCCGCTCCTGCGGACTCGCCCAGGCGGTCAAGAATCCGCTTCTGCGGACTTTCCCCTTTTTCATCAAGTCCGCTTCTGCGGTCACCCACTCGCACCAGCGATGCCGCTTCAGCGGAAAGGATTCCGCTTCTGCGATGCCAAGCGCTCCTGCGCTCCTCAGTCCGCTCTTGCGGACTCGCCTCCGCGCCCACATTTCCGCAGGGGCGAAAATGACAGAACCAGAATACTTCAACCTGCAATTTCCATGATTTTCTTCCGTTTAACCATCCGAAAACACCCCGAGGCCCCCGGACCTCATCCAAACACACCAACACACCCTAATACCTTATTCGAACTTGTTCCAATCCTCAAAACGCGTTTAACAACATCAAAAATCCATAATTCACATCGAATTCAAGCCTAAATTCCTTAAAACTTTCCGAATTACACATTCAATCAAAAACCCGACCAAACGACGTCCGAATGACCTGAAATTTTGCAGGCACATCCAAAATCACCTAACGGAGCTACTGCAACTGTCGGAATTCCATTCCGACCCCCGGATCAAAATCTCACCTACCGTTCGGATTTCGCCAAAATTCAACCTTAGCCAATTCAAGCCTATTTCTACACCGGGCCTCCAAATTCAATTCCGATCGCTCTCCTAAGTCACAAATCACCTCCCGGAACTAACCGAATCATCAGAATCCGATTCCGAGCCCTCTAACCAAATAGTCAACTCCGGGTTGACTTTCCTTATTCAAGTTTCCTTCACAAAGGCTATATGCCTCATTTCCAATTCAAATCACTCCTAACTCACCCGATAGACTTTAACACTGATATAAAAGCATAAAACATACAATTTCAACGTAACGGGGTGGTAATCCCCGTAACGACTGACCGGGTCGTCACATTCTCCCCCTCTTAAGCAAACGCTCGTCCTCGAGCGGGTCAAGAAACATACCTGAAGTCTCAAACAAGTGAGGATATCTGCTCCGCATCTCCCGCTCGATCTCCCAAGTGGCCTCCTCCACGGGTCGACCTCTCCACTGAACCTTAACTGATGCAATCTCCTTAGACCTCAATTTTCTCACCTGCCATCCCAAAATGGCAATAGGCTCCACATCATAGGATAGATCACCATCAAGCTGAATGGTACCGAAATCTAATACATGAGACGGATCTCCAATGTACTTCCGGAGCATAGACACATGGAATACCGGATGGACGCTGGATAAGCTGGGCGGCAATGCTAACTCATATGCCACCTCTCCAACTCTCCTAAGTATCTCAAAAGGACCAATGTACCGGGACTCAACTTTCCTTTCTTCCCAAACCTCATGACACCCTTCATAGGTGAAACCTTCAACAATACTCGTCACCAACCATGAAAGACAACTCTCGAACTCTACGGTCCGCATAACTCTTCTCGACGAGACCGTGCCGTACGAAGCCTCTCCCGGCTCAACTTTGCTCTATCCGGAGCATCCCGGACTAACTCGGTTCCTATCAATCTAACCTCACCAGAGCTCAAACCATCCCACGGGGATCTACACCGCCTCGCCATACAATGCCTCATACGGGGCCATCCGAATACTCGACCGATAACCGTTGTTGTAGGCAAACTCAGCAAGTGGTAGGAACTCATCCCACGAACCACCAAAGTCAATCACACATGCTCGCAACATATCCTCCAGAATCCGAATAGTACGCTCAGACTGCCCATCTGTCTCGGGGTGAAATGCAGTACTCAACTCAACCCGCGTACCCATCTCTCGCTGAAATGCTCTCCAAAACTGAGAAGTGAACTGAGTACCCCTGTCGGATATGATAGACACTGGGACTCCATGCAACCGAACAATCTCTCGAATAAAGGTCGCTGCCAACCGCTCCGATGAGTAGGTAGTACTAACTGGAATGAAGTGAGCTGACTTGGTCAGTCTATCCACAATCACCCATACAGAAATCAAACTTCCTCGCCGTCCGAGGGAGTCCAGTAACAAAGTCCATAGTGATCCTCTCCCATTTCCACTCAGGAATATCAATACGCTGAAATACACCACCGGGCCTCTGATGCTCGTACTTAACCTGCTGACAGTTGAGGCACCGTGCTACATGTCTGACAATGTCTATTTTCATCTTTCTCCACCAATAGTGATGTTTCAAATCTTGATACATCTTCGCGGCTCCTGGATGGATAGAATACCGCGAGCTATGGGCCTCCTCCAAAATCAACTCACGAAGGCCATTAACATTGGGCACGCATATCCGGCCCTACATCCTCAATACGCCGTCACTATCAATGGTGACATCTCTAGCATCATCATGCTGAACTCTATCCCTAAGGACAGCCAAATGTGGATCATCATATTGGCGCTCACGAATACGATCATATAGAGATGACCGAGATACAACACAAGCCAATACCCTGCTGGGCTCCGAAATATCTAACCTCACTAGCCGATTGGCTAGCACCTGAACATCATGAGCAAATGGCCTCTCCTCAGCTGGAATATATGCCAAGCTCCCCATACTGACCGCCTTCCGGCTCAAAGCATCGGCCACCACATTGGCCTTCCCCGGATGATATAATATAGTAATGTCATAATCCTTCAGCAACTCCAGCCATCTCCGCCGTCTCAAATTAAGGTCTTTCTGTTTGAACAAGTGTTGGAGACTACGATGGTCGGTATACACCTCACAAGACACACCGTACAAATAGTGCCTCCAAATCTTCAATGCATGAACAATGGCGGCTAGCTCCAAATCATGAACAGGATAGTTCTTCTCATGTGGCTTCAACTGCCGAGAAGCATAAGCAATCACCTCTACCTCCAGCATCAACACACAACCTATCCGCACTCTCGAGGCATCACAATATATGTTATATGGACCTGAAGATGATGGTAAGGCTAACACTGGAGCTATGGTCAAAGTTGTCTTGAGCTTTCGAAAGCTCTCCTCGCACTCATCCGACCACATGAATGGTGCACCCTTCTCTATCAATCTGGTCAAAGAAGAAGAAATGGATGAAAATCCCTGAACAAACCGGTGATAATATCCCGCTAAATCATGGAAACTCCGGGTCTCCGTAGCTGAGGACGGTCTAGGCCAACTCTGCACCGCCTCTATCTTCTTCGAGTCAACCTGAATACCATCACGAGACACCACATGTCCCAGAAATGCTACGGACTCGAGCCAAAACTCGCACTTGGAGAATTTAGCATATAGCCTCTCCTCCCTCAATCTCTGCAACACAATACTCAAATGCTGAGCATGCTCCTCCTGACTACGGGAGTAGACTAGAATGTCATCAATGAACACAATCACAAATGAATCCAAATAGGGCCTGAACACACTGTTCATCAGATGCATAAATGATGCTGGGGCGTTGGTCAGCCCAAAAGACATCACAAGAAACTCATAGTGACCATATCGGGTCCTGAATGCAGTCTTCATAATATCCGAGTCCCCGATCTTCAGCTGATGATAGCCCGAACGAAGATCGATCTTAGAAAACACCCTCGCACCCTGTAACTGATCAAACAAATCATCTATGCGCGGTAGAGGGTACTTGTTCTTCACCGTCACTTTGTTCAATTGCCTATAATCAATACACATTCGCATGGAACCATCTTTCTTTTTAACAAATAATACCGGCGCACCCCACGGAGACACACTAGGGCGGATGAAACCCTTATCCAGAAGCTCTTGAAGTTGCTCTTTCAGTTCTTTCAACTCAGCTGGTGCCATCCGATAAGGAGGAATGGATATGGGCTGAGTGCCCGGCACCAAGTCAATGCCAAAATCAATATCCCTGTCCGGCGGCATGCCCGGCAGGTCTGAGGGGAATACATCTGGGAAGTCCCTCACAACAGGTACAGAATCAATGCTAGGAGACTCGGCTCCCACATCTCTCACAAAAGCGAAGTACGATAAGCACCCCTTTTAAACCATCTTCTGAGCTTTTAAGAACGAAATAACACGGCTAGGGACGAAATTGGTCGAACCCCGCCACTCAATCTGAGAAATACCAGGAATGGCCAACGTAACTGTCTTAGCATGACAGTCCAATATAGCATGGTACGGAGACAACCAGTCCATACCCAATATAACATCAAAGTCCACCATACCCAACAATAACAAATCTGCCTGGGTCTCCAGACCCCCAATAGATATAACACAGGATCTATAGACACGATCCACAATAATCGTATCACCCACGGGGGTGGATACATGAAGAGGTAAATCAAGACCACTACGAGTCGCACCCAAGTGATGTGCAAAGTAAGAGGACACGTATGAATATGTGGACCCTGGATCAAATAGAACAGAGGCATCTCTGTGACAGACATAAATGATACCTGTAAT
The DNA here is from genome assembly GCA_032618575.1 of Nicotiana noctiflora. Taxonomy (NCBI): domain Eukaryota; kingdom Viridiplantae; phylum Streptophyta; class Magnoliopsida; order Solanales; family Solanaceae; genus Nicotiana; species Nicotiana noctiflora. The sequence goes on along the minus strand of JASVEL010000519.1, from coordinate 21,704 downwards.
CACTGCATCGGAGGCAACTGCATCACGCCTGTCAGGAAGTGCATAGAAACGTGCCTGGCCTCCACCAGATCTCTCCTCGCCCCTGGGGCGACCACGAGAAGACTGACCTCCACCTCTATTAGACTGAGATGGTGCTGATGATGAGGGCTGATCCCTCTGCTGAGTCCTGTCCCTACGGAGTCGAGGGCACTGTCTCCTCATGTGGCCAAACTCACCATACTCATAACATGCACCTGGTGCTGGAGAAGGGGACTGAAGGGAACCCCTCGCCGCAGAAGAACCCTAGGCTGAAGAAGTTGGTGCTGCACTCTGGGCTGGGAGGGCACTAAGTGATGACTGACCCTGCTGAAACCCCTATCGACCACGACCATAAGAACCTCCGCTCTGCTCTGGGCGGCCTAAATGAGAAGGTCTAGATGAGCGACCTCTGCTCTACTGGGAATGCCCTCTAGATGGAGCACCATTGAAACTGCCAGAACTACGAGGCCTCTTGGCCTCCCGCTCCTCCCTCTCTCGGCGACGATCCGCCTCAACGGAGCGTGCCATATCAACAACCTGCTCAAAAGATGATGAAAGAACTCGCTCTCTGGTCATAAGAATGCGGATAGAATAGTTGACGCCATCAATGAACCTCCTGATCCTCTCCCTATCAGTAGGGATCATCCATGTGGCATGTCTAGCCAACTGTGTGAATCTAAGCTCACACTAGGTCACAGACATGTCGCCCTGAACCAACCACTCGAACTGGCGACGTAGCTCATCGCGACGAGACTGAGGTACATATTTCTCTATAAAGAGAGTAGAGAACTGCTGCCATGTGAGAGGTGCTGCTCCTGCAGGCCTACGCCTCTCAAACTCTTCCCACCAATCAAATGCGGGACCGGTGAACTGAAAGGTAGTAAATGAAACTCCGCTGGACTCAAGAATACCAGCCGTCCGCAACATCCTCTGACACTTGTCCAAGAAACCCTGGGCATCCTCGCCCTCAACGCCACTGAAATGGGGTGGCTGAAGTCTACCAAATCTCTCAAGACGACGTTGCTCGTCATCGGGCATAACCCGAACCATATGCTCTGGAGCTGGAGCTGGTGCAGCTGAAGGAATAACCGGTGCAACCACCTGAGCGGGGACTGCCTCTGGCGTCTGAAGTCCCTGAACAACCGACTCCGGTGTGCGAGCTGCAGAGGTCTGCTGACCACCCCCTGACTGAGATGTAGCTATAGCAGCGGTAGCTGAAACTACCTGAGCCAAACCGGAACACATTGATAATATCTGAGCAAGAGTCTCCTGAAGACCAGGAATAGCAATAGATATAGTCTGGCCCTGAACTGGGGCTGCTGGAGCATCAACCACTGGGGGCTGCTCCTGAACCGGTACAACAGGCGGGTCAGCTGGCACTGCCTCAGCCGCCCTACCTCTAACTCTAGCACAACCGCGCCCACGGCCTCTAACAGGTGGCAATGGAGGTCGTCCACCTCGTCCTGATGCTCGCGTTCTCGCCATCTGCGAGAGAATAGAATATAGAAGTTCAGTTCTCAGAACAACAAGATCGCACGACACAGTTCAAGAAAAGTGAAGTTTTCCTAAAGGTTCGCAGCCTCCCGAGGATAAGTACAGGCGTCCCCGTACCGATCCACAAGACTCTACTAACCGACTCAAGACTCATGAGGCCTAGTAAACCAAGGCTCTGATACCAACTTGTCACGACCCCAAATCCAGTCGTGATGGCGCCCAACACACTGCTAGGCCAGCCCGACCAATCAATAACAATAACGGAGCTAGAAGCTCTCTTTTGCCCATTTAGGCGTATCAACTCACGAAGCAATAGCGATACATATAACGAAAACAGGGAACCAAGTCCCAACATGTGCCAACTCCCACAGACCAAGGGTCAAGAGTCATGAGCCTCTACTGAACATGAGTGTATAAAGGTTTACAAGATACCAAGTGCGGAAGGAAAAGTCAATACAAAATCAAGACAATAAGAAGGAATATCGGGTCCTGCGAACTCTGCAGCTACCTCGAATATCCACAAACGTCGCCTCGCACAGCTACTGGATCACTGCTGAGAGGTACCCGGATCTGCACACAAGGTGCAGGGAGTAAAATGAGTACTGCCAGACTCAGTGGTAATAAACAAGGGTAAGACAGCGCAGATGAGAAAACCACAATAAAACACTATGTAAAGCTGTAACCAATACCCTGTAACAGTTCAATATCAACAGTAGAGAACCAACAAAATATCAACAACATAGTATAACAACTAGCGGATGTAGCTAAATGCAATGCAATGCATGAAATGACCGCTACGACGCGTAGCCCGATCCAATTTGGGTACCCGTGCTCACTGTGGGTGTTCAGACTCCAGAGGGGTTCCCAAGGCCCAAGCACAATATCATGAATATATGCTGCGACGCGCAACCTGATCCATTACCAGTCAGCTAATATGCAAATGCAGCCTCGCATGCAATCATAACCTCGCAGGCTCAAAAGTAGTTTGAAAACATCTTTTATCATTTTTCAGTTGAAAACAGAAATATCAAGTTCCAGAGATTTGGAAATAACATGATAACAGAAATAGTTGCGGACTAGTAGTAAACTAGCATGTCAATATGATATGACAATGATAACGATCCTCGCGGGATCCAATAACTGGCTCATAGCCCACAAGTATACTCAACCGCCCAAGAAGGGGTTCAACGGCTCAAGAGTAGCTAATATCACAGTATAATATGCAACCATCCGAGAAGGAGGTTCGACGGCTCAAGAATAGCCTAATATCAAAATACAGTATCAACAAGTCGGACTAAGTCATAGTCCCCAATCACAATCGACCCCGCACTCACAAGAGAGTACGTGTCTCGCCGCTATACAGCGTCACAAAGTGGTATACCGGGATTTCGAACCCGCCGGTCATCACCCATATCTATTACTCACCTCAATACGGTGCGACGACTACTCCGCAATGCCCTTGCCACGAGAATCAAGCTCCGCACGCGTAGAATCTGATCAAATACAGTAAAAATACAACAAATTAGGCCAATGGGACGACACCCAATTAATACAACTCAATTTACATCAAAATTCCCAAAGTTGTCAAAACCCGACTTTCGGTACGCTTGTCGAAAAATCACGAAAGTCACATATTCGGAACCCTCATCTCAATACGAGTCTAAGCATATCAATTTTACCAAATTCGGACTCCATTTGCCCATTCAAAACCTTGATTTTCTAAAGTTCAAGCCTAGGGCTAAATCCTCCATAAATTACCCCAAATTCCTCCATTTTCATGATATAATTGCATAATATTACCAATACTAATCATAGTTTAAGTCCATAGTTGATTACCCGATGATTTCCCTTGAATTTCTCTTCAAAATCGCCCAAATCGCCTCTAAAGCCGAGACCCAAATGTGTGAAATGTTTCTAAAATTTTCTAACTTCTGATACACTTAACTTACTGCGATTTTCGCTTCTGTGGATAAAATTCCGCTCCTACGAGTCCGTATCCGCGACCAGAGGATCGCTTCAGCGATTCCAGGCCTAGCCGGCCAATTCCGCTTCTGCGAGAAAAGGACCGCTTACGCGCGTCCGCTTCCGCGATTGAACCCCCGCTTCTGCGAAAACTCCCGCTTCTACGCACCAGAGTCCGCTCCTGCGGACTCGTCCAGGCGGTTTAGAATCCGCTTCTGCGGACTTTCCCCTTTTTCATCAAGTCCGCTTCTGCGGTCACCCACTCGCACCAGCGATGCCGCTTCAGCGGAAAGGATTCCGCTTCTGCGATGCCAAGCGCTCCTGCGCTCCTCAGTCCGCTCTTGCGGACTCGCCTCCGCGCCCACATTTCCGCAGGGGCGAAAATGACAGAACCAGAATACTTCAACCTGCAATTTCCATGATTTTCTTCCGTTTAACCATCCGAAAACAGCCCGAGGCCCCCGGGACCTCATCCAAACACTCCAACACACCCTAATACCTTATTCGAACTTGTTCCAATCCTCAAAACGCGTTTAACAACATCAAAAATCCATAATTCACATCGAATTCAAGCCTAAATTCCTTAAAACTTTCCGAATTACACATTCAATCAAAAACCCGACCAAACGACGTCCGAATGACCTGAAATTTTGCAGGCACATCCAAAATCACCTAACGGAGCTATTGCAACTGTCGGAATTCCATTCCGACCCCCGGATCAAAATCTCACCTACCGTTCGGATTTCGCCAAAATTCAACCTTAGCCAATTCAAGCCTATTTCTACACCGGGTCTCCAAATTAAATTCCGATCGCTCCCCTAAGTCACAAATCATCTTCCGGAACTAACCGAATCATCAGAATCTGATTCCGAGCCCTCTAACCAAATAGTCAACTCCGGGTTGACTTTCCTTATTCAAGTTTCCTTCACAAAGGCTATATGCCTCATTTCCAATTCAAATCACTCCTAACTCACCCGATAGACTTTAACACTGATATAAAAGCATAAAACATACAATTTCAACGTAACGGGGTGGTAATTCCCGTGACGAGGGGCCGGGTCGTCACAGGTAGAGACTTATTTTGGCTAATTGGTAAGTTGTCCATTGCCAGTTGAATTGTTATTAGGTTGTTTGGTTGCTGATTTGAGACGGAAAATTTTCGGGATTGTCCAAAAACAGGGGAAACTCTACTCGTTTTTCTGTAAAATTTTCGATGAGGCTTACTTAGGAGCACTTGTTCCTAAGCACCGGTCACAATCCTAAATTGGACCGTGACAGAACAAGACACCCCCAAAAAGTAGGAGCAATACCAACCTCGTGTACCGCTCAATATGGAGATCCTCTGTCTTGCCGGTAATGTCTGGGTATAAAAATGCCATACGATCTCACAAAGAAACGTGACTGCCCCCTCTCTGTACTGCGTCACCCTGAGGTCTATAACCAGTATCCTGCCTCATCAAATCCAAATACTGGGCACACGTCATGGATCTCATGTACTGGGGCAGTGTAACGGCCGTCCATCTACGCGGTGGTGGCCCATACAAAACCTAAACATCCTCAAGCGTGATGGTGGCCTCTCCAGTAAAAAAGTAAAAAGTGTGCGTCTCCGGTCGCCACCGCTCTACCAAGGCCATGATGAGAGACCAATCAAGATGTATCTGCCCAATCTGCAAAATCGTAAAGAAGCGCGTAGCTTGTAGGCGCGCGACTACACGGGCATGGAAATGATGCTGCCTCAAAAACTCCCACAAATCAACAGGTCTCCTGGCGCGAGAGGCTAATCCGATAGATGTCCCTCCCATACAAAGGAGGAATTATGGTCGCTCTGCAACACTAATAGCTGATCTTCGGCAGGTCGAGAATGCGCAGGCGGCAAGTCCATGTCGTCTACTATATTTTAAACAAAATTATTTATGTGTGTTAGTTTAATGAATTAAATAATTATTTTTATAATTGGACTGAGTAATTATCTATGGGTTCCAGGCTCGATATTTGAGGCCCGGTAGTATCAAGTTATCCTTAAATATTATGTGTATCAATTTTAATATTTTTAAAATTTTGTTAGTTTAATAAATTAAATATTTATTTTTATAATTAGATTGAGTAATTATCTATAGGTTCCAGGCTCGATATTTGAGGCCAGGTAGCACCAAGTTATCCTTAATTATTATGTGTGTCAATTTTAATATTTTTAGAATTTTATTAGTTTAATGAATTAAATAATTATTTTTATAATTGGACTGAGTAATTATCTACGGGTTTCAGGCTTGATATTTGAAGTCCGGTAGCATCAAGTTATCCTTAATTATTATGTGTGTCAATTTCAATATTTATAGAAATTTGTTACTTTAATGAATTAAATAATTATTTTTATAATTGGACAAAGTAATTATCTATAGGTTCAGGCTCGATATTTGAGGCTCGGTAGCACTAAGCTATCCTTAATTATTATGTGTGTCAATTTCAATATTTTTAGAATTTTATTAGTTTAATAAATTAAAAAATTATTTTTAAAATTGGACTGAGTAATTATCTATGGTTCCAAACTCGATACTTGAGGCCCAGTAGCACCAAGTTTCCTTAATTATTATGTGTCCCAATTTTAATATTTTTAGAATTTTGTTAGTTTAATAAATTAAATAATTGTTTTTAAAATTAGACAGAGTAATTATCTATGGGTTTCAAGCTCGATATTTTAGTTAATTTGACAACATATATAATTTATTTGTTTTGTAAGTTTATTTTGATAAGTTAAATAATTAATTTTTTAGAGTATAATTAGATAGAGTTTGTAGTTAGTACATACTTAAACTACAGAGACTATACGCTAAAAGACTCTATATTATACTATACTAAATGCTCTATATTTTACTACTCTAAAAGGCTCTATATTTTACTACACCATAAATCTACATTTTACTACGTTAAACAGCTCTATATTTTACTACTCTAAAAAGTTCTATATTTTAATAAGCTAAAAGGCTATGCATTTTACTACGCTAAAAGGCCACTATTACATATAAAAACAACAAACATAATATACATATGAACAACAAACTAAATAAATAATATTCATTTATTATTTAAGCAAATAAAAATATAACATTAACAATAAAAGTTATTTATCAATTTTTAACTATTTTTTATCCAGAAACTAATAAATCAATCCGGGTATAAATAAGATAAAAATTTAAACACAAACATAATACAAATTAACATGAAAACACATTCAACAAAATAAATATGCATATACTCTACAATTTTCGACATAAACAAAATCGAAATACCTTTAAGTTTGTTGAAAAAAATTCAAATCGAGTTTTTGAACTCGAAAGAAGGAATCCAAAGCGTGCGAGACCTACACTCTTTGCTTATTGGGTGACATGCCCAAATATTTATTTTTTTCATTTCGTGGGGGAGGAGACCATAAGTGGGGAGTTTTTAAAATTGGTGGACTGTCATTATCTTGGGGAAGTAGAAGGGACTATATTTTATTATAACGAAACACAATATAATAATGCGAGTTGCTTAATCGCAATGTTGTATTGAGTTTTTCCAAAAAAGAAATATTTTTTAAATAATTCGCAGTATAATACTGTGAATCACTTTAACGGCTAACTTTTCGTTAAAGTAATTTACAATATTATATTGCATTTTATGTACTTATCTAACTTTTTTTTTAATAGTAGAAAGATATTTTATTGCAAAAAGGCACTATTTAAGTTTGGGACTCCCTCCCACTATCCCTTCATTGGTTCCTCAAAACAGTATTATTAATATTTTCTTGGAAATGAGTGGCTACAAAAAAAGGTGACAATAAAATTGTTAAGATTGTTGGCCCTCTTTTGCCTGAGCATGAGCAATAAAGCGGCCAATACGCCAGTCATCGACTAGTAAATAGGGAGCAATAATTGTCCTCAAAACAAAGATAGACCAACCAGAACAACTTTGTAAGTTTGTATCTTTTGGACAATCAAAAACCTTGGAAACTATAGCAAGCTGAGTACATAAATATTAGGTATAAAAAAATGTCACCGGTAAATGTCATGTGCATTCATTAGTAAATACGGATAAAGTAACTGATCAAAATTCAGAACAGAATCATATATATACATATATACGATCGTATCGTGTTTCTTTACCGGACTAAGCTGATTGACAAGATTCGAGCATATTCTTGGCATCCCCAGCTACCCCTTCTAGCTCTTTGCTCTTATCTCTTGTCTTGCTGTACTTTGATTAAGGCAATGTTCTTGGATTTAAGCCGCGAAAAGGATATCTTGTTGTCTTTGACGACTAAATTTCATTAGAGGTAAAAAAGGGGCAATTATGTGCCTTAGTATTTCGCTTTCACGTATGGTCGGAAAAAGAACCGTAGTCTAAGAAGTGTGACTTAGATAGTCTACCCTAATGCAAGTATTAGTGACAACATCCAAAACTCGAACTCGTAACCCCTAAGTTACAAATAATTTGCAGGAGCATGAGCAACCACCACATATATATGCTTGAGCCAAAATGTTGGTGGCCCAGTGATTTGATGTGTTTGTGACCCGACTTGACTTTTAGGCTTTGTGGTAGTGATGAAGGAGGATGAAGATTTTACTCGCACCGATTATTTATATCAAACAAATAATATGTGTTTATGCATATATTTTCAGTAATTAATCATATTTACAATTGATATGCATTGATCCTTACTTCATTAAATTATTTAACTATATTAAGTTAATATGATTTGATGTAAATATCGGATGGGTAGTTGAAGAAGGTCGACAATTGATTGTTAGTTATCGTCACTTGCTACTTGCACCAACACGCAAGCTTGTCCAATTTACTAATCTCTCCCACAATTCATAGTTTTTTTTTATTGCTTGAAATTTCCCTGTGACCTCGACACATATATTGTTACGCGGCGCCTTCCTGAGATTCTTTGGAAGGGCAACATAAGGCTAAGCAACTGATGTCAAGGCAGTTGCTGTCCGCCAAATGAGGTCCCCTCCGTGCGCTAGACTAGAACGTCAGTGCCGCACGGGAAAACCGATGTCAAGAGAAATTGAGAGAACAGAAATGAGAATTGAGAATGAGAGAAAGCTTGATTGCATTAAATGAAAGCTATTACAAAAGCAAGGTGGTGTCGAGGGGTGGAGACACCAGTACAGAGAATTGATTGCGGAAAATGTTTGAATGCTGTATACCCCCTAATAATACTTAAAAAAAATAAACCTAAGTTACATGAGTAGACCATAAAAAGCCAGAGAATCACACTGCATGAAAATGATGTAAACTAGCCTAAAACAATACAATGAAAAGGACTTAGTTTATTACAATGTACAACTAAGTCTGATGGCAGCAACTTGGTCTTGCGGGTCTGCGCGCGGCATTGTCTGCGCGCGCGGCGTTGTTGGAGTCTGCCTGCGGCTGGGCGCTCGCGAGGGATATCGGTGGGGCGACAGAGGCACCTGCGCGCTTGTCACTTGGCACGGCCAAGACCACGGGGCCGTCCGTGCATTGGGAGGCTAGCTAGGACGCCACGGGGCGCGCCTAAGGGGTCATGGGGCATGGCTGGAAAGCTGCCCATGACAGTTATAATGCAATATCATATAAGTGTCTTTTGCTTGAAAAATAATCTTCAATGAGGCTCTTGTAGGCTTTGAGGTTTGTTCCCCTCTCCCAAGTATTCTCTTCTGCATCACATCCTTGCCATTTTACCAAGAATTCTTGGTGATCTTTCCTTGAGGCATGAATCACTCTGTCATCAAGGATAGCTTCAGCACGCCTTTTCCCGATTGAATTGGGACCCGGATGCTGGGTACTGTAAGCTGGCTCCTTGAAGGATCCTCCGTGTCTTCTCGAAAAGGTTTCAAGAGACTGACATGGAAGACTGGATAGATTTTCCACCAAGCTGGGGTATCCACCCGGTATGCAACTTTCCCAATGCGCCTCTCGATGGACAGGGGCCCAATATATTTTTGCAATAGGCGAGGATCATGGACTCCCGCAAATAAGTATCGCTTTGGGATTTTGACCATCACTTTGTCTCCTACTTGATATTCAACAAAGCGACGATTCTGATCAGCAAGCTTCTTCATCCGCTTTTGAGCTTTGACAAGATAGCTCCGCACTATCTCCAGGTTCTCTTTCCACTCTTTTGAGAAGCTAGCAGCTCGAGGGGACTTAGCCATGTTCGGTGCATTCACTGTGTGTGGGAGTAGCGGTTGTTGTCCGGTAACAATTTCAAAAGCGCTTTTGTTTGTACTAGAGCTCTTTTGTGAATTGAAACACAGTTGAGCAGCATCCAGAAGCTTCACCCAATTCTTCTGTGATCCGGTTACAAAGTGGCGGAGATATTCCTCCAACATGCCATTGAACCGCTCCGTCTGGCCATCCGATTGCGGGTGAAAACTTGAGCTGTGACTCAATTTTGACCCAAGGCACTTGAAAAGCTCGGTCCAAAAATTGCTGGTGAAGCGTGAGTCGCGATCACTAACAATATCTTTGGGCAGGCCCCAATACTTGACAACATGAGAGAAGAAGAGTCGAGCTGTATCTTCTGCTGAAATATACTGTGGGGCAGCAATAAAGGTGGCATACTTGGAAAACCGGTCTACCACAACCAAGATAGTTGTGAGATCTCCGACCTTGGGCAATCCGGTGATGAAATCCAGAGAAACACTTTCCCAAGGTCTCTTTGGGACAGCTAGAGGTTCCAAGAGTCCCGCTTGTGTCAAGCGGTCTGACTTGTCCTTCTGACATACTAGACAAGTCTTTACATACCGAGCGACATCGTCGGCCATTTGAGGCCAATAATAGGCACGACGAAGCATCGCCATGGTGCGTTCTTCACCGGGGTGGCCAACCCACAGAGTATCATGACATTCCGCAAGAAGAGTCCTCCGTAGATCTCCTCCCTTTGGAACATAAAGCCGGTTCCCTTTGACTTTCAGAAAACCATCTTCCGTGTAGAACTGGCGAGTCTTGCCCTGTCCTACTAAATCAACCAAATACTGAGCTGCGGGATCCTTTGTGAGTAGATCCAGTACCTGGTCCTTGATGGAGGTGGCTACTTCGCTCCCCCTCAGGGTGGCGAGTAGGCACACCGATGCTAGGTCATCTCGCCGACTGAGTGCATCAGCAACATGATTGGTCTTTCCACTGCGGTACTCTAGGTTGAAGTGGAATTCAGCTAAGAGTTCCTGCCACCTGGCATGTCGGCCATTCAGCTTTGGTTGGGTCATGAAATGGCTGACCGCTATGTTGTCTGTCTTGACCACGAACGGGGTTCCCAGCAGATAGTGCCTCCAGAGGCGCAAGCAATGGACGACGACTAATAACTCTTTCTCATGGGCGGCATAGCGTCGCTCCGCATCCTTCAGCTTCCGACTCTCGTACGCCACGGGATGCCCTTCTTGCATCAAGACCCCACCAAGGGCGTAGTCAGATGCATCTGTTTGTACCTCGAACGGCTTGGCCAAATCAGGGAGAGCTAAGACGGGGCTACTAGACATAGCCGCCTTTAAGGCATTGAATGCTTCCGCTCTCTTTGGTCCCCAATCCCAAGGTGTGACCTTCTTGAGGAGTTCTGTCAACGGCACAACAATGAGGGAGTAGTTCTTCACAAACCGCCGATAGAAGTTGCATAGGCCAAGGAATGACCTTAAGGCGTGAACATCCTTTGGCGGCGGCCAGTCTGTGATGGCCTGGATCTTCTGTTGGTCCATCTTGATGCGTCCTTCCTCAATGACATGTCCGAGGAAGTCAATTTGCTTTTGAGATAATGAGCATTTGGAAAGCTTGGCATATAGCTCATGCTCCCGCAAACGAGTTAGGACCTTCCGCAAATGCACTAGGTGTTCTCCCAATGTTTGGCTATACACCACAATGTCATCTAAGTAGACCACCACAAATTCATCAATGTACTCCCGAAAGACTTGATTCATCAAAGTGCAAAATGTGGCAGGAGCATTGGTCAAGCCGAACGGCATGACCATGAAGTCGTACGACCCATATCTTGTTACACGGGTCGTCTTGTGCTCGTCACCCTCTGCGATCCGAACTTGCCAATAACCGGTCTTGAGGTCTATCTTGGTGAACACCGTCGCACCACCCAGTCTATCGAACAAGTCTGCCATCAATGGAATAGGGTACTTGTTCTTCACTGTGATCTTGTTTAGAGCTCGATAATCCACACAGAGTCGCAGACTTGCCATCATGTTTCTTTTGGAACAGAACAGGGGACCCATATGGGGACTTCGAGGGTACAATGATCCCCGTATCTAGCATTTCCGTCAATTGTCTCCGAAGCTCGGTGAGTTCGGGTTGTGACATTCTGTAGGGTGCCCGGGCAGGTGGCTTCGCGCCCGGCACCAATTCAATCTCATGGTCCACAGTACACCTAGGCGGGAGCCGCATTGGCAGGTCTTGTGGCATAACATCTTCAAAATCTAGTAGTAGCTCCTTCACGGGTTCAGGAATGAGGCCCGATGAGCGTTCTATCTCTTCGATGCAGAGGGTTGCCAGGAACGTAGGCTCATCCCTTTTGACCCCCTTCTTCAGCTGCAAGGCTGAGATGTTCTCAACGGCCATCTTTATGGGGATGCATGGAATAATGCAAGGCTTGGCCCCGTTGGTTCCCATCATAAGTAGCATGTCTGAAAATGGCACAGGCATGGTGTTGGTCTGCCTCAAGAACTCCAGTCCAACAATCAGCTCGAAGTCATCTATGATTACCACTCGCAGATTGAATTTTCCTTCGTAGGGGCCAAGTTTCACCGGTACCTCTTTGGCTATTCCACCCACGGGTTGGGGTGGAGAGTTGATAGCCTTGACATTGCCTTTGCCTTTCCCTACAACCAATCCAAGGCGCTCTACCTGAGTCGAGGCTAAGTAGTTGTGGGTAGCACCCGTGTCTATCATGGCCCGAATGGGCTTGCCATTCACCTTCATCTCGACGAACATTAAGGACCTCTCTTGTTTAGGAGGGGTCTCTTCCTTCGCCTTCTTATTTCCTTTCTTCATGACTGGACGCGGGTCCTTCTTCTTATGGATACCGGCACAATTCTCCTCTAATGCTTTAGAGATGGAACCTACAATTGCATTGAAGGCACCTACTGGTTCAGTCTGGTCGGCATCATCTGAGTCGTCATCTGTCCCATCATCCATGGCTTGATGGGCGTTCATTTGTGCATGCGGGCATTCATTATTCCAATGTGGTCCGCCGCAATGACGACATCCTGAAGGGGGCTTTCTCCCCCGGTCAACGTTGTTTGAGGCGGCACTGTTGTTGCTGGAGGAATGAGCTCTAGATTTGCTTGAGTTCCGATCTCCCCCACTTTTGCTAGGACCACTATTGCTAGGCTGGCCCCCTTTGAAACCTGTTCGGGCAGGCGGTTGAGGCATGTCCTTTCGGGCTTCCATTTGATAGTCCCCAAGACATTCAGCTGCTTGGATTGCCTTGGGAAGGGTATCTACCCTTTGTCTTTGTAGCTCCACGCGGGCATAAGGTTTCAACCCTTCCATGAAGGTGAAGAGTTTGTCTTTGTCCCCCATGTCGCGTATGCTTAGCATGAGTGCGGAGAATTCTCGCACGTAGTCCCGCACTGATCTTGTTTGACGGAGCTCCCGTAGTTTCCTCCTGGCATTGTATTCTACATTCTCGGGGAAGAACTGCAGGCGTATGGCGGCCTTCAGCTTTGCCCTATCTTCACCGGCCTTGATGGATTCATACTTCACTCGCCACCAGAGTTTAGCATCACCTTGAAGATACATGGCAGCAGTTGCTACCTTCTTAGCTTCCTCCACATCTCCAACATCATCAAAATATTGTTCGACATCAAAGATGAAGTTTTCCACTTCCTTGGCATTCCTAGCCCCACTGTACTGCTTTGGTTCAGGAATTTTCAGTTTCTTTGTCACGGAAGCGGAGTTCATAGCACCTCCAATTTGGTCTCCACCTCCTCGGAGTAGGCCCTGTAAAGCAGCATTGACAATATTGAGTTGATCTGCCAATTTGTCGATAGTTTGCTGCATGGCAGTCACCTTTTCTGCCTCTTGTGCCTTGAGGGCTAGATCCTCGATGCGCCCTTGTTGGAGCACCTCGAGCTTGTCAAAAATTTCAGCCGATTCTGTGGCTGCCGTTTGCCGGTCTACTTCGGAGTCGCGACTGATGTTTTCAACATCAACTTCGACCTGGAGCATCCTGCGATCCAGGTCCTCCAACCTTTGCAGTAGGCTGGTTCTTATTTCAGGCACCGTATCCACAGTAAGCCTCAATTCCTCAACCGTACCTTCGAGAACCGCAATGCGGTCTCCACAATTCACCATGGTCAGAAATGGTGGTAATGTAAACACGTTCCCTCGTCCGATGTCGAGCCTAGGCTCTGATACCAACTATTACGCGGCGCCTTCCTGAGATTCTTTGGAAGGGCAACGTAAGGCTAAGTAACTGATGTCAAGGCAGTTGTTGTCCGCCAAATGAGGTCCCCTCCGTGTGCTAGACTAGAACGTCAGTGCCGCACGGGAAAACCGATGTCAAGAGAAATTGAGAGAACAGAAATGAGAATTGAGAATGAGAGAAAGCTTGATTGCATTAAATGAAAGCTATTACAAAAGCAAGGTGGTGTCGAGGGGTGGAGACACCAGTACAGAGAATTGATTGCTGAAAATGTTTGAATGTTGTATACCCCCTAATAATACTTAAAAAAAATAAACCTAAGTTACATGAGTAGACCATAAAAAGCCAGAGAATCACACTGCATGAAAATGATGTAAACTAGCCTAAAACAATACAATGAAAAGGACTTAGTTTATTACAATGTACAACTAAGTCTGATGGCAGCAACTTGGTCTTGCGGGTCTGCGCGCGGCATTGTCTGCGCGCGCGGCGTTGTTGGAGTCTGCCTGCGGCTGGGCGCTCGCGAGGGATATCGGTGGGGCGACAGAGGCACCTGCGCGCTTGTCACTTGGCACGGCCAAGACCACGGGGCCGTCCGTGGCGCTAGGCATTGGGAGGCTAGCTAGGACGCCACGGGGCGCGCCCAAGGGGTCATGGGGCATGGCTGGAAAGCCGCCCATGACAATATACATGCATATATCCCTTTCCGCTTATTTTATATACTTCACTCATTTTAATTTATGTGAATCTATTTGATTGAGTACGAAATTTAAGAAAAAATAAAGACTGTTGAAATTTGTGGTCCTAAACAAGTCAAAAAAGGGTCCAGAATATTTGTGTGGTTATAAAAGCTTATCATTAAGGGTAGAATTGTAATTTTAAGCTAAATTGATACTAAATTTAGAAGTGGTTCATTCTTTTTTGAACGAACCAAAAAGGAAATAGGTTCATATAAATTGAAACAGAGGGAGTACTAGCTAAGTGTACGATGTGTTGCACATGTGCCTCGCGTCAAATAAATATATGTGCAAGAACAATGTGTTTAACTATATATGTTTCATCACGATTTTGTATCTTTTTATTATCAATATTGCATTGATATATTTGTGATTTCCATATATACTAACCTTGAATTATATTTTCAATTGTTGTAATTTCAAAGAAGAAATGTTTAGAAAACAATGGAGAATTACAGTTTTTGAATAAGATAAATGAATCTATTCATCTAATAAAATTTAGGATTATTCTCACCATTTCAATCCTACCACATATTACAAAATTTAGAACTTTAAAAGAAATTATATAAATATTATTAAAATTTTGTATACCTAATATGCAATTGTTAAGTGTCATTTAGAAAGTATTTTTAGAGTTGGATGTTGATTAAAGAGTGTAATAATTGTTAATATTAAAATAATTTATATCTAATTATAAAATTTATTATAATGTTTTATATTTTGGTACATAAAATTTATAGTATGGATATTTAATTAAAGGCTAGTGACACACTATTTTATACCTAGATAATTAAACATAATTTTTCACTATTTTTTTCTCTTTTTTTACTAAGATAATTAGATTATATAAACTAATTGATTTGAAATAAATGATCAATTATATGTTGGTAACTGAGAACAAAAGAGTCGAAGGAGAGCCGATTGGCACAATCTAATTTGGTTATAGCTTCCTACTAATCACTTTTTTTCACTTTCATTTTTTATTTAAAAATAACTAAATTATACAATGAATAATTCAAAATTTCGGGTAATAGTTATGTTTTTACTTATTCTCTATGAAATTTTTTATTTTTGTATTATTTTTTTATTTATACATTTACTATATAACATGCTTAAATAAGGAAAGGATCTAATGCGCAAGATTTAGTTGAAATATTAAAAAAAATCTGAATAAGATGTATATGTTTTCATTAGTTTTTTTTTTTTTATTTCTTAAAGTAGCTTGAGATTGGTATTCATAACTTTTAAGGTATTGCGATTCAAAAGAATTTTGAAACTAAATCCAACATTATATAATTTTTGTGTTTTTATTTTAATCTAACTTAATCGTGCTTTTTGTTTGGTTTTATAATTATATAAATCTAATTTTTCCCTTTTTATTTAGTTTTAATTTGTATAATAAATGTTAGTATACGAATGGAAGACTTATCAGAAAGTTCAATACATTCTACTTGGACCGAATTGCTAGTATTTTAGTAAAAATTGTGTGGGTAGCCACTTTTTAAAGTGACATTTACTTTTTATCCAGTATTTTTAATGCTGAGCAAAAGACAAGAGGGGCTGCTCTGATGGTAAGCAACCCCCACTTCCAACCGAGAGGTTGTGAGTTCGAGTCTCCCCAAGAGCAAGGTGGGAAGTTCTTGGAGGGAAGGATGCCGGGGGTCTATTTGGAAACAGCCTCTCTACCTAGGGTAGTGGTAAGATCTGCGTACACACTACCCTCCCCAGACCCCACTAAGTGGGATTATACTGGGTTGTTGTTGTTGTTGTTGTTTAATGCTGAGCAAAATTAGTCACTAATCTATTAAAATTAATATAAAAAGACAATATTACCCTTTCTAAGTTTTCATGATTGGCGGGATTTTTTTGGGCTTGCTATCGTCTTTATTGTCATGGTTGTGATTCGCGTAAGATAAATTTAGCCTCCAAATGAGATTCCTCCAAAGAAAACGTTGCTACTGTTTTTTACTTTCTCAGGAAGAAAACGTTGCTACTGTTAAGTTTGATCTTTAGGACTTTTCTTGTTAAGATAAAGATCGAGGATAAATAGGTACTTAGCTTTAAAAAGTGAGTGTGAAGAAGAGAGAGTGGGAACAACAAGTTATTTGAACAAATGGAGGAGGGTCGTCGAAGTAGAGAGGATATCGGAATAGTTAAGGACATGTTGTCCTTAACTTAGAGTTACAAGCTCATAAATTAGGAATAATTAGTTCTGAACTTCCCGTAATAAGCTCATAAGTTAAGGACACTTGGTCCTAAACTTAGAGTTTCAAGTTCAAAAGTTAAGGAAACATAGTCTTGGAGTCCTAATTAAAATTAAGTTCAATAGTTAAGGACACAAGTTCAAAAGTTAAGAACATGCAATCCTTAACTTATAGTTACAAGTTCTAAAGTTAAGGACATGCAGTCCTTAACTTATAGTTACAAGTTAAAAAGTTAAGGATAGATAATGCTTAACTTACAATTACAAGTTCAAAAGTTAAGGACAATATGTCCATAACTTTGATTTTCATGTTTAAAGGTTAAGGACACACAGTCCTTAACTTACAGTTACACGTTCAAAAGTTAAGAACAAGCAGTCCTTAACTTACAGTTACAAGTTCAAAAGTTAAGGACAATAGGTTCTTAAATTTGACTTACAAGTTGAAAAGTTAAGGACGTTTGGTCTTGAAGTTTGAGTTCTAAGTTCAAAAGTTAAGGACAAGTAGCCTTGAAGTCCTGAACTTAGAGTTGCAAGTTAAAAAGTTAAAAATATGTAGTCCTGAAGTCTTGAATTTAGAGTTCCAGGTTCAAAAGTTAAGGACATGTAATCTTGAAGTCCTGAACTTAAAATTCCAAGTTCAAAAGTTAAGGACATGTAGTCCTGAAGTTAAGTACAAAAATTAAGGACATGAGCAGAAGGGTATTTTCGTCCGGCCAGTTAAAGTTTATTAAAACAATGGCTAATGATTAAATATAATTTAAACGGTGGCTTAAAAGTAAATACATATGTTATTAGTGGTCAACCGTGCACTTCCCCCTGTACCCCCCCCCCCTCGTATTTTACCCATGAATGAATTATTTTGAATACTGTACCAAATAATATCAATCATACATATTATCTAGTTGAATGTAAAATAAATTTGAATTTAAAATATAGCTCATAAAGATGCTCTACTTTTACCACGTAAAGTTTCCATGTAAATTTTATATTTTTAATTTCCATGTAGACTTTACATTTTTATGTCGACAACTCATTTTTGGAAATGATATTTATTAGTTATAATTGTAATTGCTTTAAAGTCCTAAATATTTGGACTTCTCATATAGTAGTATTTTAATTATGGAAGGATAGAAAATTGTAGGTGATTAAGATCCTAAATATATTAGGTAAATAATTAAATGACTATTTTATCCGATGTGAACTCTATTTTACGAGGGTAAAAAAGTCGAACGATATTTTGCTAAGGATGTTCGTGCTGTATCCCCCGTATTTTACCCATGAATGAATTATTTTGAATACTCTACCAAATAATATCAATCATACATATTATCTAGTTGAATATAAAATAAATTTGAATTTAAAATATAGCTCATAAAGATGCTCTACTTTTACCACGTAAAGTTTCCATGTAAATTTTATATTTTTAATTTCCATGTAGACTTTACATTTTTATGTCGAGAACTCATTTTTGGAAATGATATTTATTAGTTATAATTGTAATTTCTTTAAAGTCCTAAATATTTGGACTTCTCATATAGTAGTATTTTAAATAAGGAAGGATAGAAAATTGTAGGTGATTAAGATCCTAAATATATTAGGTAAATAATTAAATGACTATTTTATCCGATGTGAACTCTATTTTACGAGGGTAAAAAAGTCGAACGATATTTTGCTAAGGATGTTCGTGCTTTGAATATAGTATATATATAGATAGATATAAATATAGATAGATATATATGATATATACTAGTACATTTTTTTTTTGGTTTAACATTTTATATAGTACTTAATCAATTATGTCTCAGTACCCGAATCAATTAAGTTTAGCTATATATAAATCTCTATAAGCTCACTTTAATATAAATTTTTTCCACCTTTTCTTAATTTTGTAAATTTTACTGTACTGTACTTAACGTAAAAATTGCACGACGCATTCTATTTGGGCGCCCCTCTTTAACCTGTAGCCGCTTTATCTTTTTGTTTGCATCCGTACATACTTTTTAAATAACTTTAGCTTCCTTCTAGAGCTAAAGATTTTATTTTATAACTAGAGTTGAAATTTTTATTTTATAACTAGGAAACTTCAGCTCTAGCTGAAATTTTTATTTTATAACTGAAGTTTTTATTTTATAACTGTAAAACTTCAGCTCTGGAGCTGAAGTTTTTATTTTATAACTTGAAAACTTCAGCTCTAGAGCTGAAGTTTCTGAGTTACTAAACAAAAACTTTAGCTCTAAAGCTGAAGCTTTTATTTTATAGCTGGCAAACTTCAGCTCTAGAGCTGAAGTTTTCCCGTTACAAAACAAAAAATTATAAAATAAAACTTCAGCTCTTTATTTTATAACTGACAAATTTCAGCTCTAGAGCTGTAGTTCGCGAGTTACAAAACAAAAACTTCAGGCCCGGCTACTATAATGCTGAAGTTTTGTGTAATTGTCTTTGCTACTTCAGTCCGGTGTGCTGAATTTATGTGAAAAGCGGATACGCTTGCAATTTTTTTTTGCAAAGCAAGCACATATTAAAATATAGCACAGAAAATAGGTGTAGATACAAATGCCCCCTTAACTAATTAAATTATGTTCTTTAGAACGCTTTTTCTTTTCAACATGACTTAAATATTATTTCAAATATGATTTACTATATTTTAAAATTCAAGTTGTTATCTTCAATTCTGTGCTCACACAAATAATGTACACACAATATATTAAAATTGATGAATGTACACTTCACCTTCCTTGATTGGATATATTATTTACAGTCACATATACTTTATTCATGCGTGGACAGTGTTTCATTTAAAATGCAGAATATGACCTTTAAAACAAGTTGGTAAATTACATACCCCCTTTGAGATTCAGGGGCCACTCGTTTACATGTTAATTAGAGAGACTATAATGCAATTTAATTAAAAATAAATATATATTATTAGATAATTAGAAATATTGGGATTTTTATGCGGGTGAATAATTATATATACAAGAAATTTTTCTATTATATAGAAAATGGAAAGATGGTTGACCAAGGATATATATGTCATTTCATAAATATTTTATTTTCTATTATATAGAAAAGGGAAGATGGTTGACCAAGCACATATATGTCATTTCATAAATATTTTATTATTTTTTAAATATAAAATACATATGGACCCCACATTTCTCTAGCCACAACTCTGCTTTAAATACACTATGCATGTATTGATTCGACTATTTGTGTAGTGCAAATGCTCATTTATAATTTTTTTCTCATTTTGGAAAATTATATATATATATATATATATATATATATATATATATATATATATAAATAGAAAAGGGAAGATGGTTGACTAATGATATATATGTCATTTCATAAATATTTTATTTTCTATTATATAGAAAAGGGAAGATGGTTGACCAAGAACATATATGTCATGTCATAAATATTTTATTATTTTTTAAATACAAAATACACATGGACCCCACATTTTTCTAGCCACAACTCTCCTTTAAATACACTATGCATGTGTTGATTAGACTATTTGTGTAGTGCAAATGCTCATTTATAATCTTTTTCTCATTTTGGAAAATTATTAATTTTATTTTATTTAAATAGAAGTTTGCATATAGAAAACAAACTTAATTTTTAAATAATACAATAACAAAAAGAAGTATCCTATATTTACAAGATTTTTATATTTACCCAGTTACCCTACTATCTTAAAGCAATTTGAAAATAAAAATTAAATAATTATCATCTTCCATATTATTTGAACACGATTTCAAACTAAATATTTTTATATTTAAAAATAATTTAAAAATATATAGCTTGTTAAATCTCAAAAGTTAATTACCTGAACATTAATAAAATAATAATTTTAATAAAATTACAATATTGGGCCCGTATACTGGCCTTTCCTCATCTAGTATAATATAGAGATTAACTATTTTTTCTTTTTCTTAAATAATAATATAGAGATTAAATATTAAGCAGCATTAGTGCAACTTTCCGGAGGGTAAATTTCATAAATGATCATATAATTATAAGTTTTTTCATCAATATCATATTACTATATTTTTATACACAAAAAAACATAAAATTTTTGCTAACTCACACAAAAATTAAATCATGGTGGCCAAAAAATATTGTAAATTTCACAAATGATCATATAATTATGAGTTTTTTTCATCAATATCATGTTACTATATTTTTATACACAAAAAAGCATAAAAATTTTGCTAACTCACACAAAAATTAAATCACCGGAAAACATTGTTTTCTTATTTAATTTTTTTTATTTTTTATTCTCTGTCTAATAATAACCCTGTAAGAGAAATATATTTAACTTTAGTTGCTCCCAAAAATAATAGCCAATAAAGTATATATTATTATTATTATATATATGTATTATATACATATAATATATATATTTTATACAATTTTTGGCTAGCGCATGCAATTATTTTCGACTTTCGACCCACCAATCAATTCCATATTTTTTCTTAAAATAAGAACAATGCGTGTCACGGCCCGAATTTTTTACCCCCGATAGTTGTGATGGAGTCTACTCGTGGAAGCTAGGCAAGCAGCGTATTGTAGATTTTGTTTTACTCATTTATTAGCCCTTTTAAACAATTTAAACTAACACGTGATCAACAATGAAGCATTAACAATAAATAAAACAAACGGAAGACTTAATATGATAAATTAACCATAACCAGTATGACTATGCCAACATATATCTCTACCTGAAATCTAGTGCCACAATATCACGGACTATCTATGAATACTACATACAAATATTTGAAAGAAAAGTATTGTCTTTCTCGGAAGTAGATGAAAACATAATAAATAAAGATAGAAGAGAACGACAGACCTGCGAATGCCTACAGGACTACCTCGGGATTTCTAGCTAGACTAT